>VWZI01005067.1:786738-825016 GCA_013396835.1 Psilopogon haemacephalus
GGAAGGAAGGAAGGAAGGAAGGAAGGAAGGAAGGAAGGAAGGAAGGAAGGAAGGAAGGATGGATTCAACTGAAGTGGAAAAGTTGTGAAATCTTACTCAGAGATAGTCAGCACTCACTGGACTGGCCCCAGCCCCGAGCAACCTGATGCAGTATTCAAGCCAGCCTCACTTCAAGCAAAGGGCTGGGGACCTCCAGCAACACCTCAAACTTACAGCCACCCTGTACCAATGACTTAAAAAAGGAATCAGGCAAACACAGGGGACTGAGTTCACATCGGACTTGGTCCAATAGGTCTGACCTCAGGCTGACCACAACCCAAACCCCCAGTTGTCTAGGGCAGCACAGGCTCCCTTGACTTTTGAGTGGCTTTCCCAGTACATCACCATCAAGGGCAGCACGGGTTTATGTGCTTTGAGGCTGCTGACTGCTCTCAAGTCTCCTAGGCTACAATCACAGCCTGTGTTTTCCTTCATTAAACAGAAAACTCATGTCGCCCCCCAAGGGCTCTCCGAGCATCCAGGGATGGGGCCCGCAGGAGACACTGCTTCCCAGGTGTTTAAAATTCACAGGGCGTTTGTGCCCGACGTGCCAACGAGGCAAACCCTCATTAGGAGACCGCCAATATCCTGTCAAGCTTCCCGGTGCTCCGGCGGCTATAAAAATCGCTCGGCTGTATAAAAGCTAAACAGAGTAAACTAAGTCAGACACAGAGACCAGCTGCTTCAGACCACCTTGACAAACAGAGATCCGCGGCAGCACACCGGACACTGCCAGCAGGGCCATATCAGTCTCCAGGCTGGCTTATTTCTTGCCTTATCTTTTATTTCCATGTGCCCCAGCTCACCCTCACGCAGGGTTTTGCATAAATATCATCTGCGTGTGTTGTCAAGTTGTTGGGATGGGGTTGTTTCGGGGTTTTTTTCGTTCCGTTTCCACAATGGGAAGCAGCTGTTGCGGTTAGCAGGGCTGCTCCAAAGCAAGAGCCGCGCTGCGCAGGGAGAGATCTCCAAAGAGGCATCCTTCATTCATAGCTCCGTGCACTAGAGAGCACTGTAACATGTGTTTCCATGAAGTTTGCGACCTACTCTGCTAAACAAGCGCGCTGGAAATGCCAGAGGAATATGCTCTGGAATGAATGGAAATATTCGTCTGAAAAGACATTAAATTTAAGCCATCTTTTCCACCGCCGCCACCCAACCCCCCACCTTTTACCAAGCTCATCTTGCAGCTCTCTTCTAGTCTGTGCTCTCTGGAGAAACAAATGCTCAGGGAGCGGTTTACAACCTCAGCAGCACCCGAGGCAGGGCTGTGGTGACAGATGACGGCAAGCGGGGGATTTTCTCATGCCATCGGTGGTCTGGGGATGTGTCAGCAGGGACAGGCAAGAGAGGTAGCTCCACCGACTGCGATTCTAGCATCAACCTGCTCCCAAATGACATCTCATGCATAGAGAAGCAGATCTGCTCTGCCCTTCATGGGTCTGAGCATCCGTTCCCTGGAGTTATTGAACATCCTAGAAGGGCTCAGTTTCATAATAAACAGAGATAAAGCTTTGAGAAAATTTATGATCAAGTGTTTAAAACTCACTTGCTTCTCTACAGTTTTATCCTCTTCAGTCTGCAGAAGTCTGGGAGAGGTCTACCTTTTTAGCCAACACTCCTTGAAAGTTCATTGTTACACCAAAGCATATCCAAACCTCTTTTTGATTTCTATGACCAAAAGCATTTAAAGGTTGCTTCAGTAGCCATGAATGCCATTCCCCCCACCAAAAAAAAAAAACCAAAAACAACCAAACAAAAATCTCTAATCAATGTCAGTAAAGAAGAAGCTGTTTCAGATCCTGATGTCAATTAGGGAGGCCATTATGGAGGGAAAAATGCTCAGAAGGATCCAAAGTGGCCTAAGGGTTCTCAATGTCAGAGATCATTCAGAGTTTTGCTATAAAACCACTTCCCTTCTTTAAACTTGCTCTGTTTTATAGATGCACACTCACACATATGTATATACAGCATAAGATTTTTCTTACTGAAAAAGTCCTTTCTTTCCACAGAGGGTTGAGGCTTTTTGTGGGTTTTTGGTTTGGTTGGTTGGGGGTTTTCTAATTAAAAAATGAGCCCAAGGGGAAGTCTCTGGGTCAAGTCACTTGGCTAGCAAAAGGCTGTGCCATGGGGTGCTGAGTGACCTGCAGAAGAGGGATCCCAACAGTCTAATCTCACCTGGCAAAAGCCCTGGTAGGACTTCATCTCACCAATCCCTACCCAGAACATTTTCCTGAAGCTTTTTGATCTGGAAAAGAAGTTGAAATTGCTGGAGTTCTTTCAGTGTTGAGTTTTGGGGTTTTGTGGGGTTTTTTTGTTTGTTTTGGTTTTGGTTTTTTGTTATTGGTTGGTTTGGGTTTTTTGTTACTGTTGTTGTTTTCTTGCTTTCTTAACCATTTTGATTTTCACACCGCAGTGTGCTGAGGCTGAGCACCAACACACTCAAGCTTCCTTCCAGACATAAACTATCAATACCCTGTGCTGCACATCCCTCAAACCCTACAGCATTCACAGTCCTCCCTGGTGTGCTCCCAAGGATGTAGGACCAAAGACCAGAGACCACTATGAGGTGGGACAAAGGTGCAGAGATTTCCCTGTCCCCTGTGGCACCACTGGGCTCATTCTGCAGTCATGGTTGCAGGGATGTGAGATCAGTGCCCAGCTTGCTGGGCTACCTGAGACAGGTCCCAGTGCTGCCAAGGTGCTAGGATGAGCTTTTGATAGATTAGGTGGTAAAAGCAAACACACTTTCTCTAGGAAACAGGCTCCTGACACTCATCTGCTCAGGGTTATCACAGCATTGAGACAGCAGCCCTTCCCAGCAGCCTCCGGTGGCCATCCAGGCAGGATATTACTTTGTTGCTTATTCATTTTATTGCTTCTCCTTTCTAAATATTTGCTTGGCAGGGAAAGGATTCCCTTTACACAGTATCTGTTTTTACAGGTCAATTGAATTTCTGGCACTCTCCATCCCTCTTTCCCTCCAATTGCATTTGCAAAACAAATATTGATTGTACCAATTAGCTGCAAACTCCTCATGGAAGATGGCTCAAGGCCTTCAGCCAGGAGAAGGCTCTCCTGGCCCCAAAATAGGTGCTAGTAAATGAAAAGCTGGTGGGATGGGAGCCCACAGAGCAGTGATGTCAGGGCATCCCAACTAGACCCTCTGAAAGGCAAAAGGAAAAATGATGTTGCTAATCCTTTCAGCAGCATCCTTGAAAGGTATAAAAATTAAAACTGGGGGGTGTCCTCACACCTAAGACAAGCATAAAACACCCTGTGACTATTTTTTATTCTGAAACATAACGACTGCAAGTAAGCAGTTCCACAAATGCCACCCAACAGCACATGTCCAGGTAGTAGGTTAGATCCCTTAACATCCAAAGCCACTCATCTCCAGCAGAACTGCCATTTTTTTCACTGAAAACTAAATGCACCAACTCAATGGGATGGTAGTGAGGTAATAAAGACACCCCACTTCAGTTTTTTTGTTTGGGATGAGATAAGCTTTAGGCAGCAGCAGGAGAACACTTCTCCTGCCTGCCCCAGCAGCACTTCCTCTCTAGATGACTTTTTTAAAAGGATGGATGATAAAGGAGCGCACAACTGGGGTGCTTGGCCCCAGAGTGAAAAGCCACAGTGACACCTTCTTGCAAAATCACATCCTTTCAATTAAAAATGAACATTTTAATTAAAAATTAAGCTTCACACTCCTCCCCTCTCAAAATTTCTTTGGATTTTGCTTGTGCCGTGCTGGACTTCCCTGAGCTAAAAGCAACAGGCACATCCAATTAAAGTACCACGTCACACTTTTTCACACTGATTTCATTGCTCTGGGTTCCATTTGTGGTTTCCTTGGGAGGTTTCAGTTAAATCCTCACTGCCACAAGGAGAAAGGAAGGAAAGATCTCAGTGTAAAACCAGTCAGCCTTAAAAACTTGCTGTGTTTTGCTCTGACGCAGTCTAAATAACGTTTAGAAGAAGAGATGAGATCACTGAACGGCACAGTGGTGTGAATGGCAGCTGGGATCCTTCACCTTGCACCTGGAGAGCTTCACCAGCCTTTGGTGGCTCTTATCAGCCCCTTGGGATGAAGGTCCCCAGCCCTGGCTGGGATGGTAATGTCAGCTCTGTTGCCATTCTGGCAGGAGCCCCAAAGTTCCCAACCACTACTGCCGACGCATTCAGAGCACCGTGTTAAATGTATCCTGTCTGTGTCAAAAGTCACAGACCAAGGCAAAGGTGTGTGTGTGTGTGGGTGGCAAGTAGTGGGGCTGCTGGATTAGCCAGCAAGATGGAAGAACCCATCAAGAGCCTGCTAGGGCCAGGACGTGGAGTCTCCTGCCACAGTGCAAGAGAGATGCCAGATACAGTTAGCAGCCAGTCCATCCCAGAGAGACAACTCAGAGATGTCCAGCCTGATAATCTTTTTTTTTCAACTGCTAACCTCAAAAAAAAAAAAATACTGCAAATCCCAGAAAGCAGAGGCATTCCACAGCCCCTTGATATCCTTGCATCCTAGGTGAGGGGGATTGCCCAGCACAGCATCCAGGAGAAATCTTTTTACTCCTAAAGCATGGGAGATTTTTTTTTTTTCCCCCCTAATATTTTCTGGATCACAACAGGCAGGATCCAGGTTCTACCTGCAGCGTTGGGATAAAATGAGAAAAAAAAACACAGCAGTTGCCCTCCCACAGCCTCAGGGTGTAAGGTGTGGTACTCACAGGGGTGTCAGGTCCCCACGCCAGCTGAGCTAAAGCCAGCACAGAGATGTCAGTCTACAGAATGTTGACACATAAGCTGTCTATACATAAACTGATCCTATCTGATGACAGCACGCACACATCCAGTGTCCCGAGGTGGAGGGCGTGAGGCAGATGCCTGGTTAAGAGAAAAGGAGGGAGCAGCCACAAACTGCTCACACTCCTCTGCAGCTTGGACAACTACAAGGCTGTTTGGCTCCGTGTTTTGGGCTTGGGCCCATCTCTCCAGTTTAAAGCAGCTGAATGGAGCCCAAAGGCTCATTAAGCTGATCTGTTTGGAGCTGCTTCCACCAGCAAGACATTTTATCCCAATGAGAAGTCAATGTTTCTCTTTCCAGCTCTGAGGGATTTGGGCTAAGCAAGAGAAGGTAGTTCCTACAGCCAGGGCAGCACTGACAGCTCCCAGAATTTCACCTGAAATGGGTGACAGCAGGTGCTGGAGGCCCCATGCCCGCACAGCCTGGGGCTGGCTAAGAATTCCATCTTTTCACTTTTTCCCTGCTACCTCCTCCCATTTTAAGCTGGGATAAATCAGGAATGGGAGCTCTTGGGCCAGCAAGTCCCAAAAGCTCAGAGAAAAAGCAGGCAAAGGCAAAGAGCCCAATATTTATCCTCAGCTCATGTCAAATGGCATGATGGGAAAACAAAGGTCAGGAGCACTCATTTGTTTTGCCAGCCTGTCTCCTGGACATGCAGGGTAGAGGCGGCCTGAATCACCCTCCCTCACATCAAACCACACATGCAACCCTTCCCTCCCAGTGACACCTCTTGGAAACCATCATCAGTGCCACCTCCCAACCTTGCTGAACCCTCTAAAGGTCAGCGCCGAAGGCATGTCCACCACATATGGTGATTAGTTCTCCATGGGTCCATCCATCCCTCCACTACAGCTGGGTGAACAATTCACAGCACATAAATTTATCTAGCAGATCTCAGCCCACGTGCTGCTTGCTAACAGTCTGCAGAGAGGCTGTTTTTTATCCCTTTGGGTTTCTTGGCCAGTATTCAAGCTCCTGACCCTGATTTATTCACAATCGGTCAAGAGCCACATTTCATCTCCTTGGGCCACGTCTGCACAGAGCTATCCAAAGCACGTGGCTTGGCGGCCCGCAGCAGCGCCAGGGCACCTTGCTGCCGTTCTTTGTGTTACCTCCAAGAGGTAACTGGGTGTGGGGAGCTGTGTTCAAAAATAGGCTCTGCGGGGGCAAACTCTGCCTGATGAGAGCAGTGTGGCTGGAACAAACCGCACCTCTTCTGCGTACAAAGGCGATGATTGCTCCAGATGCCGGCCAAGGCTGGCTCACCGCCTGTCCTCATCCCATCTAACCACCTCTTTCCCTACCTCTCTGCCTATTTATAGACGTGGAAGACCTTTGCACAACACCCGGGCAGCCAGAGGGCTGAGTGTAGAGGCGGGATGGCAAATGCCACTCTTTAACTTTCCAAAGTCCTTCTCCTGTCTCCCATGAGAGCTGGGCACCCTGCCTTTGAGAAGAGACCTTGAGGCCAGTCAGAAAATGCCTCTTGGACTTACATCCATTGTCAGCATGACCCTGGAGGGGTTCATAAACCACCTTGTGCTGCATCTCAATGAGGCTTTACTAGGGGAGCACCCATGCAAACATGAGCACCTCTCTGAAAAGCCAAACCAGATAAAGTAACCAAGGTGATGTAAGAGGTACAGAGCAACCCACAGAATCCAGAGAAAGACTGATGGAAAGGATCATGGCTAGTATTAGCCCTGTCTGGTATCTTAATTGAAATTGCAATTAGGGGCTAATTAGCATGTTAATAACATTAGAAGATCACAAACTGGAGAGGACCTTGGAGAGATTAAAAAAAAAAAAAAAAGCCAACAGCAACAACAAAAAAACCCAAAGGAAATTCAGTTTGGAAAAGGTTCTGCAGTTGAGAGGAAAGAACATGCAGAGCAGATGCTGCAGTGGAAAGAGGAAGGTAGGAGCAGGGAAGCAGAAAGCAGCTCAGTGTGGGAGTGGTGTGTTGGGCAGGTGAAGGATGCCCTGAAAGCTGCCCTACAAGCCAGGCCGTGGGTCTTGCCCAGGAGCAGCTCAGTGAGTGGGGCAGTCTGCAAGGTTTCACCAGGACAGCTGAAGAAGGACTAGGACTACACACACTGGTGACCCTCAGGGCATCCTCTTGGGGTGAGGTAGGGCCTTTTAGGAAAAAGTAGTATCTCAAGTGGAACTGTTAAATGCAATTTGACTTCATGCAGAGCTGTTTCACTTTGCCTGGGCTGAAGAAGCCTCATCACGTGAACACCTCCTCTTCCAGTGGTGGCTGAGGGCTGTCACCCTCACCCTTGCTGGGGTTAGCAGAGCTAATGGCTGTGCTTACACTGCTAGAGGTGACATCCTCTCCCCAGGTGTACATAGAAGCAATTCCTCCTCTTCTGCAGAGCCTCACATTGCCGCCTTCATTCGCCACAAGTCCCCAGTATCTCCCTCACCATAGAAGCCCCCTGACTGCATGGTGAAAACTGCACCATTGCTGTCTTATGGGACATGGGACAAAGGTGGGACATCTTGGCAGCCCTAGTCCTGGAATCACTGCTAGTCTACAATTATTATTGAGATGGATAGAATTGTCTGCTTGTAAATAAAAAATCCTGTAACAAGTCTGATAATCTAAGCATCTTTCTTACGGATCTTGACAGAACTGTACTTACTGGTGCGAAAAAGGTGGCTGTAAAACCAGGCAGTATGCAAGTGCTAGAGGAGGAAGGGTTAGAGCCCTTCCCACACTGCTCTGAGAGCCTTGAGAGAGAGAGACAAAATCGTGCAAAACAACCCTTCAGCAGCAATCCTAACCTCACAGTTACAACAGCAGGAGGGACTTTGCCCATCCCCATGGTGTACATAGTGAACAGGAGAGCAGGATTGCAAGAGCTGGGCTCATTAAAAGCACCTTTCATTATCACTGCCTGATGATTCAGGTTGGCCAAGCAGGACCCAAGTCTCTGCCACTTGTTCCCACCACCTGGGAACAAGGAAAGTGACACCAGTCACATTATGGTGTCCCCTCCAAACTGCTGCTGTCTTTCCTGATACGTGATCAGTCCAGTGCTTCCCTGGACCTTTTAGTGGGTTTAAAAGTGTAACCAATATACAGAAACCTCAGCTTTCAAACTCATCAGACCCAGTGCTGCAGCTCCAGAGGCTCTGGGCTCTGCAGCTGCCCAGCGTAGGGAAGGGGCAGCAGTTTTATCACCCAAAGGGGGATTAAAGTGATTCCTGATGCACAAGTATCTGGAAGCAGGCAGAGAGGGGGGGGAGATGCTTTCTCATGATTTGTGGGCTGTTCTTGGGCTGTCCTTGCTGCCAGGTCTTGGGCAATTTGATGACTTTTGTTGCAAACTGGAAGAACAGGAGACATATGCAAAGGAGGAAACTTGCATTCCACTCGCCTAAGAAATCCCTTCTCACTTTCCCCCAGATCACACATACACCCAACCTCTCAGCCTCTCCAGGCTGGCTTGGACACTAGCTCCCCTCCCACACCCAGATGACCTAGTCATCCAAAAATGGCCAGGGCCCACAGCCGGGGCGTTATCCTCTCCTCCTTTCCTTCCCTGCCCGCATCCTGCCTGCACAGCCCTGATGGAAGCCAGGAGGGACACTTCACCCTCCTGGAAAGCAACAGACAGAAACAGCCTCTGCCAGCAGCAGCAGTGCAAAGGAGACCCCAAATCTCCACAGGCAGTCTTCAAGTTGCATCCCAAAGCACCTCCACACCTCCTCTTCCAGAGATGTCCCTCATGATTTGCAAATGTGGGTGCTGTATTCCACTGTCCTTATTTCCCAGAAAAAAATCCACACTGGGCACTCCCTGTCTCTGGGACTAGTGGTTCCCAAAGCCAGACAAGGATGTGACCCACAGGACAGAGATGGGGGATGCGACAACGGATGTGGCCTTGATTTCTACATCTCCTCTTTCTTAGGTGCTTCCTCTGTGGGAAGCAGAGGCAAGAAAGGGCTCATACAAAGCTGAAACACAACAGAAATAAGATGTCAGGCCACAAGGTCATGTGCTGTCAACAGAAAGCAAAAGCCACCCAAGAGATCGAGTCTGCTGTGAAAGCCTGTGGAGAAGGTACACATCAGGAGGAAAACCATCTGAGCATGAACAGTGTCTAAATCAGTGCAACACAAAGACCTTAGTTAGAGAACCAGCTTGTGAGAAGTTTTCCCTGATTACTTCCACAGCACATCACCACTGAAGACTAACCCTGTCACCTGCCAACCTGTTGAACAGCTTCTGAGCTGATACCTCTCTGGGTAGTTAAGGCAAAAAGTGACCTGCATGTCAGCAGTGTAGCAAGGTGCTTCCAAGACACCTCCCCAGAGGGAGAAAGCTGGGGATGCCTTTTACCGTTGCGCAAAGTCTCTCCATCCTCATGGCCATCACAAGGCACTTCTTGCCTCTACCTACATATATCCCCAGGAAGCATCTATCACGATGAGTAAAACTCACCTCTAAAAGAAAACCTCATCTCTCTGTCAGCTGTGCTGCTCTGGGCAGTTTCTCACTGGTGAAAAGGTGAAGCTGAGGCCTCACATGAAAACTGTGGGGAGAAACCCGGCAGTGCTGGCTTAAGCAAGACCCTGCAATCTGGCCGTGGGGTGTTCGCCTCAGCAGTCTTGGCTTGGCAACAGGTTTGCAGGTCCATTTAACAAAGTGAGACAGAAAATTGGACGCCAATGCCTGCTCTGCAGAGTGAGAGACGCCCTGCTCCAAGCCCATCTCACTAGGGGCTCCTGTATTCCTTTTCCTCCTTTCTGAAAAAGAATAAAGACAACCCCCAAGCTCAGTCCTAGATCAAACACAACCTCACACATGCTCAAGGGGGATGACCAGCACTGGAGTGGTAGGAACGAAGCAGAGTCCTCACATGGACCTTCCCGCATCCATTTCCACACCCAGCTGGATTTAGGGCTTCTCGGCTGGGGTGGGACCCTTCTGAGTAAGAGTAGAAAATGCTGAGGGGCGGATCCCTCTGTTCCATATTCCAGGAAGGCCAGAACCCCTTTGAACTCTGTCCTTGTGCCGGAGAGAGCACAATTTGGAGATGCAGAAACACACATCCCAAGGCTAACCTAGACTTACACCTTCCCTGGTGTCACACACTGTCATCCTGAAAACATCATCGAGCTGTGCATGTGCCAGGCAGCCCCACGACAGATGGATGAGCAGATCATGATCTCCTATGCTGACATTAACGTGCAGCCAAATAGCAGCCACTGGATTTGATCCTTTAAGTGCCAGTGCCTTGCTCCGGGCAGCCAGCAAGACTATTACAAGGTCTGGAGGCAGCCTAGTCACTGCCTGCTTTCCTTGCAAGAGCTGCTTCAGTAAGGATGTGTAATTCCCACTGCGGTGCCCCTCATTGCATAGATATTGGATTTGGGAAATACATTTTAGCTACCGGCAAAGCCTGCTGCAGTTTTTTACCACACCCCCACCCCCCATGCCTGCCCTTTCTAACGAGAGTGGTTTAACACTGTTTGCTGAGCTCCCCAGCTCTTTCCAGCAGGCAACATCTCCAAGTGTCTGGGGAAAACCCAACATGTGTCCCAGATGACAGGAGCAGGTATGCCACCAAAGGCCACAGGCCATCTCTAAACTCCATCCTTCTGGTGCAGGAGGAGCCTGAGGAAGACCAAACCAGCAGTTAGCAAGCAAATGAAAGCTGTTGCTGGAAGGAAAGGCAGCAAACAGCCCCACACGCCAACATCTTCCTGTGAAATACCTCAGCAGCCTTGTCCATGGGTTAGGGAGTCAGTGAGGAGTGGCTGAGGCCTCCCAGAAATCTCCAAACAACTTTAGGACAGTTCCTGGCATGTGTGGAGAGATGGAAGTACATATCAGGGCAGAATGCAAAAGCGAGATCAGACACCACCTCCCTTGCTATAGTAACTGAAAGCGTTCTTGAAATGCAAGAACACTCCCTGGGGTGAGTTCAGGAAAGACACAGGACCACCCGAGACACCCATGCCAAAGGTAATTTGGTGCTGCTGCTTTGGTGCCAGATGCAATGGACATCCTCAGCCCAGCACAAAGAGCCCCATCCTGGGCTGCTCCTCCAGGAACCGCTGCAGCTTTACAATGCACCTTTGGGTATAAAAGGACCCTGTTTCACTCTCTGACGTTGCTTGTTATTGCGGTGTGTAAAACAAACCCTTTGATAATCTCATTTTCCAGGTTGTAAACTCACTCATTGATCGCTGGGGTGAGGGCACAGGGGGTGCCTCTCCTCACTACTTCTAATGACCTCAAGATCTCCAATGGGGAAGATCTGCAAACTATTACCTAATCTAATTCCCTCCATCCCATTACTTAAGGATTTACAACACATAACCTCCCCTGAAATGGTTTCTGGTAAATTCTTTGAAAGCTCTTCTGGTCCTCACATCACAGTCAGGGTCAACCATGCATTAATGGCAAAGCATTTATGCACTGGGTAACTCATTCCCTGCCAAGTGAGTTTGTTTATAATAACTTTTTTTTTTAAATTCAGGAAGCAATTAATAGTTGCCACAAAACCAACAAATTTCTCTTGGCTGAGGGCCATAAAGCCTTGACTTGCTTTGGGGAAATCAGATGCCTCCACCTCAGCAGACAAGGTAAAGCCTAATTCTGAATAACCAATGCAAGGAGTCTCCATGCAGTCACTAATCTGGAGGGCTGTGACTCCAGCTTTCTGAGGCAGCTCAAGGTGACCATTTCAGGGAACAACACTGGCAATATCATTAAGTCAGACAAACTCAAGATCTGAGCATCTTCCAGATTTCATAAACTCAGAGGACTAGAAGTGTTCCTTGCTGGAAAGTAGGAGAGGGCTTCATTGAATCCCCAGTTTCTGGGACATGGTCTCTGGGACATGGAGCTTTAAAATCCGGAAAGCCACAGATAATGTTATGGACAGAGTCAGGCTTCCAGCAGAATCTGTAAACCTGACAAGGCATCCCACAGAAAGGTAGAAAAACCTGGTCCTTGGAGCCAAATATCCTCTCCTCACAATGGAAACTTGGCCCCTGGAGCCTGGCATCCTCTGCTCACAGCAAACAAGCACAGCACCTGGAAATTGAGGGCAGAAGTACCCATCCACAGTGCTTCCTCCTTCCCAACCAGCACAGACATCTCTCAAGGAGAGAGAGGATCCACTTACTACCTCCCACTAAACTCACAGGCTGGCTGCAGTGCTCCCCAGGTTTTAGGAGACAAGCTCCCTTTCCACACTGGTCCCCTTGCAGCCATCAGAAAGCAATGATTTCCAGGCTTACCCCTCTGCGCTAGACTCCAACCAGCTGCAGACAGGCCCATGCATATCCTCTTCCTAATCCTTCATGCACAGTCCCTAGACAGTCCCTGGCTTTTATTATTTTCTGGCAGGAGAGAAGCACCACATTAACCCCCGTGTGCAGGCTGCAGCCTGAGCATCTCTCAGCACATCTCAACCTGGGTCCAAATTATAAATGAAACTTTCATGTAACAAGAGAACTGGGGAGGGCCAATTGCCCGTTCGTATTTTAAACCCTTGCTAATTCTTATTTAATGATCTGTCTATGAAGTCCCTTCTAATTGCTTGATACAGTGAGGGGCCTAAAACATTTATTTATTGATAAAGTCCATAAGAGGCTCTTCCCAAGAGGATGGTCATGCATTCCAGCAAGGGACCGGAAGCCAATGCAGGCAGGCAGCAGTATCACTGTGCTGGTTGTCCATTCCATCAAGGACTCTGTGTTCCACCACCTCTACCAGCAAACCTTGCCCTGCACAGCAGTTCTCCCAGCTTCAGGGATATGAGAAGAAGTCCTAATGGGAAGGCATTTTAAGAAACTAAGAGTCAGGGAATATTGTCTGTGTGTATGCTGGAAGGTCCTGTTCTTGGTGTGATGCTGTAAAACTCTCAGAGGCTGGAGACAGAGATGATCACAGAATCACAGGATGTTAGAGATTGGAAGGGACCTCCATATATCATTACATCCAGCCCCTCTGCCAGGACCATAGAATCTAACAGGTCACACATGAATGGATCCAGATGGGTTTTGAAAGTCTCCAGAGGAGATTACTCTACAACCTCTCTGGGTAGCCCGGCAGGATCTGGCTAAGGGACAGCGTTTGCCAGGTGTGAAGACCACCTGTTGGTGGCACACAAGAAATCCTTACAGGGCTGCAGGACAGATGTGAGCAGGGTTTGGATCCATGCTAACCCAAGGAGCATACTCTGCAATGGAAGAAGTGCCACTGCAGACTCACTGGCTGGGATCAACATTGTCTCCTTCTCCAAGCCTGAACTCCCAAGGTGCCCAAGGCTTTGCCCTCCAGAGGGAACAGAGGCCCGTGAGAAGGCTCAGTGGCCAGGAAAGGTTGCAGAGAGGAGCTGCCCCTCTAGCCCCAAGCTCCATGCTGACCTTGAAAGACAGGGCGGGCGGCTGCCATCTCTGGCATCATATGACCCGTTACAAAACAGGACAGGCTCTACTTAGAGGTTACACACCCCAGGACAAATTTAACACTCCAGAGTGTTCCCGATCCCACTGGAAGAATTCCTGGCAGGGGCTCAGCAATCGCCCACTACTATTAAGTGGCCAAGTGCCATCGTATCTGTCAGGCTCCAGGCACAGGAGGACTTTATTCCTTACTTCTGACCAGAGAGATTCTTCAGCTGATGGATGACACCATGCAAGATGATGAATTCCCCAGCAGTGAGTGGGCCTTGAAGTAGTGAGTAGAGGGAATGTTCCTAAAAGCTTCCACTTGCCTGAGAAAGGTAATTAAGGGCTGAATTGAAAATGTTGCATTTAAACAGCCTGACTAGGAGGTCCATGAAGATATCCTTGGGAAGAAGGACACTTTGTTGGACATCAGAGGAACAAGCAGATGGAATGGAGGCATCCTCAAAGAGGTCAGTGCCTGGGGACTTCAAAGCCCAGTCATAACAAAGAAAAGTTCAACGCTAGGAGAAGCTCTCTCTGCAGCCATCCTACCACAAGCTCCTCCAGAGCCACACTGGCTATTTTCAGACATAAAATAGGCAGATGCTGCAAACTACCCTAGGGGATCCTGCCTTGGTAGGGGAGCTGGACTTGATGATCTCTGGAGGTCTCTTCCAACCTCTAAGATTCTGTGAAGCAGAGCCCAGCAAAAGCACAGGACAGGCAGGGTGGGAAAGACCCTCCCAGAAAATCTGGTCCCAGCTCAGAAGTGAGCCAGGCCCTGCTACTCCCTCCTCCTGCTCTTCTCCTTCTCTTCCCTTTCGACTGGCCTCAGCCTTACATTTCTGGAGCAGCAAGAGTCAGCTCTGCGGATGCTGCTGAGGGGCCTTGAGCCAGCTCAGGCTATAACCTCAGGACAAAAACATCAGCTCTGGAACACAGCAACAGGGAAAACAGGCAGGAAGGCACGTGTTCTTGCAGGATGACTCCTGTGCTCAGCAGAGGTCCCATGCTAGCATCCAGGTTTGTGATAATGGGCAATCTGCTCTGATCTGCAGGCTCAGATTGCAGGGAGAAGGGACTCTGTGCTTGGGTGGTAGGCTCACAGTGAGCAGGATGAACAGCCTGTCCTTCTGGCCTTTCTCAACACAAACCTGGCATCTGCTGCTCCTGGTCCAGTTTGCCCTCCAGCCTGTATGGAGACCCCAGCACTTTCCCAGCTGCAATGCTAATGGAAGGAAAGGATGTTGCTGTGTCAGGTAGGTTGGGATGCTCAGAGCAGGACCATGCCAGGTCAGGCTGTGGGTGCCCTCAGCATCTGATGCTAAGAAAAGACCAGGCTAGGAGTGCCAGCATGGAGACGATGGAGCCTGGTCAGACCAGCAACAAGACGACAGAAAACATCATCAGGCCACAGGCTATTTTTATCAGCAAGGACCAACACTTAATACTCTTCTATCTCCCACAAAATGTCACTTGAGCTCTAACAGAAAGTTTACACCACTCACAGACAAGGGTTGAAACCTGAGCACCTAATCCCTGCTCCAGTCAAAAGTTTTAATGGGATTGGCAGTGTCTGGGCAGGGGAAGATGAGGAGAAAAAAAAAAAAACAAAACCCAAAAAACCCACAAAACAACTTTCCCCTGAGAAATGATGGCTGCAACAGAGGAGAGACACTACAGACATCTACCCTCTGGGCACCATGTGCTTCTGCAGTGTCACCTGCCACGTCTGCAGGACACAGGGTACTTTGTAGGCTCTGGAGCTGTATCATGGCCTTCTTGCAAGCTCAATCACACTTCAGCTACTCTAAGCAAGTGTTTAGAAGAAGGAAGGATGAGGAAAGCAAGATGTTCGCCACCCTACTCACTGAACACCAGAGCCCCCAGCAGCAGAAGGACCAAGAGGAACAGGATGGGTTTGGCCCAGCCCAAAGCATGGTTTTGAAGCAGGTTGTAGCAGGACACTACACGGAGATTTTGCTACCACCCATCTTGACACTTCCCCCCTCTCCATCAAGCAGGTCTAATTACTTCAAATACCATCTACCCAACACCCCCCTTTTTTACTCCTTTTCCTTTCACCACAAAGCCCAGAGCCAGACACGCCTGGGGCATGCAGCGCAGCGGCTTCCCCCACTTAATAAAGCCAAGGTAGTGCAACGCTCTTATTAACAGCAGCCTGCCCTCTGCTCTGTGCCGACAGTGGGAATATTGCACTGGTAATCCCGAGGGAATGCCTCGCTCTGCCCCAGCAGCTGATGCAATAACATAGCTCTGGCGCTGCCCTTTCATATTGCAGGGAGTGTAAACGCCAGTGGGGTCCTCTCTCAGGTTCCACCATACGTTGCAAGCAGTGTTTAGTGTCAGGGATGGATGGATGGATGGATGGATGGATGGATGGATGGATGGTCTTCCTATCAAGCATGAGATAGCTGAAACTGAGGACAGAAGCTGCTGGAGGGATTTTTCCTGACAAGGGTGAAAACCAGAGAGCAAAGATCTCTGGGTTGAGACTGAGTCATGGTAAAACAAGCTACGACATGGAGATGCCTACCGAGCTCTGAAAATTAGGGTACCTTGTTAAGGGCTTGCATAGAAACTTACAGGAGGTGAATTTTGCCAGGCATAAAAAGGCATAAGCTGACCTGTGCCTCAGAACTGCCCCCAAACTCCAACCCAGGTGGTCTTTTTTCATGCTGCCTTTTTTATAATGAAAAGCAAAAAGCAGTCTGGCTGCAGGTGTCAGCAAGAAGAGGACCCAGTGGGGAACAGGGTCGGGTGAGCCACACCACCGAGCTCTACAGCCCCCAGGAATTGCAGGGGGCTGCTGCAATGAAGGGGACATGGCCATGATATCCCAGCAGGATGTGCAGCATTTTGGCGGAAGCAAATAATGGATAGACAGGGAAATCCAGCTCTGTTAGCTCCAGAGGGCTTCTCTTATAGTAAAGAGTGGGGTAAAATCCCTGGGGAATATAATGCTGAGGCAAAACCCACATTCCTGGGATGACCAAGAAGTGATCACATCTACCTCCCCCCCCCATCTCCCATTTCTAAGATCCATTTCTGAAGCATCACCAGCCAAGAAACTTTGGTTGATTGGACAGAGTTAAAGCAAAAACACACACAAAAATCTTACGGCTGAAACTTACACAGTCTCCACAAACATCTTGCATATTTTCAAGGACACTGAGGAAATACACAATTCCCCCCACCCCCTTTTGTGGGCTTTAAAAAAAAAAAAAAAAAAAAAAAAAAAGTGCCCTGAGGGGAAAAGTAATTTAGAACTACTTTGAAAACACAGAGCATAAAAAGCCTGTAATTATTTCTCTGCCAAGAGCTTGTCAGTTTGAAAATCCCCGCTCTTGAACCACTAATCCTTATGGAAAGAAAAATGCCGCTTCGACAAGAAGTATCTTCGGTTTGCTGCACTTTTCCAGCACCAAAGCACCAAAGGGAAGATCCAGATTTGGATTTCATTTTGTTAGCACTTTTCACCCGCAGTGTGGCCGATCTACTTCCCCAGCCAACCAAGGAGGCCTGCAAAACATTGCCCCAAGCTGAGGCCAGTGGTTGCTCTGCGTGAGACCCACGCTCTGCAGGCGTCAGGCCAGAAAGGGAAAGACCAAGACTGATGTTTGGAAGTAGAAGTCCCTAGAACAGGCAGAAATAACTCAGTTTGAGATGGGGGTATATTTACTTCAAAAGCTGAGGATTCAGGGATTTCCTGGGATTTTTGCTATGGGTTTTGGAAATAGTATAAGGACAGTATTGGCAGGGAAGCTGCACGTTCTCTGGAGAGAGGGGATGGGCAAGCAGGATGCATTTGGGCTCTCTGGTTTAACAGCCAGAGTCATCACTTCATGTCACCCTGCTGGGATATGGATAGATGATATGAGATGCCTCTGAACTTGGTTGGTCATGGAGAAACTGTCCCACAAAGCTAGTTGTGTCTTCATACTTACCCCAGCAGCAAAGCACTGACCACGTTTCATCAGTCTTCACTCCAGCCATGAAGAGCTACAGTTTAGCCATGAAGCAAGAGAGGGAGAAAGGTGAAGTACTAGGAGCAGGCAGGAGCCCAGAATGCTTGGCCAGAGGTTGTTTCTGCTGCAGACCCTTAACATGAAACTGAAACCAGATCTGGCAGAGATTCACAATGCATCACATCTGCTGAGAAAGCTTCTTCTCCAACCCCACAGCAGCCAATTCCCCATCTTAGCAGGCAAACAAATGGTGCAAAGATGAGTTTGGTGCTGCAGAGGAGACTCCCATAAAGAACCTACTACAGTCACAGACAGTCTGGGTATTGTTGGAGACTGCCAGAACTAGGCAGAGCAGATGAGTCACCTAGATCCTGCTGCACCCTGCCACCCGTCCATCAGTGCTGCACTGGTTTAGAGCTGCAGAGCAGAGGGCATCCATCACACATCTTGTACTGCAGGAGGCAGAAAAATCTCATCTGTGCCATGGGCAGCTTTCCCCATGCCAGAAATGAACACCTCACTTGGACCTACCTTCCCCATGCGTGGCCTTTCACTGATCTCTGATGTCTTCTCCCATTACTTTCTCCTAAACCATCTGTGTAACAGCACCTCCCATCAACACGGAGTTTAATGCCCTCTAGGTAATGTGTGCAGGAAACCTCTCCTCCTTTCTGGTTAACGCTCCTGAGAGCCAAAGCTGAAACAATCTTGGACTCAAGAGCCCAACCCACAAGATTTCAGGCTTCATAAAACTTTTAAGCCAGTCTGTTGAGGTTGCCCTTTCAGCCTTTCATAATTACGGATGCAGAAAGAAGGAACAACGTTCACCTGAGCAGGCATCAAGAACATTCAAACACTTAATGGCTTTCCTAACTGAGCTCCACATTGCTGTTTAAAAGGATCTGCTCAATACCACTCCAGCACTATGCCTGGCAGTGAAGATGCTGAAATATGCATTATTCAGTAGCTCAGTTCCCCATCACCAACTCAGCTGGCCACCTATTTCGCTCAAGTGAGAGTCAAGGCACATGAGCCTGAGCCTTCCAACTACAACAGGGAGGGCGCACACCCAAGACAAGAGACTGGTTGGGTTTGGAGACACAGTTCAAGTGATCAAGGTGCTCTCAGCAATCCCTGCAGCCAAGACCTGGAGCTCAGCAAGTACATTGGGCAATTCAAACCTTGGCTTGGCTGAAGTGTGTGCTCCAGATGAGTCTCTTAATTCCATTCAGCCCTTACAAGAACGTACAGAATGAGGTCTGCAAGTACAGAGGAGATAGCTACCCCATCTTCCACACCCAGCATGGGTTTAAGGCCCTGTATACCTGATGTGCAACACAGCACTTCCCTCCTCTCCTGTCACCTGGATGATCCTCTCTAAACCAGAAATGGAAAACATGCCCCAGAAGTGGGCTGCAGGGCATTCCCAATCTGGGCTCAACTCAGAAGTCATTGGACAAGAGTTCTGTGGTTGTGCCTTGATAAATATCCACCTCCACTCTCAGCATTCAAATTCATTCTTTTGACAGCATCAAAATCACCCCTGTGGAGACAACAATGGACATGTCCTATTTCCCATGTGGCATTTCCCTCCTCCTATTTAGATACCTCACTGCAGAGGTTAACCATGTTCAGTGTGAGACACTGTTTTCCAGGGAATAAAGACTTAATAGGGCCATCAAATGCTGAGCACAATGAAAGCTTCCCTATGTTTTTATGACATTGGGGGTTGGAGGTAAGAAATAACAACACTGGCTCTTTTCAATAAAACTGCTGCAGCAGAGACCTGCCTTCAGGTTCCTTAACCTATTGCTCTCTTCTTTCCAAGTTTCTGCTGCTAAATGCTTCTCTGAGCTTTCAACAGTAAAGAGAAAATTCCCACCTCCTTCTTCTTGTTTAGCCAGGTTAGGTAATGCTACACAGTGAAAAATCAACCCATAATACGGCCTCACTGGCCCCAGGCAGGGAAGGAGGAGCCCTCAGGACACACAGACTCCAGGATCACTGAAGGAGCTCTGTAGCACAAAGCCAGAGGAGATAATGCAAATCTCAAAGACACAGCTCGCGTCCAAACACTGGATTCCCCAGAAATTGCTCTTCCCTCTTGTTGTGCTTTTAAGATCCCATTTTGCAACCCTGCAGGGCAGAGCATCTTGCCCAGAGGGATTTTGGGGGCTCCCCACCCCACCGTGATGGTGGTTATCATTCCAGAGGAACAGACGTACCAGGGAAGGAGATTTTGCACGGTGGCAGCAGGGGTGGAGGACAATGGGGCCAGGAGCGATGGTTGCGTGAAAAGGGATTTGTTCCGCTGTCAAGGACAGAAAGCTCTCCACAAGAGCTGCGTTAGGAAACGAAGCCTACAAGGCAAGGAGAGGGGTAGGGAGCAGCGAGAGACAATATACAGACGACAGCAATGGGGAGACAGCTGGGAAGGATCAAGGCTGAGGAAGCCTCCTCCAATGTGCTCTGCCCCTCAAGGTATTTCCCCCAAGGAAGAGCAGGATGTCTTCATGCAGGATGAGCCTTTCATGTGCAGTCGTGGAACCCCAGTGACCCTTGGACAAGGGGAAGCATTGCTGCCTACTGGAATGTGCCAGGATACAGAGAATAGTTCTCCTATAAATTCATGCCTTAATCCTACTGATCTGTGCCTGGAAGAAGCTCGTGGCTCTGTAACACAAGCTCTTTCACCTTTGGTCAGAGGTAGCCAAGGTAGAAAACACAAAGACAGGCACAGCATAAAATTTAGGGAAATCAGTAGAGAGACTGATAATTCATTCTCAGCGTCCAAGCTGACCTAGAAAGATGCACTTCTGATGATGAACGAAACCTTTTTGTAGCTAGATCCATATTTTCATCTCCTATTTCATGGGTGAAAGAGCCAAGCTCCTTCTTCCTGCATGCAACCATGGCACACCATAGCCAGACCAAGCAACGATGCAAGAGACCTGAACCCAAACCAGAATCGTATCCACAGGCATGAGAAATGCCCTCCTGCAAACCAGTAGGTTCCAACTAGCACATGGTGCAGTTTGAGAAAATAAATATTTTCCTTTAAACACAACAGAATTTCACTCCTGTATTTATTGACAAACATACACAACACCCTCCTGAAAAGCCAAATCTTTGTGGGAGAAAAGACCGTTTCCAGATATCCAAACAACAAAGCATGAAGCACCTAAAGGATGCCTGTGGACAAGATGAAGAAATTAGTCTTATTAGCAAAAGACCCCAACAAAACAGATAAGCAAGGAGAAGGAGACATCTGACAGGAAAAGCCCCAAGTAAATAGCAACTAGTGCCCCCTGTAGCCAGCACAGCCTTGGCCCGGCACCCCTCAGCCTGCACCATACCTTTTGCAAAATCTTCAGGATCTGGCTGTTCGTAAATATTTGAAGTGGGAAGCCAGGGATTACAGAAGCCCTCTCCTGGGCAACCAAGGTTTGATGATCTTAAAAAACAACAACCCACCAAACCTCAAATAGAGCTGCAGTGAGATGCCTGACAGTTTCACAGAGATGCACAGGACAATCTGGGTGCATCCATTGCCCCTGAGGACCAACAGCCCCAGGAGAAAACAGCCAGGGACCAGCTGGCTTCCTTCTGTCCAGGCAGAAGTACTGGGGAAGAAAACTGAAATTACAGGCTTGTGTAGGCTTTCTCACATCTCTGCTCAGCACTGGCTGTGGCAGGGGACATCACTGCTCCCCACCTCCCTTCTGAAATCTCTTACAAATACACAGAAACTAAAATTTCTCATGAAAACACATTTATGGGGGGTGGGGAAAACCTATTCGGGGCCATCCTTACTATTTCACATTGATAAAACCCAAATATTTTATCCTTGCTACTCATTACTCTACTACAGAAGGGATGCTTGATTAAATTGCAGAGGCAGAGCTCTCCAGCACAGGCCTCCTGTGTTTGTGCCAGTGCCAGTGTCCCCATCCTGTGCTTACCTCTGCAGAGGGCATGAGCCAGAGACAAAATAGAACACAAAGAGACAAAGAGCATCTTGAGAAGAAAACTATCCAGGACATGGGTCGTATTGAGTAACCTCCTTGGCTGCACATCATAGGGTTCACTAGAAGTGGGGAACTGTTAATCTAAACTCAAACCTGATTCAAACCACTGGGGTTTTCTCTTCCTCAATCAGAAGCAGGACTTGCACCTTTTTTTTGAGCAGATGGCCAACCCTCATCCCCAAAGCCCTCTTTCTCCTGCTATAAGGTAGAGGGTGTTTTGGTGTTCCCTCCCCCCCCCAGTCAAACCCTGGAATGAGTATGCAGGATTAGAGTCATAAACTGCCGTGGGTTTGGGTATGTTGAGGCTTCCCCACTGCTTCCATGGGGACCAGGAGAGACAGCAGAGCTTAGCCTCCCCCGCAGCACATGCAGCCACCAGCAAATCCTGCCCGTATACTGGCCAGCTAACACCCAAAACCACCATCTTAAAAACAGCTGAGATTGACCACGGCATTGGGTGCCGGAGAGCTCAGCAAGGAAAGGCTTAGCAAGAAACCAAATTGTGGGCTGTCTTAAATCCACGGCTCGGCAAATCTCTCCCTGTGCCTGGCGGCTGTGAGCAGGTGAAGAACCGGCAAGGCGAGGGCTGGAGAAGACCCCAGCTGTCTCTCCAGCTGGTGGAGACCAAATTCTCATCAAACCGAAACAAACCCCCCCTTTCTTCCCTCAGTCTATTTCTTTTCAGCGCTTTCATCAAGACTGCAAAGATTCAAAGCAATTTCCCCAGCTCCAAGTGCCTTGTCAGGGGCAAGAAAGTACAAGGAAAGAAAAGAATAATTTAATTGCAGATACAAAATGATGGCAGAAAAGATGGAGGAAGCATGGAGGTTCCAAAGGGCACCCATGTCCCAGCTCTGCCAGCACCAACCTGTACCCTCCAGGGTCCCACTGCCAAAGAACAGGAGAAAGTGACCCTAAAGCCACCCCTGTCCCCACTATGGAAGGACAGATGATGAGTATATTCAACTGCCTCACTCCCAAGCTGCCAAATGTCACTCCCTTCCAGGCCTTTCCATGAAGCGTTAATTGTAAGACACAAATCTAATTAAGGGCAGGGGGATGGGGCAAGAAGCCAAGTCTCTCCTCCACTCCCTTTGGAAAGGGGGAGTCCTGCAAGCAGCATACAGGAGGATGGTGGGTGGCAGGTCCTCAGGTCTCCAGCTTGGATCTCACAGCAGCCTCCACAATGGCCCTTTCACCACCACATCCTGCTTCCTGCCCCCGATGGCATAACAAAGCAAATCAATAACAAAAATAGAAGGACCAAGCCCAGCTGTACCTACCACCACAACCCTGGTGCTGATGAAGCCAAATTCTGTCTACCCCAGAGCCATGTTCATCCCAGCCTGCAAAGAGTGTGCTTTGTCTGGGAGCTGCAGGAAAGGGAGTGAGGACAGAGAAGATTTTTCTAGGAAAGACAGTGTGATGGGTGGGAATGGAAAGCAGGCAAGAAAGATGGGAAGCATTAGAAGGGAAGGTTGAGGGGTGGCAAAAGAAAACAGCAAGGGGGACAGCATGATGCAGATCTGCCTTGTGCTCTGCTATCCCTTCCAGGCCAGCGTGACCATCCTCTAGCCCTGGTCAATTGAAGAAGCCCAAATTAGCACCAATATCCCCTCTAGAAGACAGGAGAAGAACCTCTGAAGGGTACATTGCACGTTAGCTGGGATGACCCCTGGCACTCTGGAGAGACAGTTCTCTCCCATAAGCTACCAGAGGAGCGAAAAGTACCATTTCTCCAGGTGACAGAAGGCATGGGATCACACATAGCCAGCACAAAACCACCAGACCACAGGAAGTCTCCAGCCAGTGGGACCAAGCTGCCCTAAAGGGCCCAGCATCAACATCAACTTATTCATTCAATCAGTTTGGGATTATCCCCTTCACAACCTTTGTGGGCCAGGGAAGCAATGCCACAGCACACAGCTAATTGTACAATTAGATTCATTACCCACATTAAGCAAGATAAACAACTACCATGCTTCAATCCTCTTCCCCCTCTCTACTCTATGGCAGCAGCTGCCAGATGGGCAAGAGGAGGCTGCTCTACCCCAAGCCAGGCAGATCCCACCTTCTTCTAAGGCAGAGCCAACCACCCACCACTGGACCACGCCATTGGGAACTCCCGTAGGAAGATGTTTGACGTGACTTTATAATTCAACAGCAATGGGTTTCTTATCACATGCTTTCTTTTGTGCATGTTCAGAGGTTCAAAGGAATTTTTTGTTTCCTTTGTGACTAGACGCACCTCCTTATTTTAATTCACAGAGAAGAAGGTGGAGGCACCCACATAACTCCAGGACTCCACTTTGGAGCTAAGCGGGGGAAACTTTGTGATGATGGCGCAGAAGCTGGCAAAGGCACAGAGCCATCAAGCAGTGCAAAGACAGGGCAAACATCACACAACTGCCTCCCTCGGCCGGGGAGCCCGGCACGGCAGTAGCCCCTCCACTGCCGGCGCCCACATGCCAGACCTGCTCCGAGATGTGCTGGCCATCTGCTCCTGCCAGCCGGGGCTGGGGCTGGGGCCGGGGCTCTGTGCCGTGGTTGGGGATGTGCCAAGCTGTCCTGCCGTCACCACGCTCCCCAGCTGCACCCCCTGTCACGACCGCACCGCTGTCAGTGCTCCTGGTCCCCAGAACTGGCCGTCAGGGTTTCTGCACACTGTCGGCATCACCCACAGCAAGGCTTCAGGATGGAGATGTCCCCACAGGACCAGGACCTCTATGGCTCTGGCTCTGCTTGGCCTATGCAAACCCATAATGAAACACATCTGGGTGAGTTGGGCTCAGCCATTCCCATCCTTAAGTGGATTTTAAATTTCCACAGCAATCCTGCTCTTCCCCTAGCTTCCAGCACCTCTCCCCTTTTAAGGCCAGGTCTGATGTTGTCCCCTTTCAAATCTGCCAGCACAAAAGCCCATCCCCCTGGTAACTAACACAGAGGTCCCAAAGTTGAGGCACGTCCACAAGGCTGCTCTGCAGTCAGGGAGCCGGCCAGGGCAAAGCCTGAACCTTGTCATAGTTGAGACTTATCAGGTTTGGACAAGCGCCGGGGGCTGCTGCACGATTCAGGATGTTCTGTAACAAATGTCCTCTGCCCCAAATAGATACCATCCCAGGGGCACTGGCTTGAGCAGTCCCTCCCAGGAGTGTTCCCCGCCAGCTCTGTGGAAACTGGTCCAAGAACGATCCCCCAGCCCCCCAAATCCCCAGCCTACATCACTGTCCAAACTGCCCATGGGTCCTGAGCTGTGGCCCTGGACACCCCAAAGAGATGCTGAGGCCTGGCCCAACACACCCAGTCTTTAATCTATTCTCCTCCAGGTCCTCTCCCAAGGTCTTCCTCTTTATGAAAGACAAAGAAATGTAAAACACGTGTTTTAATAAATGATTCCTCAATTTCTAGAGTCCAGCAAATCAGATGCTCGCTTAAAACCATCCATAACACTTTCCATGGGTGTATTTATAACTAAAGGCAAAACTCCACCATCTCTCACTCCGTCATTAACCCTCTGCACCCTTGCTACAAACAGAGCTCAAACTGAGAGCTGAGATAGGTGTCAGAAAATAGTACACCTATTCATCTCTGGTAAAACAGCTCCAGCAATCCCTTCTTTCTTAAAAAAATTTAAAAAAAACAATTCTAAAACAATAGCAACAAAATAAAACCAACCACTAGCGCCACAGAACTGACATCCTAGGATGCCAAAGGCTTCCCTGACGTTCTCAGCACCGCAGAGACCCCCAGTCCTCCCACCCGAGGAGAGGCCTCTGTAGCCCAGCTCCACTGGCATGACTGCCGGTGTCACAGGGAGGATCGGCTGCTTTACACCATGGACGCTTTACACCATCGTGCTGCTTGAAGAGCATCAGTCAACCGCGATAATTAACCAGCTATCAAGATAATTAGCTCAGCCCAAGAGCCGTGGCTCTTCCCCTGCGTGTCTCTAGCTGAAAGCCGGGCTAATCAGCATCGGCACTGCGGTGGAGGCAAGCACAATGTTCCTGCACTCAGGGAAAACGCTCAGCCCAAAAAAGTGAACAGGCATTTTGGCGGNGTAAAGCTCAACAGAGCCCAAAGGCAACAGCTCTTTGGGACTCTGCTCCTTATCCTTGCATTCCCAGGTAAGGATTCACAGCAATGAGCATGGCAGAGTCTCTCTGGAGGGACAGAGAAAGCAAGGGCATGGACCTGCTACCCCATGCCAAAAAAAACCCAAACCAACCAAACAAACAACACAACAACAACAACAACAAACAAAAGCCCACCCCACAAAATTAAATTCAGGGGAACAACAATGTCCCAGCAAAGGACAGGAGGGTGCAGGTGGGTAAGAGGCCAGCATCAATTCAGGGCTAAAACCCTCACACCTCAGGGATATTGCCTGCATCTCAGCTCAGGCTGAAGTCCCCCACCCAAATGTAGCTGAGAAATAACCAAATAAATGGTGCCACTGACAGAGTCCAGGAAATATTTGTGACATTTCTTTTTTGGTCTCAATCATCCTCATCTATCCCAACAACGAAACGGGCACAGCAAGAAGACAAATGCAGCACCAATTTCTTTCACAGCTAGGAGACCATCCAAGAAGAGGGTTTTAATTTGGAGCCAGCTTCCAGAACCCAGAAGCTGCAGCGAAATGTGCGGAGAAGCTGCATGCTGGAAAGGCATTTCTGCGCTAATGTTCACCCCAACTTCTCCTTAACGCTTCAAAGAGAGGTGCTGACACAGCAGAAAACATGAATTAAATTGTGTCAGAAACATAGGGGAACTGGTAGGCCAAATTTCTAGGGAGAAACAAGCAGCACACCCAATCTAGAGGAATTTTTACCTAAAGAACCCCTGAGCCGTGCAGCGGTTCTCTCCTTCCCACTCCCGCAGCAGCTAAGTCTTCCGCTCTTTCGTAAACATTCGAAAACAAGGTCACGCGCACAAATTCTGCTTTCAATTTGCCTTGTATCCATAGTGATCAAACTCAGAGCCACAATACAGGACTTAAAGGAATTTTTAAAATAATCATTAAAAAAAAAAAAAAAAGCGAAACTTTAAGAAGGCCTGAAGCAGGGCTAGCCCCCAGCACACTCTCAGCCCACCAGAGGCCAGGGACAAGAACATTACCGGCTACTGTTTTCTTGTATAAAATGACCTGGGATCTAAATTGTGGGGCTCCCGCAGCTGTGTTATTGCCATAGTGAGGGATCTGGCCCTCTGTCTACGTCCTCCTCAAGAAATAACCAGCCCGGAGGCAATACAAATTTAACTGTTCTGAAAGCCGTCTGAGGAGCAGGGTCCTGCAGGGCTGGCAAGAGCGGGATGAGCAGGACAAAACGAAAGCAGCTGCAAGAGAGAAAACACTCACCAACCTTCTCCCCATTCCCACTGGAAAGATTTTTCTTTTAAAAAGAAAAATATTTTTCTCAGTGTCTTTTCTCCCCCAGCCCCACATTTGCCAAAAAGGAAGCATCAGGTCTTGAAACTTTAACCACCTACATCCAAATTTCCTGCTCCAACACGGCCCCAGGCACAGGCAAAGCCTCTGGTGTGTGACAGCAAACATTCCAAATTTAGCAGGGCCTCTCATGATTCCTGCGAGTGCCTCCATTTCCCGATATGACTGGGGGGAGTAATAGCATTGCCCTGTCTTTGGGGATATCAGGAAAATCACTCTATCCAGGACTGGGTCAGTAGGATATAACATTCCTCCTGCAGATGCTCAGCAGCAAAATAAAGCCAGAAGAGACCGGAAAATAGTTTGTCCCGTCCCTCTCTAGCCCTGGGCGTCTTACATGTTCATGACAAAAGGCTCTAAATTCCCAAGGCACAAAACGAGCACAACAAAATATGTCAGGATAAGGACAACCGAGGTGCAACAAGGCTGCAACTCGCCATGGAGCACGATAAGGCTGGGACACGCTGGGAAGCGAGATGTTGAGCTTCTGGTCTTATGGCAGGGCGCTGGGGCTGGTGGTCAATGGGAGCAGAGTAAGAGGGGCTCACCGGGGGACAGAGGGTCACCTACTTTTCATAGTCCAGCTTGCAGTAGAGCTTCTTGTCCCGGTAGAAGCAGGTGGTTTGCAGGGGCTCCTTGCAGGACGCACACTGCACACATTGCTCATGCCACAGACTGTCGTTGAGGCGCAGCAGGAACCGGTCCGAAATGACTCGCTGGCACCCTTCGCACACCGACTTAGGGGTCGCGGCTCTGCCTGTGGGGAAGAAGTCAGGGACAGGAGTGAGTGGAGGAAGAAGCAGAAAGAGAGACGGAGCAGGCAAGGGATGGAGAAAAGATCCAAATACTTTCGCTATCCCCGCGCAAGCTGGTGGGTCAAAAGGGGCTGGGAAGGTGTTGGATGCTGCTCTGGGGTCCGGGGGACACCTGTGCCTTAAGGGAGCCCTGTGCGGGATACATCACTCCCAATTTCGTTCCTCTTGGAAAGGCGGCGGCAGAGCGCAGCTCGAAGAGCGAGTGATTGTGTGAAACCGATATTAAAACGAATAAAAATAAAATAAAGTAATTTCTTTACTGTTCAATACAAAGGAAAGGCTTTCGTTGCCCTGTGGGCTGGAGGGGATGCACAATTTAATACAACCGCGGAACGAAACGGGAGTGCAGAAGGCGGGTGCCGGGGGCACTCCTCGGGCAAAAGGAGCCGCTTGCGGCGGGCATAAACGAGCCGGGAGGAAAAACGGCCTCCGAGCACCCTCAACATCCCCTGTGCCCATCGCTCGGGGCTAGCCCGACCGTGCCCCACCCTGGGAGGGAGACCCCCGACTTACCCAGCAGGGAGGAGAAGGGAGCTGCGGGGTCCAGTGCGTTCTGTAAAGTCTCCTCCATCTTCAGCCCGTCCAGCATGATGGGGAGTCGGGCCGGGCGAAGGAGCCGCGCCGCCCGCCTGCCAACACAGCCCAGCCCCGCCATGCTCAGTCCGTCCGCCGGCCCCGCCGCCCCAGGATGGGGCTTCCCTGCCCCAGCTGCCCACCCGCTCCTCAGGGCACCCCATTCCCCTCCGCCCTCCGTGCCTCCGACCGAGAGAAACCCGTGCCCCAGACCCCGCACTTTGGCTTCGCAGCCCCTGTCCGAGACGGGCTTGCCACGTCCCACCAGCCCCGCGGCGGGGAGCGGTCGGTCCCGAGTTTCTGCGAGGCAGCGGGGCAGGAGGATGCGGGACTGCCGTCGGCGGAGCTCGGCCGCTTACCTGGGGCGGCCCGGGCGGTGCCTTCCTGAGAGGAACCGGCGGGAGACGCGTCCGCAGCCAGCGCTCCAGGGGGGTCCTGCGGCGGCTGATGTCTCCCCGGTTTGGTCTCCCCCGGCACTGTCCGGGTTGGGGAGCGAGCCGCGGCCCCGTCCACGGCTCCGGAGAGGAGCGCACCGACCTGCGGAGGAGCGCCCGTCTGACTGCTGCCAAGGCACATTTCCTGAAGCTGATACCTCCCTGCCCGACCCCCACCCCCTNCCCGCCACGCCTCGAGGGGCCGGCAGCCCTTCCTGGCTCCGGGGGGCACGGCCGGGCCGCCCCGCGGGCAACGGGACAGCCCCGGCTTCGCTCCGTTCCCTGCTTCACGGTTTTCCCTTGTTTTCTTAGATAGCAACAGAAAACAATATAAAGAGAAAGAAAGAAGGGGAAAAAAATGAAGGGGAAAAAGAAAAAAGTGGAGCGTGGTGCTCTGCCACCACGACTATCCCTGTAGTGAAACCGGCTGGGAATCAGCACTCGCCTCCCAGGAAAAGCCGAAGATGGGAGGCTTTAGGGAAAGCTGGTCCCCAGCCCGGGGCGGGATGCGGGTCCCGGAGAGGATGCGTTCCCCGGCGCTGCACATCGTCCCGGGTAACTCACTCTCGCCGTTCGGCGGCATTTAAGGAAAATAAGTGCTGGAAGGAGAAGAGGTTAAAAAAAAAACAGAGGCGGAGAGCTGGTCGCCACTGATCGCTGCGGGCGACAGCAGCACGGAAACGGCCCCGGGGCAGCGCCGCTCACGTTCCGCCAAACCTCAGCGGATTCGGGGAGGTAAGATTCCTGCCCGGCTGTGGAAGATGGAACTTTGAGCCTTCTCGCAGCCCCTATGATTTCCCATCTCGCCTGGCTTTCCTTTCTCTCCTGCCCGGCAGGTTTCTCTGGTTATCGAGGAGTTTCACGGACCCGCAGACTCGGAGCCACCGGGCCAGGGCCACGTACCTGCCGCTGTCAGAGCAGCCTGGGCAGGGGGGCCGCGGCTTCCTTCGGCACAGTGGAGGGCTGAGTGGCTCCTCTCCGGCTGTCAGGGGACAAATGGCTGCAGAGCTGCGAGGGACCCACCACAGGCTGGTGGATGATGGGGAAGCTTTCAGGGGCCTTACCTCCTGTGCTCACCAGTGACTTTGGCACCAGGGGCAGGAGTGATCCCAGGATCTCCATGGGGCATCCTCCTCACCAAGTGATCCTCACGCCCAGATGACATGGGTGATGCAGGGACCAAGGTCATGTCCTTTGAAAGCTCATAGGAAGGAGAAAGTCCACAAAGGCTAGCAGGGGTGGATCACCACCCTGCCAAAATCCCACGGGAGAGTGAAACAGGGCCCTGAGACAGCCCCACAGTATCGCAGTACTAATACTGGGAGTTTGGATATGACACCCATTGATACCATCACACAAGTCAGCACGAAACAGCTCTGATCCCTGACATCCAGGAAGTCAGAGCTGCAGCTGTGGCAGGGAGGTACTGGCCCCTTCTGCCTCTGTCTTTGATGCTCCTGAAGGTCTCAAGCTGCTCCAGCCAAGTTTCTGGGTAGCCAGGTCAGAGCCACCTTGCCAAGACATCAACCTGGCAAGGACTGCAGCATGATCAAGAGCTCCAGGCACCATGTGCTGTTCTGCCTCTCTGTACAAACCAGCACAACCATCCCACCCTACCCCAGCTGCAGAGCTGTGTGCAGGGCAGCACATTCTTGTTACTCAGACAGGGACCAGCCCCATGGGGTGGGAATGTCATCCTTCCACCGTGGCCCTGTACAGGACAGGCTGGCCACACAATTTGGTCCGATTAGAGATGCAGGAACAGCTGGGAAGGAAGACATTCCTTCCTAGATGTTGTTACCCAGTGCTATCCTCCCTTCTCTCCTGGCAGGGAGGTTGTCCTACCTTACAACTCTCCTGCACAACTCCTGGCTCAGCCTCTGAAGGATCAGACTTGAGGCACTGGCCCAGAACACTGGGCAGAATACTGAGGGGGCTGCAGTGGGGTGTTGCTCCCCATGGTTTACACACATTCACCGGTTCCCACATAAATCACAGGTACTGGAGCACACTCAGTCTCTTGCAAAGGATGGTCACCGGGTGAACCAGTAAAATACGGGAGAAATGTGTTCCAAAAGCACATCTTCACCTCAGAAAATGGCCTTACAACAGGTGGGGAGCCAGATCACTGCAGTTTCTGAGGGCTTCTGTAATTAGCTCGCTCAGGATTGAATTAGGTGCATCAGACCACAGCAGCAGCAGCTGAGAATTAAACCAGAGGAGAAAGAGGACTAGGTTTTCTCCGTTAACTGTAGGGTTTGCAGGCAGCCAGGTCTTACAAAAGCTGGTCTGGGAAAACTGGCAATAAACAGAAGCTACCTATCAAATGAACATACCCACAGCACAGGAGAGAGGTCTCCTCAACCATCTCCCTGATGGAAGGCAGAGATGCCTAGCTCTCATGTTTTGTGCTAAGGATCTTGAGTGGACCAGCAGGTCCCACCATTCACAGCTGAAAGGAGCTCCGAGGGCAAATAGCCACAGTCACAGCAACAGACAGGGCTCCAGACAGTAAGGAGCCAAATTCCTTCTCCAATATCACCTTAACTCTGGCCAGCAAAGCAGATGCAGAACCATGTAGGACTAGGGAGGGCTGGTCACAGAAGCAGGCACGCAGGAGACCAAGGAAGATCATGGTTATGAGGTTTGCTTTTTTACGCATGCTTCAGCCATCTCTTTTGGGAGAGCAGTCACTGGACCAGCTAACCAGCATCATCAGGATGCCTGTAATACCTGAATCCAACTTAACACAGCAGACAAAGCCCTACCCATCACCCAGAAAGACACACACCACATAGCCCTCTTTATAGGACCACTTTCTCCCTCCTGCTGCCCTCACAGCCCTTTAGAGGCATCAGCTGTTGCTTACCCAGCTGGGATGGCCAGACTTGGGGAGGAGAGGCAAATCAGAAACTAGCCCACAGCCCTGTTAAGTACCTCTGGGGTGTTTCTCCCTTTAGCACCTAAATTACCCAAACCAAGACTCTGTGGGGTAGAGCTCACTGCACAGAGGGCATAGAGAGAGACATAAGAGATGTGGGGCAGTAGCCACTGGCCTTGAAGAGGTAGAGGCTGGTCCTTGTCCACTCACGCTGACAAATCCCTGAAGGTCTGTCAGGGTTCCTCTCTATCATGTCACGATGTGCCTTTCTGTGAAATAAAAGCCATCATCCTGGGGATCCTCATGGACAGAAGGGTGACCAGGAGCTAGCAATGTACCCTTGTGGCCGAGAAGGTAAATGGAACAGGGTGTATTAGAAGGCATAGGGATGAGGAAGATTCTCTTCCCGCTCAGTTTTACCCTGGTGAGGCTCTCTTTTACCCTGGTGAGGCCACATTCAGAATATCATGTCCAGTTCTGGGCTCCTCAGTTCAAGAAAGACCTCGTGGAACTGCTTGAAAGAGCCCTGCACAGAGCCACAAAGATGATGGAGTGGAACATCTTCCTTATGAGGGAGCTGAGACTCCTTAGCTTGCAGTAGAGGAGACTGAGAGGTGACCTCATTCATGTTTATAAAGATTCCACATCTGGGTGAGTGTCAGGAGAACAGAGCCAGGATCTGCTCAGTGATGTCCAATGGCAGGACAAGGGACAATGGGTGCAAACTGGAGCATAGGAGATTCCACATTAACATAAGGACAAACTTTTTCACTGTGAAGGTGACAAAACACTGGAACAGTCTGTCCAGAGAGGTTGTGGAATCTCCTTCTCTGGATACATTCAAAACCCACCTGGATGCATTCTTGTGTGACCTACTCCAGCTGGCCCTGCTCTGGCAAGGGGATTGGACTGGATGATCTTTTGAGGTGACTTCCAATCCCTAACATTCTGTGGTTCTGTGATCTTCTGAAAGATGATATACACACTGCTTCCCACCACCAGATCTGGGGAGCACCACATACCTCCTCGTTAGTGTAATTCCTCCTCTTCCCTGTGCCTTCTGGTGCTCCATGAATTACCAAGTGAGCACAGCCTTCCTAGCTCCCTACATGGATCTTTGATGGGACAGCAAAGAGTAGGCAGGATAGAAAAGGGACAAGCAGAGGTAGCAGGCAGCAAAGAGAGCACCTCAGGGGAGGTCAGGTGTGTTGCTGACGGCAGTTCAAGGCTCATCCCAGACAACAAAACCTCAAGGAAAGGCCATTGGTGGTGACACTTCAGAGTCACACCATCAGTGTCTGAAAGCCATTTCAGGTCTATAGGACACACCCTTGAATTCCTCAGGAAGCCCAGAGCTGAACTGAATGCAAACCAGCTCAAATCTTTACATCTTGGGGTTTGGTTGGTTGGGCTTTTTGTTTGTGGTGGAGTTTTTTTTGTGTGGGTTTTTTTTGTTTGGGTTTGTTTTGTTTTGTTCATTCTCAATCCAGAGCTGCTGTTGTTGAACTCCAGTAGAAACTGAAGCAGCCGCCAAATGAAGACAGGGTAGGAAAATCCACCAGCTTGATTTCTGTGTGGGAAACCAATCCAGCTTAGCACAAACAACACAGGGTTTAAAGGTTTTCTGGTTTTCCAAAGTCCTCATCATAAATGGCCAAATCCATTTGTGCCCTTCATGGAGCACTACAGAACGAGCAGCTCAGAATTCATAAATACTTTGAAACGGTTGGGCCTGTGCACTCAAACAAAGATTGTATATGGTGGGAGAGTTGCTAATGATTAGAAAGTTCTAGAGATGTGATGCACAGTGGGAAAGAGAAGATGATACTTGACTTTGCACCAGTTATTCCCAGAGCAAAAGGGGAAATGTCAGAGCCTAATCTGAGGCTATGAGGGTTTTCATGGGGAAGCCAATGACTGGATCTTCACACAAAGTAGTGGCAAGACCAAGGAACTGCAATTTAGTAAGAGCAAAATTCAGAGCAGGTAGGAGAAACCACATTTCAGTAGCTGAACTCTGATACATTCTCACTGTTATGCCTGAAAAGTGGCCAATGTCTGGATTTTGAAGGAACTGTCAGGACATATTGCCTGCAAGGAAAGCTTACCATATAGTATGTCTTGATCTTTGAGCTCTTCAAGAGCTGTTTTTGAAGTCGTGCAGCTGAGACTGCACACAAGCTGGGGCTTAAGGTATGTGTAAGGACAGAAATTTTGTCTTATCCATGACAGTGATTTCCACTATTTAATGAAAAGCAGAGTTTTGCAGGCCTGCAGACTGAGCAAGCTCCAGCCATGCCAAGCTGCAGTTCTTCTGCAGCAATTTATCTTGAAGGAAAATCACACCAGTGAGTGATTACTAACTGCTATGGGGTTTGCTCCTCAGGGTGCCCATAGAGACTGGCCTCTAAGTTTTGAAGTGCTGTGGGGAGTGCTTCTCTTGGACAGCATTTTGATGCTGTTGTTTAAAGGCCCACAACATGAATGAGGAACATGAGGGTAGCACCAAATCTAGGAGAGTACATCAAGCCTCAGGTCCTCAACAACTGCAGATAGAGATCATTTATTTAAACCACCAAACCCAAGAGAAGGCAGTTCAAGAGAGAAACTTAAGGTTTTATAGTCAGAAAAGAGCTCAGCTGCTCGATGACTTCTTTCCTCTGCACAGCACAGCTGTCCACTACTGACGCTTTCAGATTGCAAGGAGTTTCTTATTTGCAGAAGCTGTACTCTATGTCTCATGGTCTCACTGGCCTACTAAACAGAGTGTGAGTGACTGTGTGGTGGGGCAGGTGTTAAGCAGATGATTAAGGTTTTTTTGGTTTTTTTGGTTTATTTTGTTTTGTTTTGTTTTTTAAAGCCCACTAGTCGTTTTCATTTGGAGAAAGAGGAAAAGCCCTTCTTGAAGTGCAACCTGAATACCTCATGGCCTGGAACCCAGAGACCACATTGCTGGGTCTCAAGATAAACTGCTTAGAGTAGGGGTGCCCACGAGCTACTTTGTGACTTCCTGCCCCAGTCCTGGTTATTATATCAAATTACTTCCAACTTTGAAAAGCGACTGTTGGTGCAGTCAGTGGCCTGGATTTGCCTGAAGTCAGCAGAGATCAGCATTGAGACCATCAAGGTGAATTACTTGTGGGGCTTAGCAAGCTCCACTTGCATGTGCAAGGCTATTGGGGCTGTGCAGTTTGCTTTCTCTGGTGCCTATTTGTCAAACTGTTCTGCCAAAGTGGAGTATCAGGGACTCTGAATCTCTCGCTATGGACTCAAGCCACCAAGAAGCATCACACTGTTTCCATTAAATTTGCTATCAGAGAGGTATGAGCATGGCTCAAAGTACCTTTGGATGCCTTGGCCAAATCAAACTCCGACCTTGCAGCTCCAGGGACTTAGGATCACAGCTGCAACAACTGTGTGCTGAGGACAGCCACTGGTGTGGAAGTACTCTGTCCTCTCTAGCAGACACACTCCAGAACCAAAGCACACTCTGAATTATCACTGACTGCTGCTGGGCTCAAAACCAGCACTTGGATACCATCTTAGCCAGAGTCCTGCCACAGGCATGAAGACTCTGAGGTTTTTCTCTATATATTTCACCAAAGAAACATGAATACCGCATGGTCAGACAGTGGCATCAGCTCCTGCAGCCCTTCTGTTGCTAATGACAAAAACTGCCCTTAATTTAAGCATTAAATCTGAGAGCAGGGAGGTCAAGAGAAAGTCAAGGCTTTACAATCAGAAAAGTATGCTAACCTATTTACCTGGAGATCAGTTCTTAGAAGCCCACAGTTCATGGAGGGGGTAGCCTGCAGCAGCCCAGGCTGGAGGTAACCTCTTGCCTTGTCTAACCGTCTGCATGGTGTGGGTAACATCCCAGCACAGTCTGCATGCAGCGACTCAGACTCTAGCAAAGGTTTTACCATGAGCAGGTTGAATATTTTGATGTTGTGAGAGAGAAAGGGAGAGAGAGAAAGGGAGAAGGAGAGAAGGCAAGAGAGGGAAGGAGGGAGAAGGAGAGTGAAGGAGGAGAGGGAGGGAGGGAGAGGTCAAAAGGGAGAAGAGGGAAGGGGAGAGAGAGGGAGGGAGAGGGAGAATGAGGGAGGAGAGAGAGGAGAGGAAGAGGGAAGGGGCAGAGGGAGAGGGAATTTTAATTTTCATAATTTGGGGCTGTTTCTGTTTCGTCCCCTTTTGATTCTCCTTCTCATAGTGAAATATCAGAGAATGAATCCTGTGTCCTCATGTCAGAGCTTTAACAAAATGCTTCATTTTCCTCCTTCTTTCTTCCCTGTTGTCACTACTCCTTTCCCCTCCAACTTCCCTGAGTCGCAGCATTGCAATCTGTCACACGGACAGACGAAGCGCGGCTGCATCTCACTGCACTGTCTGCTGAGAGGGTCAGAAGGGGCAGATCACTTAACACTACACCTGTTTTATGAATAATAATACAGACAGTTTTGCTGGGTTCCTGGGAGGACATTTTCCCACCAGGATAAGCTCCGCATATTGAACAAATTAATGTCTTTAACTCGTTTGACTCTGGTTAGCTTGGTTGCGATGGGAAGCTCCAGCAGTGCCATTTGAGCAGGGGAAAGACCAGGCAGACTTTTGAGGCAGGCTTGTTAAGAGTGTCTTCAGCTTTCCTTCTCTGCAAGTTTCACTTATGGAGGTACAAGATTATAAATTTGGGGTTGAAAGGCCTGTTTCCAGTGCAAAAAGATGGGTGGTGGTGTGTGGGTGTATTTTTTTTAAAAAAATGATAATTTAACGAAGCTTCAGAAAAAAATTAAATTATCTATAAGGACAGCAGGTTTGGGTCATCCCAAAAATACTCCACCTGGACCAAACTGAAGCACTTTGATTCTTCCCTAAGTGTCTGGACTAAGCACAGAGGAGGAAAAAAAAAAAAACAACAAAAAAACAACACCAACCAAGGCAGTCTTTAAATTACTTTAAAAATTTAAATTGTTCAGAGAGTCCAGGAGTTTCTTTTTTAAAAATGAAATGTTCCAAGCAGCAAGTTTCTCCACATCTTTCCTTAGCAGGTGCAAAGAGTAAAAATACAGAGGACCAGAGGACTCTAACCATGAGCAGAAGCAGCAGTATCCCAAGTGATGTTTCTGCCCTGATTTGTGCTGTCGAAGATCTCAGGAGGGTCCCTCAGCCCCATCCCAAGCTGGACCTGTGACCGCGGCAAAAGAGGACACTGCTCTGTCAGCTCCAATCAGTGCCTCTCTCATATATAATTTTATTTGTTTTGTTGACTTTTATTGAGAGTGAAAAAATAATTTAAAGTAATTATCTGTACAGGGGGGCAGAGGAATGGTTAGCTGGTCAGAGGATCTGTGACCCTCCACGGCCAGGCTAGGGAGGGTTAGAGAGGGTGATTTACAGCTGTACAAAACCACGACAATCCGACCAAGGAGGAGGGGAGGGTGGAGGACAGTTCTTGAGCTCTCATAGGCTCGGAGAAGAGAGGTGGGTGGTTGTGGAGGGGCATCGAGGGGCAGAGTCTGGCCAGAGAGGGGCCAGATCCTCAAGTGACCTGCAGGGGCGTCTCCAGCATCTCCATCAGGAAGGTGTCAATAGGGGTGTCCCCAATCAGCTTGAAGAAGAAGAGGTGCTCCAGGCACTTCAGCCCGATGGACCTCAGTGCCGGCAAACGCAGAAGGAGTTTGGCAAACCTGGAAGAGAGCAGAGTGAGAGGCACACGGGAAGCACTGGCTGCCTTCTCCCACATGTTTCCAAGCCTGTCGCAGGAGTTCGTGAAAGCAGAGCCCAAATTCTCCCCAAAAACGCCTCGAGGAGTTCGATGTCTCAGATTTATCTATGCTTTCAAAACAGGCATTTCTCTCCACGTGTGGAGGCAATGTGAATCATTTCAAAACAGAATCCAGCACTTTCATTTAAAAAAAAACAACAAAAAAACACAAAAAAAACCCCCACCAAACAAACAAAAAAACAAACCCAAAAAACAGACTCTCTCCAAGACGTGAACTAGTGACTTACACCTCTGTAGTGCCATTTAAATCCTTCTTGACACTGCCTTCAAAAAAGCCCATCCTCTCGAGGGGGTGCAGAATCCCTCACCAATGCCTCTGCCAGCCTGTGCCTCCCGCTCCGAGATGCATGTGCCCAGGGGTGCGGCAGGCAGATGCTTCCCCGCTCCTTCCCCACGTCCCGCATCCAGCGCTCACAGGCACAAGTAGCAGTGGCCGCGGGCGCGCCTCGCCCGGCTGGCGGCGATGGGGACAGACGCATCCGGCGGCGTTTCGAGAGCTCGGCCAGCAGAGGGTAGGATTGGATCGAAAAGCGAAGGCAGCCGCATCGCACCGGCACACTAAAGCCTCCGGCTCAGGACTACGGAACCGTACAGAATCTCAGTATGGTGGGGTTTGGAAAGGACCTCTGAAGATCTTCTAGTCTAAACCCCCCTCTAGAGCAGGATCACACAGAGTAAACCATCCAGCAACGCGTCCAGGTGGATCACAGGTTGTGAAGGGTTGCAAGTGACCCAAAGAGATCATCAAGTCCAACACCCCTGACAGAGCAGGATTATACAATCTATCTCAGGTCACAGAGAAACGCATCCAGATGGGCCTTGAACGTCTCCAGAGAAGAAAAGACCACAATCTCTTTGGGGAGCCTGTTCCAGTGCTCTGGGACCCTTATAGTAAAGAAGTCCCTGCTTGTGTTGAGGTGGAACCTCCTGTCCTGCAGCTTCCATCAGCTCCTTGTCCTATCACAGAGAGCAAGAAGAGCCTCTGTGTGTGTGTGTGGTCGTTGTCCCCCTCCTGATATTCAGCCCTGTGTTGGTTTGAGCTAATTGGAGAATTTGTGTGAAAAAT
>VWZI01005068.1:11548-33207 GCA_013396835.1 Psilopogon haemacephalus
CCTCCTTTCGTTTTTTCACTTTTTTTTTTTTTTTTTTTTTTTTTCCCTTTTGAGGTCCAAAATGTTCTCTGTCTTTGCTCACAACCTCTCCTCGCCTGTGAGCCTGGGGCTGTACTTTTTGGAGAAGAATAAACCCCACGAGCAGCTTTATTTCAGCTGTCAGAGCTTTTGCTGTGAAAAGAGAAAGGAGAAGAAAAAAAAAAAAAAAAGTTCCAGCAGAGCACATTCCTACTTCTTTATGATGAGACAAAGCTGGAGCGAAACAGATCTCACCCACTGGAAGGCAGAGCCCACACACTCGAGAAGATTCATGAAGTCATCCCTTGTACTTTCCTCAGAGAGTCTTTGGCTTTCCAGACACCCAATCCACCTCTCACCTGCTTGGCTGGCAGTGAAATGGCAATGGGATCCTGGGCTGTGTTAGGCAGAGTGTGTCCAGCAGATCCAGAGAGGTTCTCCTCCCCCTCTGCTCTGCCCTGCTCAGACCTCATCTTGAGCACTGCCTTCAGTTTTGGGGCTTCTTTGATTGGGAGGGACAGGGACCTGCTGGAGAGGGTCCAGGAGAGGGCTGCGAGGATGCTGAGGGGACTGCAGCACTGCCTGGGGAGGAGAGGCTGAGGGACCTGGGGCTGCTTAGTCTGGAGAGGAGAAGACTGAGAGGGGATTGAGTCAATGTTTATCAATCTCTGAGGGATGGGGGTCAGGAGGAGGGGGGCAGATAATTGTTTTGCTGGGAAAAGACCTCTAAGATCATTGAGTCTAACCATCCACACAGCACCTCCATGACCAGGGACAGGCTCTGCTCACTGCTCCCTGGGATAGGCCAAGGAGCAATGGATGGAAGCTGCAGCACAGGAGGTTGCAGCTCAACACGAGGGGAAACTTCTTGCCAGGAAGGGTCCCAGAGCACTGGCACAGGCTGCCCTGAGAGACTGTGGAGTCTCCTTCTCTGAAGGATTTGTCTGGAGTCTCCTTCTCTGTCTGGATGTGTTGCTGTGTGCCCTGAGCTGGATTGTCTGGTCCTGCTGTGGCAGGGGGGTTGGACTGGATGAGCTCAAAGGCCTTTTCCAACTTGGTTAATTCTGTGATCCCTTCCAACCCCTGTGACCATCCATCCTGTGATCCCTTCCATCCTGTGACCATCACCATACTGACCCTGGGAGCAAGCTACACTTTTTGGTGTTGAATGGCAAAGGCATTCAAGCAAGAACTACAACAGCAGACAAATAGAATTTGGATAGGAGTCTGAAATGCAGCCAAACCCAGGATGCCCCAAGGTATCCTATGCCTTGCCCATTGCCAACTTGCACTGCCATTGCTGTATGTGGCTCTCATCTACTCTGAGTCCTTTGCTACCTCTGACTCCCTAGCACCTGTCCAGGAAAAAGAGAGACAGGTCAAGAGGCAGCAGCAGTGCAGGGTGAAGCTTGTGTCTCACTCCAGCTCTCTTTCATCAACCTCAAAGCAGGGGAAGGAGGAGAAGCACAACCTGATTTTTTCCAAAGAACCCTCCTTTGGCTTTTATATTTATTGAAAGAGGAAGGGAAAACTCCTTCTCCACCCCCCTTTATTTTTTTTACCTCCAAAGAACCACGACCACTACCATTTAGAAGGGCAATATTCTGACCAGTTTTCTCAGATGGATGATGTTAATTTGCAGCCTTTGAAGGCTCATTAAGAGAAATGTGAGCTGATTTCTCATCCTCCTGTCTGCTTTGGTGGTAGCTCTGGCAATGCCCTGAGCATGGACAGGAAAGACAAAAAAAACAGCATTAGCTGAGCTTTTGCAAAAGTCAGCCTGTCCCACGGGAGGGGAGAAGAGGAGAAGAATGAAGAGGAGGAGGAGAGAAAGGCCAGGAGGAGATGAATTTTAAATTCAGGACCTGACCTGACATCCAATTAAACGCCAAGCGTAGATGCCAGGCTGGAAATGATTCAACCTTCTTTCAAAGGTTCCCCCACCAAAGCAGCCACAGAGGCTGGGGGATGCTGGAGGCAAGGAGAAAGCTACCTGCAGGGCTTCAAAAGCCCAGAGAAATGTTTACAGCAGCAGAGTGGTGATGAATGCTGATGCAAAAAATAAAACCCTCCCGGAAAAAAAAAAAAAANGACCAGGTTGGATGAGGCTTTGAGTGACCTGATCTAGTGGGAGGTGTCCCTGCCTATGACACAGGGGGGTTGGGACTGGCTGAGCCAACCTAAACCATTCTCTGATTCTCTGATAGAATGGTTTAGGTAGGAAGGGACCTCAAAAGCTCATCCGGAGCCAGAGCAGATCACACACACAGGAACACATCCAGGCAGGTCTTGAATATCTCCAGAGAGGGAGACTCCACAACCCACCCTGGGCAGCCTGTGCCAGTGCTCTGTCACCCTCACAGCAGCAGTGTGGCACTGCTGGCTCCTGTTCAGCTCCTATCTGCCAGCACCCCCAGGTCCCTCTCAGCCACTCTGTCCCCAGCCTGTAGCACTGCCTGGGTTTGTTGTGGCCAAAGTGTAGAACCCTGCACTTAGCCTTGTTAAAACTCCTGGCACTGGACTGTGCCCACCTGTGCAGCCTGTCCAGGGCAGACATTTGAGCAGCTCTCTCTGTGTTCCAAAAGCAAACAGATGCATAAATCATAGAGTGGCTCTGGTTGGAAGGGGACCTCTATAGGTCACCTCCTCCACGACTTCTTCTGCTTAACCTTCTGAGGCAGGGAGACTTCAGGGCTGTGATTTATGCCTTTCCTGCAGCACAGCCAAACACAGCACACCCATTGTCAGGGCTGCCTCGATCAAAGATTCCTCAGGTTGAAAAATGTAAGCAGCACACAGCACCTCATCAGTCAGGTGATGGATGTGCCCACTGCCCTTAATGAAATCAAACATGAATTAAAGCCTCCTGGAAGCCTACAGCCCTACCTTTAGACAAATGCCTTCTACTATTTTGGAGTGCTGGAATTAATTCCAGAACTTTGCTGGGTGATGCTGCTACAGCCAAGGCTTTGCAGAAGGAGGACTGTAGTAAGAATAGCACAGGGCTGAGAGGAGGAAAAGATGGGGAGGGGGGAAAAAAAAAAGGGGGGGAGGAGGGATGGTTGTTCATAAAGGATTCCTCTGATCAATTTTATATGAATAAATTAATTAGAATGCATGCAGTGATTGTGCTTCTGAGGGTCTGCTGCCTGTTTGCTAAGCTGGGCAGAGGTTATTATAAATCTAATGCTGCTGGGAGAGTTGGGGCTGTTCAGTCTGGAGAGCAGAAGGCTCCCAGGTGACCTTCTTGTGGCTTTCCAGGATCTGAAGGGGGCTACAAGAAAGATGGGGAGGGACTTTTTAGGCTCTCAGGTAGTGACAGGACCCGGGGGAAGGAAACCAAGCTGGAAATGGAGAGATTCAGACTGGATGTTAGGAAGAAGTTGTTCAGCATGAGGGTGGTGAGAGCCTGGAATGGGTTGCCCAGGGAGGTAGTGGAAGCCTCATCCCTGGAGGTGCTCAAGGCCAGGCTGGATGAGGCTTGAGTGACCTGCTCCAGTGCAAAGTGTCCCTGCCCCTGTTGGAGGGGTTGGAACTGGATGATCCTAAAGGTCCCTTTCAGACCAAAGCATTCTATGGAGCCACTCCATTTTTAATATCCTCATTGATGAGGCTGCCCAGGGGGGTTGTGGAGTCTCCCTCTCTGGAGGTACTCAAAACCTTTCTGGATGCCTTCCTGTGTGATCTGCTCTCTCAAGGTGCCTGAGGAAAGCTTCACAAAACTACCAGAGGGAAACCAGGAGAGTTTGGATGGAGACCATTAGACAGTGGTTGGAATATCTAACATCTAAACCCCTGAGAGGTGCCAGCCCAGCCTGGAGAGGGAGAGCCTGAAACAAATAGTTTTTGTGTAATGATAAAACTAATAATGGGAAAGAGTCTTGACAGCTGCAATTGCTCACAAAATAGATTTTTTTTCTTCTCCTCCCCTTCCCCCCCCTGACTATTTATTTCTCTGCCTCTAATATATTCCTAGCACAGGCTATTGCTACTCAATAGTTAGACAGGGCCAGACTGACTCATTAAATGGAGCCACTGCTCATTTGGAATTCTCCAGGCTAGGAGCAACCACTTCTTGTCCAAGCAAGAGCATGCAGGGTTGATTTCCACCCTCTCTGCTCTGTGTAGCAGAGAGAGGCAAAGCTCCAAGCCTGGTGCACTCCATCATCCTGCTGCTTTCGTGCCCCTGCAAGTCATTGGTGTGCTGGACAAATCCATCAGGGAGCTGACAGCAGGTAGTTGGCTTGCAAGCTGAGAGCTCACAGGTTGGTATTGCATTGTCACCTCCCATTCATGTTGTGATGCTTCCCTGTGGAAGAGGCACCCCGAGATGAAAGCAGCTGGTGGGGAAGTCTCTGGAGATTCAGATTGGATGTGAGGAGGAAGTTGTTCAGCATGAGAGTGGTGAGAGGCTGGAATGGGTTGCCCAGGGAGGTGACTGGGGCCACATCCCTGGAGGTGTTTGCAGCCAGGCTGGCAGAGGTAGGGTGTCCCTGGGCATGGCAGGAGGGTTGGGCCTGGCTGATCCTTGTGGTCCCTTCCAACCCTGAGTGATTCTATGATGATCTATGGAAGTCCCTTCCAACCCCTAAGATCCTGTGATGCTGTGACTGACTGACCAATACCTTCTTGCTTGAGATGCTGAGGGACTTGTGTGTCTCTGCCAAAGATGGTGTTGCAGACCTGGTTCCTTCCCCCTTGTACACTCACCAGTAGCTGTGTTTGTGTGGCCAATCCTGTGAAGCTCAGCAGGATTAGTCCCATGAGCAAGCACTCACCACATCAGCACCACTGATCTGCACCTTCCCACCCTGCAAAACTTAACAATGCAGCTAAGTTTGGGCTTTCTGAAGACACACTCCACATCACTTTGTAAGTATCACAAAACTGAAGCTCAGCAGGATTAGTTCCACGAGCAAGCAGCAGGATTAGTCCCACGAGCAGGCACTCACCACATCAGCACCACTGATCTGCACCTTCAAACAATGCAGCTAAATTAGAGCTTTCTGCAGACACACTCCACATAACCTTGTAAGTATCACAAAACTGAAGCTCAGCAGGATTAGTCCCACGAGCAGGCACTCACCACATCAGCACCACTGATCTGCACCTTCACACCCTGCAGACCTTTGCAATGCATCTGAGTTTGGGCTTTCTGAAGACACTTCCCACATCACTTTGTAAGTATCACAAAACTGAAGCTCAGCAGGATTAGTCCCACAAGCAAGCAGCAGGATTAGTCCCACGAGCAGGCACTCACCACATCAGCACCACTGATCTGCACCTTCACACCCTGCAGACCTTTGCAATGCAGCTAAGTTTGGGCTTTCTGAAGACACTTTCCACATCACTTTGTAAGTATCACAAAACTGAAGCTCAGCAGGATTAGTCCCTTGAGCAAGCAGCAGGATTAGTCCCACAAGCAGGTACTCACCACATCAGCACCACTGATCTGCACCTTCAAACAATGCAGCTAAATTAGAGCTTTCTGCAGACACACTCCACATAACCTTGTAAGTATCACAAAACTGAAGCTCAGCAGGATGAGTCCCACGAGCAGGCACTCTCCCCATCAGCACCACTGATCTGCACCTTCCCACCCTGCAGGCCTTCACAATGCAGCTAAGTTTGGGCTTTCTGAAGACACACTCCACGTAACTTTGCAAACAGCACAAAACTAACAAGCAAAATAACATGAAATATTGATGTGGGCTATGAGAGTCCAATCTTCCAGCCACATTCCCTTTATTGTATGGATTCAGCGTGCAGTGAAGTGGCTGCTTTGTGCACAATGCCTGGCATCAGCCACTTCCCCCACGGGGACTTTGATTAACTGCATGCATTAGCAGCTGGGAATCTGAGCCACGCAAAGCAAAGGCTTGCTGTAATCTTTGGTGGAGTTTTACACATTTCTGAGCTGTCCAAAGTGGCTTTTGATTATTTTATTTCCCCCCCAGAGCTCACTTTCACCACCAGCAAGCCCTGCTCCAGCTTCTGCCCCAATGAGCTGGTAGGGAGCAATGTGAGTGCTGATGAAGCCCACAGGACCACGCTGCTCTTACTGGCCAGACACTAAGATACTCAAAGCAAAGATTTTCTGTAATCTTTGGTGGAGTTTCACACATTTCTGAGCTGTCCAAAGTGGCTTTTGGTTATTTTATTTCCCCCCCAGCTCTAGCACTGGCTTTCACCACCAGCAAGCCCTGCTCCAGCTTCTGCCTCAATGAGCTGGTAGGGAGCAATGTGAGTGCTGATGAAGCCCACAGGACCACACTGCTCTTACTGGCCAGACACTAAGATACTCAAAGCAAAGATTTTTCTGTAATCTTTGGTGGAGTTTCCACACATTTCTGAGCTGTCCAAAGTGGCTTTTGATTATTTTATTTCCCCCCCAGAGCTCACTTTCACCACCAGCAAGCCCTGCTCCAGCTTCTGCCCCAATGAGCTGGTAGGGAGCAATGTGAAGGACCACAAAGCTCTTACAGCGGCCAGACACTGATTCTTTACCTACCCTTTAGTGTTTCAACATGCAATGAAGTGGTTGCTTTGTACATAGTGTTTGACATCAGCCAGTTTCCCCGTGGGGACTTTAATTAACTGCGTGCATTAGCAACTGGGACTCTAAGACACCCAGAGGAAGGCTTTCTGTAATCTTTGATGGAGCTTTACACATTTCTGAGCTGTCCAAAGTGGCTTTTGATTTGTTCCCCAATGAGCTGGTAGGGAGCAATGTGAATGCTGATGGAGCCCAGAGGACCAGACTGCTCTTACAGTGGCCAGGCACTGATCCTTGGACTATCTTTTAGTGTTTAAACTGATTCTCACCCACCCTTTAGTGTTCAAACTGATCCTTGCCTACCCTGTTCAGCCCACAGGACCACAATGCTCTTACAGTGAGGCACATCTGATGTGAGGGAGCTTTAGCAGTGGCCAGCTCTGCAGAGCACTAAGCTAATTTAAGGCAGGGTTTGTAATACTTCCTCATGCCTCTGTGCACAGTTTGGTGGGACTCACGAGAGCCAGGGGTATGATGCACAAACCCTCTAACGAGGTTTGTTACGCTGGTGGAGATTCAGAATGCAGTTTCTTAGTCTCCCATTAAGAAAATTAAAGCCAGGCCCACATCTCTCTCTGGTCAAGGAGCAAACAATCAGCAGCTACCGTGGTTGTTGGCCTCCATTAACTCTCTGCTGTTTCAAAGAGAGAATGAAGCTCCGTTCCCTTCAGGTGCACCATCGGTGCTGGCCATGCAAAATGACTTTATTAGCTCTGCTGAATTATTTCTTCTCAGTAATGAAGCTGGAGGTGTGGAAAGATGAAAGATGAGGAAAGCAGGAAGCAGCCCAGTCCCACTGCATGCTGCAATCAAAGAGAGGAGAGACTCAGAGCCTCTCCACGAGCCACAGGACCAACAGTAGTTACTCCTCTTGGTAAAGCAGTTCTGGAGCCTACCTTGCTCCTTCTCCTGCCTCCTAATGATAACCAGCCAGAAGGTGGTAAAGTTTAGCTCAAGTCTCCTTGGCAATCTGACAACAAACTGAGCCATGACAAACTCAGAGGGAGGGCTTGCAAGTTTGGGGGTGTAGCATTGGCTAGGAGAGGATCACAGAATGCTTTGGGTTGGAAGGGATCCTCAAAGGTCATCTCATTCAGGCACCCCTCCACTGCCCTGCAGTAAGCAGGGACATCTCCAGCTGGGTTAGATTGCTCAGGACCCCATCAAGTTTGACCTTGAATGTCTCCAGGGATGGGGCCTCAACCACAGGTCTGGGCAAACAGTCCCAGAATTTCACTGTGAAGAACTTCCTCCTGATATCTAATGAAAATCAGCATGCTCCAGTTTCAAACCATTGCCCTTTGTCCTGTCACTCCCAGCCCTTCTAAACAGCCCCTGCCCAGCCTGCCTCTAGGATCCTACAGGCTCACAGGATGGCAGGGTTGGTTTGAATGAGACCCAAATTGATCATCAACTCCAACCCCTCTGCCACAGCAGGACCACACAATCTAGCTCAGGGCACACAGCAACACATCCAGACAGGCCTGGAGAGGCTCCAGACAAGGAGACTCCACAACCTCTCTGGGCAGCCTGTGCCACTGCTCTGGGACACTTCCAGGCAAGAAGTTTCCTCTTGTGCTGAGCTGCAACCTCCTGTGCTGCAGCTTCCATCCATTGCTCCTTGGCCTATCCCAGGGAGCAGTGAGCAGAGCCTGTGCCCCCCACTGACCCCCAGCCCTCAGAGATTTACAAACATTGATTCAATCCCTTCTCAGGCTTCTCTTCTGCAGACTAAGCAGCCCCAGGTCCCTCAGCCTCTCCTCCCCAGGCAGTGCTGCAGTCCCCTCAGCATCCTCATAGTCCTCTGCTGGACCCTCTCCAGCAGGTCCCTGTCCCTCTGCAACTGGGGAGCCCCAAGCTGAAGACAGTGCTCAAGATGAGGTCTCAGCAGGGCAGAGTAGATGGGCAGGAGAACCTCTCTTGATCTGCTGGACACACTCTGCCTAACACACCCCAGGATCCCATTGGTCCTCTTGGCCACCAGGGCACAGGTCCCCTTCAGAGACTGACCTGCTGCTGTAACATCTATTACAGGAGCAAATCCACTTCCCCAGCTTGAGCCAGCCCATTTCTGGGAATTCCCCTTTCCTTCCTCCTCCCTTCCCAGCAGCCAAGGTCCAACCTGCTGGCTCACTTCAGAGGGAAAGCTACACCACAGCCGCCCCACGGTCAGCGAATCCTCTGCCTCCTTTTCTACCTGCTGCTGGGAAAGGGTGTGGGGGGGTGGGTCTGTGTGGGGATATAAATCTTCCTCTCCAATCAAACAAGCTCCACGACAGGCTTGGAAGCCTGCTGGGGGTTTCCCCACAGCAAGGCAAAAGATTCTCTTCCCGTTACAGCTGCAGCAATTCAATCTGGGCTGGAGGGTAATGAAAGAGCTTGGTTCATTTAATCAGCTATTGATTGATTGCCATAATATACTATGTCAACAATTACTGCCAGGGAACAAGGGCTGGCTGAAATAAACCAAGATTGCAGCAGGCTGGGGGTTAAGAGAAGCAAAAATTGGGTCAATATCCTCGAGGTTTGATCCCAGAGCTCTGCCAGCATTTGCCCATGGCTCATTTTCAGAGCTGCTAAGTGTTTTGTTTATCAGCTGCAGCCTTAGGAAGGAAGCAGCAACACTTCTGCCCTTTTAGGTGCCCTTGATCTTCATGCTTGTCCCTGTCACCCAGCACAACATCACAGGGTGGTAGGGGTTGGAAGAGACCTCCCCAGATCATCGAGTCCAACCCCTCTGCCAGAGCAGGACCAGACAATCTAGCACAGGTCACACAGGAACACATCCAGACAGGGCTGGAAAGGCTCCAGAGAAGGAGACTCCACAACCTCTCTGGGCAGCCTGTGCCAGTGCTCTGGGACCCTTGCAGTCAAGAAATGCTTCCTTGTGTTGAGGTGGAACAAGGGCTGGCTGAAATAAACCAAGATTGCAGCAGGCTGGGTTAAGAGAAGCAAAAATTGGGTCAATATCCTTGAGGTTTGATCCTGGAACTCAGCCAAAAAAAAAAAAACCAACAGAGAAACATGGGAAATGTCACAAAAGGGCTGGTCTGAGTCACAGAGCTTCTTGACACATAAATGAATTTGCTTGCACTTGGGCTGCTCAGCTTCATCTCTGAAGACCACTGCAGCATCGTTCCCCATCTGCATTCATTCATTCATTCCCCTTCTGGCTGAGAAGTGACCTTGCTCTGCCTCTCTGCCCAGATCCTTACCTCACCCCATCCCTACAACAGCTACACAGACTCTGCACTTTCCTCTTTCAGACTCCTCCTTCTGCCAAATAATATTGGCTGGGGACGAGGGAATGCTGCCAGCAACTCTGTTCCCAATGATTGTTCAGTTTGGAGAAGAGGAAGCTCCCAGGTGACCTTAGTGTGGCCTTCCAGGATCTGAAGTGGGCTACAAAAAAGCTGGGGAGGGACTTTTGAAGGCTATCAGGGAGTGACAGGACTGGGGGGAATGGAGCAAAGCTGGAGGTGGGGAGATTCAGATTGGAGGTGAGGAGGAAGTTGTTGAGCATGAGAGTGGTGAGAGGCTGGAATGGGTTGCCCCTGCAGGGAGGTGTTTGGGGCCAGATCCCTGGAGGTGTTTTTGGCCAGGCTGGCAGAGGCTGTGGGCAGCCTGCTCTAGGGTAGGGTGTCCCTGGGCATGGCAGGGGGGTTGGAACTGGCTGATCCTTGTGGTCCCTTCCAACCCTGACTGATTCTATGATTGGATCCTCCTAACGTTTCAGCACCGTGCCCATCGTCAGGTTCAACACCTTCAGCATCCTGAAGTGTTTGGTCTTTATAAATAAAACATGGCAGGGATGAATCAGTTCTGGTGCAAGAGGGGAGAAGTTCCAGCATGGTCACACAGCACTTCCTGCCTGATCTGCAAGCAGCCCTCTGCACCTGAAAAGGAACAAAGGTGTCTGTGGCCATCCAGGAGTCAACCTTCCATCATTTCCACAAAGGCTTTGCTCTCTCTGGTTCCCTCTTCTCCCGTGAGGGCAGGCAGCATCTCTCCACAGGCAGGGGAATTCTCCTGGGAATCAGCTAATGAAAAGTGCTGCAATCCAAGAAATGTGTCCCAACATGCTCCCCCCTCCCCTCCCCAGCTGCTGTTATTTGCTTTTCTCTGGCAGTCAAACAAATATTGATATTTGAGGGCCTCCATCTACTGACTGAGACGGCTCTCAGATGGCTGCAAATTAATAATGCATTCCTCCCACTCCAAACCTGCCATTGTATTTTTTTGTTGCAAAAGTGATTGTTGGTTTTTTTTTTTTTTCCTTTGTTTTTCCTCTATTCATGGTCCTTTTTTAGTTGTTTGGTACAGAACAGATCGCTCTTTGTTCTTACTCTCTTGATTTGCACCATCCTAGAACTGGATGATCCTTGAGGTCCCTTCCAGCTCTGATAATTGGAGATGTTGGAACTGGATCATCCTTCAGGACCCTTCCGGTCCAGATAAAAATTGTGGAGGGGTTGGAACTGGATGATCCTTGAGGACCCTTCCAGCCCAGATAAAAATTGTGAAGGGGTTGGAACTGGATGATCCTTGAGGTCCCTTCCAGCTCTGATAATTGTGGTTGGGTTGGAACTGGATGATCCTTGAGGTCCCTTCAAGCTCTGATAATTGTGGTTGGGTTGGAACTGAATGATCCTTGAGGTCCCTTCCAGTTCTGATAACTGTGGAGGAGAGGGGGATTGGAACTGGATGATCCTTTAGGTCCCTTCCATCTCTGATAAAAATTGTGAAGGGGTTGGAACTGGATTATCCTTGAGGTCCCTTCAAGCTCTGATAATTGTGGTTGGGTTGGAACTGGATGATCCTTGAGGTCCCTTCAAGCTCTGATAATTGTGGCAGGGAGGGGGGTTGGAACTGGATGATCCTTGAGGTCCCTTCCAGCTGATAATTGTGGCAGGGAGGGGGGGTTGGAACTGGATGATCCTTGAGGTCCCTTCCAGCTCTGATAATTGTGGAGGAGAGGGGGGTTGGAACTGGATGATCCTTCAGGTCCCTTCCAACCTGGAGTGATTCTATATAAATACCTCATGCATATATTAGCAGCACTGAAATAAAACAACTTCCTAACATCTACTGAATGAAGTTCAGCTTGGTTGTCTTGTGTGCTTTTTTTGTGGGTTTTTTTGTTTGTTTGTTTTTTGTTGTTTTTCTTTTTTGTTTTTGTTGTTTTCCTTTTTTAAGACAACCTTAAAAAAAAAAAAAAAGGGGGGGAGGGTGAGGAAGGACAAGAATATTTGGAAGTGTTGCTCACTTTCTTAATGAGGAAAGCAACCTCCAGCACGAGTTTTGTTGCATAATGCATGTGTGTGTGTGCACAGAGATCAAGGGATTTGCTTGAGGGACTCTCAGCTAGGAGATTGGGAGCTTCTTCTAGTGTAGTCATTCAACTGCTTCCACTCATCCAGACATAATTTCCATGCTGCAAGCCATCCACAGTGTGTGGCTAAATAATGAATGGAAAGAAAAAGACCAAGGGGAGAAAAAAAAAAAAAAATCAAAAAAATCAAGATATGAGCAAAAAATATGATTTGCTCCTGCACAGGCAGATAGAGTTGGCTTGTGTAGAGGGGGAATATGTTGGGCAAGAGCATGTTTGAGTAGTACCCAAGGGGTGAATGCAATTTGTTTGGAAGACATTTGAAATGATTTGTAGCTTGCTGGAAAGATGTTATTGGGATACTACACTCATCCTGGCATGACAAGACCTTGTCAATAGTCCCTTCCCAGCCCTCCTGTAGACCACTACAGATCCTGGAAGGCCACTCCAAGGTCTGCTGGAAGCCTTCTCCAGGCTGAACAGCCCCAACTCTCTCAGCCTGTCCTCACAGCAGAGCTGCTGCAGCCCTCTCAGCATCTTGGTGGCCTCCTCTGCACTGGCTCCAACACTTGCATGTGCTGCTTGTGCTGGGGCTGCAGAGCTGCAGACAGTGCTGCAGGTGGGGTGTGAGGAGAGCAGAGCCAAGGGGCACAATCCCCTCCCTTGCCCTGCTGCCCACAGCTGCTCTTGCTGCAGCCCAGCACACAGTTGCTGTCTGGGCTGCACTCACACTGCANTTGTTTTTGTTATTTTTTTGTATGAGGTTTAAGTGTGCTTCACCTGCATTCTTGGCCAGACCTTTGATATTATACATCCCTCTCTGGAGAGCATGGAGCAGTGAATGATCCCTGGTCCAAGCTCCAACCATTTGCCTGTCTCTATATCTGTTCCAGTTTGAGTCCCTCTGGTTTTGTTTAAGGGGGATCCAGGATCCCTCAAACCCCCACCTTGTCCTTGCAATATTTCTGTCCCAATTCCATGGATTTTTGTTGTGCCAGCAGCTCAACAAACAGCTCCATCTTGGCCAGCTCCACTCTGCAGCTGCATGTGGGTGTGAGCTGCCATCAATATCAGTTCTCCTCCCTCACTGATTTTACTGAGAGACCAGGGAATGCTCCCTTTCCAACAGCAACACATCCAAGGTTTTCCTAGGAGGTGCTTTTGTTCTAGGAAAGCAATTCCTCTCCTTTTGCCAGCAGCAGCTGCAAGCCATCCACTCACAATGATTAAGCCACCTTCTAGCCCATCTTACTCAGTCCTGATCCCTCACTAAGTGATCTCCCAAAAGCATATTAAGGCTGTCCCTAGATGGGGGTGAAAATGATAATGGCTTTCACTTATTCTGACATCTATTTTCTCCCTGCATTGATCAACCTTTCCCTCTCTGGACACAGCCAAGCAGTTGGCTGCAGAAACCAGAAGGTAATTTCCATCACTCATGGTGCTGTCTTTCCCCTGCCCAGCTCCAGCTTCTCTGCTGTATTTCCCCAGCATCCCAGCTCCCATTCTCCCTTCTCACATTCAAAACCCAAGGTCAGTCCCTCTGATTCCAGTCGCAGTGAGACACCAGAATGGGGAGGTGGTGGAGTCACCATCCTTGGAGGTCTTGAAGCAGAGTCTGGCTGTGATGCTTGCTGCTGATGCTGTGGTTCTAGGTTATGAGCCAGGGTTGATGATCTTCAGGGGTCTTTTCCAGCCTTGGTAAACCTGTGAAAGAAGCAGCTAAAAACAGAGGAGCTCAGCCTAAGCAAAGTGCCCACACCAGCACCCGTGGGTGATGTTGCAGTGATCATCATCAATAAAGCCCTTTGCATAGATATGGTCCCTAGCACCGGGGGGCCAGCAGGCCCCCCGGCCTTTGTTGTTCACCTCCACCATTCACCCAGTGTGCACCATGGGGACTCACCACTGGCGTCTGGAGGAGGATCCCTCTGCCCAGATGGGCAAGCTTGGGGCTTGCCTCTCCTGGAGCTGCTTATAAAGGAGAGTGGTCAGGGAGGGCAAAGTGGCCACACCTGGGCTGGGAGGAGACTCCAACAGCAGCCAGGTGATCTGGGTTTGGGGTAAAAAGGTGAAAATGCTGTGGGGGGTGGGAAAGGGGTGGATAGGGTGGGAAAGGAGGAGGTGGTGCTGAAAGAAGAGAGATCATTGAATGGTTTAGGTTGGAAGGGACCTCAAAGCTCAGCCAGTTCCAACCCCCCTGTGCCATAGGCAGGGACACCTCCCACTAGGACAGGTCACTCAAAGCCTCATGCGAGCTGGCCTTGAACATCTCCAGGGAGACTGTGGAGCACAGAATATGATTGAAGATCACTGTGGGGCAGGAGTGTGCACTTTGGAGCCCTTTGTCTGAAATATCTTTGAGACACAATCTCACCCGAGGGAGTGTGCACATTTTGCATGCCTGTGCATTGCTGTTCAACACCAAAGTATAATAATAATAATAATAATAATAATAATAATAATAATAATAATAATAATAATAATAATAATGCAGATAAAAAAGAGGAGGTTTGGAAGTTGAAGTGAAGGTGAGGTTGTGAAAGGATGGATGCCAAGGACAAGTATCAGGTTTTGACTGCAACGTTAAACCATAATATCAAATTTGGACTGCAACATTAGACCATAATTTTCAAATGCCCAGCTCCCCTAAATCACCCTAAATCTCCATCCATCTTCTCTGGGACCAATTAACAATGCTCTCGGTAATTAGTTGCAATTTGCTTTCCAGTGTCATTGACCACAAAGATTTGCAGCTGACAGTGAGGCAATAAAGCACCCAGTGGGTGTGCTTTAAACCTCCATCCTTTTGCAGGCAGGGCTAATGGGGTGGTTTGCAGAGTTAAAACCCAGCGTGTGACAGCTTTTGACCCAATGACCTACAGAAACAATGCCTCAGACACAGGATTTGCCTTTTGTGCTGGGCTGCATCATGAGAATCGTGGCCAGCAGGTCATGGGAAGGGTTTTTTCTCCTCTGCTCTGCTCTAAGGAGAACCACAGAATTACAGAGTCACAGAATCAATCAGGTTGGAAAAGACCTTTGAGAGCTGTGTCCAGTTCTGGTCCCCTCGATTCAAGAGAGATGTTGAGGTGCTGGAAGGTGCCCAGAGAAGGGCAGCAAGGCTGGGGAGGGGCCTGGAGCACAGCCCCAAGAGGAGAGGCTGAGGGAGCTGGGGGTGTGCAGCCTGCAGAAGAGGAGGCTCAGGGCAGAGCTCATTGCTCTCTGCAGCTACCTGAAGGGAGGTTGTGGCCAGGTGGGGTTGGGCTCTGCTGCCAGGGACCCAGGGACAGAACAAGAGGACACAGCCTCAAGTTGTGACAGGAGAGGTCTAGGCTGGATGTCAGGAGGAAGTTGTTGGCAGAGAGAGTGATTGGCATTGGAATGGGCTGCCCAGGGAGGTGGTGGAGTCCCCATCCCTGGAGGTGTTCAAGAGGAGGCTGCATGGGGCACTTAGTGCCATGGGTTGGCTAATTAGAAGGTCTTAGGTGCTAGGTTGGACTCGATGATCCTAGAGGTCTCTTCCAACCTGGTTGATTCTGTGATTCTGTGATCACCAAGCCAAACATGACCTGCTCCAGCCCAGGATGCCATTGGCTCTGCTGCCCACCTGGGCACACTGCTGGTTCCTGTTCAGCTCCTATCTGCCAGCACCCCCAGATCCCTCTCTGCCTGGCTGCTCTCAGCCACTCTGTCCCCAGCCTGTGGCACTGCCTGGGCTTGTTGTGGCCAAAGTGCAGAACCCTGCACTTAGCCTTGTTCAATCTCATTCCATTGGCCTCTGCCCACCCATCCAGGCTGCCCAGATCCCTCTGCAGGACTCTCCTACCCTCCAACAGATCCACATCTGCTCCTGACTTGGTGTCATCTGCAAACTTACTGCTGCTGGACTCAGTCATCAATAAAGGTACTGAACAAAGAGTCTCAAATTATAGTCTTGGGTCCATGCTCCCTAGGAACAGAAACAACTCAGAGGCTTGCAAGAAGTGGCAAAACTTGCAAATGAGCCTCTGGGGCTTGTGAACTGTGGCTTTGGAAACAGGATTTGAGTAAGCACCTCGACAGCTGGAGGGGCTTCTACACCTGCAGAACTCAAAGGTGTCACCAGGAGCTGACACCAGGGTTATGAGTCTCCTTCTGCTCTCACTGGCTGAGCTGCAAGACAACCTGAGCACGGTGCAATTTCTTCAGCTTTGTGGTGAAGAGGAGAGTAAATCTCTTTTTCATCTCGTCAGCTGTATCCTACCCTGCATTTTAAATTCCTCCACACTCAGCCTACCACGAGCCCCATTTGGCAATGGATTATTACCTGGCAGATTTATTCATTTCACCTGACTTGTGTCACCTCAGTGCCTGCTCATTGATGTCTCATCCTTTGGGACTTTTTCTTTTTTTTTTTTTCCCTTCTTACAACAGGTTTTGGGGGTTTTTGTTGTTTTGTTGTTTTTTTTTTTTTTTCCCCAGAAAGAGATTTTAGAGCATGGAAAGACTTAGGATCAATCCTAGAATCAGCCAGGTTGGAAGAGACCTCCAACCTCATCCAGCCCAACCTAGCACCCAGCCCTATCCAATCAACCAGACCATAGTACTAAGTGCCCCATCCAGGTTTGCTTGAACAACTCCAGGGACAGTTTCTCCTCATGGTGAGGTGCAGCCTCCTCTGTTCCAATTTGTATCCATTGTTCCTGGTCTTATTGCTGAGCACCACCAAAAGAAGCTTGGCCCCAGCCACTTGACACCCACCCCTCAGGTATTGATAGACGTGGATGAGATCTCCTCTCAGCCTTCTCTTCTCCAGATTAAACAGCCCCAGAGCTCTCAGTCTCTCTCCATGGGGGAGATGCTCATGTCCCCCAATCATCCTTGTGGCTCTCCTTTGGACTCTCTCCAGCAGGTCCCTGTCTCTCTTAGACTGGGAAGCCCAAAACTGGACACAGCATCCCAGGTGTGGTCTCACCAGGGCAGAGCAGAGGGGGAGAAGAACCTCCCTAGCCCTGCTGGCCACACTTCTCCTGATGCACCCCAGGATGCCATTGGCTCTCTTGGCCACAAGGGCACATTGCTGGCCCCAGCACAGAATTCATTAAGGCTGGAAAACATCTCAGGGATCATCAATCCAACATCGACCCAAACACATTGCAGCAGGAGGACATTTGTGATTTTTCTGAGGCGTTCCTCAGCGGTGCTGTTGTCCTGCAAATACCTTCCCAGCTTGTCTGAGGGCTTCTTTGGTGCCATCCTTCATTGTATTTCACGCTGGGGACTGCATATTTGATGCTCTGCTTTGGTGCTTGTTTGTTCATACCCTGCCCTGCAGAGCAGGAGGACGACTCCAAGGCAACAACTGTCCTCCCTTGAAGACTGAATTAATTATTCAGTGCAGCTCAAGACATTTTAATAATTAAGCAGGAGAGCCCAGGAACAAACACAGGCCACACACAAAAAAAAGGGAAAGCTAAAGCTGCTGGTACCTTTCTCAGGCTTGCCAGGCAGTAGAGTTCTGGGGAGTGAAGATGTTCCCTCTCCTGCTGTGTATTCCATCCAAGCAGCCTCTGCTGCTGCACCCCACACAGCACCCAGGGCAAGAAACCAAAGTCTTCCCATTCCCAACAACTCCCTGAAAGAGGCAGGGTCCAGTCTCTTCTCCCAGGAACCAAGTTATAGTGGGAGAGGAAATGTCCACATCTTTGCCAGCAATCAGACTTGCCAGGCAGCAGAGTTCTGGGGAGTGAAGATGCTCCCTCTCCTGCTGCGTATTCCACCCAAGCAGCCTCTGCTGCTGCACCCCACACAGCACCCAGGGCAAAGTATTCCCACTCCCAACAACTCCCCAAAAGAAGGCTGCAGTGAGGCAGGGTCCAGTCTCCTCTCCCAGGAACAGAGTGGTAAGGGGAGAAGAAATGTCCACATCTTAGACCAGGGGATCTATAGATTGGACAAAAGGATCATTATTTCCTTCTGCTCAGCACTGGTCAGGCCACACCTTGGGTACTGTGTCCACTTCTGGGCCTCTCAATTTATTTCTTATCCTCAGAGCCTTCTCCTCTCCAAACTGAACAACTCCAACTCTCTCAGCCTGTCCTTGAAGCAGAGCAGCTCCAGCCCTCTAATCATCCTCATGGTCCTTCTCTGGACACACTCCAGAACTTCCTTATACCTGAAATAGAATCATAGGATCAGTCAGGGTTGGAAGGGACCACAAGGATCAGCCAGTTCCAACCCCCCTGCCATGCCCAGGGACACCCTACCCTAGATCAGGCTGCCCACAGCCTCTGCCAGCCTGGCCAAAAACACCTCCTGGGATCTGGCCCCAAACACCTCCCTGCAGGGGCAACCCATTCCAGCCTCTCACCACTCTCATGCTCAACAACTTCCTCCTCACATCCAGTCTGAATCTCCCCACCTCCAGCTTTGCTCCATTCCCCCTAGCCCTGTCACTACCTGATAGCCTAAAAAGTCCCTCCCCAGCTTTTTTATAGCCCCCTTTCAGATCCTGGAAGGCCACACTGAGTTCACCTGGGAGCCTCCTCTTCTCCAGCCTGCACAGCCCCAACTCTTTCAGGCTGTGCTCACAGCAGAGCTGCTGCAGCCCTCTGAGCATCCTCCTGGCCCTTCTCTGGATTACTGGAAAAAATAACTCTGAGCATGGTACAAAGTGATGTAGGACTGAAGTCCATTGCATTCTGTGATTTGAAGCTGTGTTAACCAATCCAGCTGAAGCCAAAGGGTTGATGAGTCTGGAAGGCAGGGAAAGGTTTCTGTGTCTGCAGCATGACTCTGTTGACCAGCTGCCTGCCTCTGCTAAGCTCAGTTTGGCTTTAGCAAGGGTCAGCTGCTGGAAAATGAAAAGGTCTTGTCACTGGAGCTATTAGACAGTTGCAGGGGAGTCTATCTGGCTGGAAATTAACTTTTAAAGTTCAGTTTGAAGTCTCTTTTTGTCCGAGCAGCAAAAGAAAAGTGCAGAAAGGACTCGAAGTGATGCTGTGTCTGACAGCTCCCCCGGTGACTAATGCCTTTTGTTCAGGCCCTGCTACAAGCTACAAGTAACACCACCAGGAAAACATTGGCTGGTGGCACTCTGCCCTTGCTTTATTGCTTTCCTGATGTGTGTGTGGGGTGTGTGAGCAAACTCCTTTCACCCACATTTCCTGGAGGGACGTTTCATAACATTCCCAGCTCGTGTCGACAGGAGAAAAGACATTTCAGAGAAAGATCAGCACACACTGCCTCAGGAATGCCCCTTCTTTACCATGAGGGTGGGGGGAAAATGGAAGAGGTTGCCCAGGGAGGTAGTTGAGGCCCTGTACATGGAGATATTCAAGGTGAGGCTCAACGGGGCTCTGAGAAACCTGATCTAGTGGAGGATGTCCCTGCTGACTGCAGAGGGGGATGAGCTTTGGAGGTCCCTTCCAACCTAGACCACTCTAAGATTCTATGATTCTGTGATTTTAATATTCTAAGATCCTATGATTCTAATATTCTACGATTCTAACACTCTATGATTACTCTACGATTCTAAGATTCTGTGATTCTAAGATCTAAGATTCTATGGTTCTAAGATTCTATGGTTCTAAGATCTAAGATTCTATGGTTCTAAGATCTAAGATTCTATGGTTCTAAGATCTAAGATTCTATGATTCTAAGATTCTATGATTCTAAGATTCTAAGATTCTAAGATCTATGATTCTGTGATTCTAAGATTCTATGATTCTAAGATCTATGGTTCTAAGATTCTATGATTCTAAGATTCTATGATTCTAATTTGCTACGATTCTAAGATTCTAAGATTCTAAGATCTATGATTCTGTGATTCTAAATTCTATGATTCTAAGATTCTATGATTCTAAGATCTATGATTCTAAGGTTTTATGATTCCAAGATTCTATGATTCTAAGATCTATGGTTCTAAGTTCTATGATTCTAAGATTCTAAGATTCTAAGATCTATGATTCTGTGATTCTAAATTCTATGATTCTAAGATCTATGATTTTAAGATTCTATGATTCTAAGGTTTTATTATTCCAAGATTCTATGATTCTAAGATTCTAAGATCTATGATTCTGTGATTCTAAATTCTATGATTCTAAGATTCTATGATTCTAAGATCTATGATTCGAAGAGTCTATGATTCTAAGGTTTTATGATTCCAAGATTCTATGATTCTAAGATCTATGATTCTAAAAGGTTCTATGATTCTAAGTTCTATGATTCTGAGATTCTAAGTTTCTATGATTCTAAGGTTCTACAATTCTAGGATTCTAAGGTCTAAGATTCTAAGATATTATGATTCTAGGACTCTACAATTCTGTGATACTAAGATTTTAAGATCTAGGATTCTAAGACTGATGCTCTATGATTCTAAGCTTCCATGAGTCTATGAATCTAAGTTTCTATGATTCTCCTCAGACCTCTGCATGGAGACAGCTGCACCATCCCTTCACCTCCCCAGTGAAATGCCACCAGCACTTCAGGATGTTGATTGCTTCATTCCCTCTCATTTAGCAAGCTGGATTCACTATGGAAGAGGAGCAGCAAGGGACAGGAGCCTGCTTTAACCACAGCCTGTTTTCTACCTTTAGGAGCCCTTGGGAATTTCAAAGGCTTAATTTAGCATTTGAGGCAGGTAAATATTAGTGCAAGGTGGCAAGCAGGGTTTTAATTTCACAAGGGATTTCACTCATCTCACAGAGTTACAGAGTGGTAAGGGTTGGAAGGCACCTCTGGAGATCCTTGAGTCCAACCCTCTTGCCAATGCAGGTTCACCTGAAGAGGGTCACACAGGAACATACTCAAGAGGGTTTTGAATGTCTCCAGAGATGGAGACTCCACCACCACCCTGGGCAGCCTGTTCCAGTGCTCTGTCACCCTTAAATTAAAGAAGTTCCTCTTCACATTTAGGTGAAACTTCTTACATTCAAGCTTTGTGCTCCTTACCCCTTGTGCTGTCTGAATGTCTGTCTTCAGTCTGAGCAGAGCAAAATGCCACAGGAAAAGCTGGGGGTGTGCAGCCTGCAGAAGAGGAGGCTCAGGGCAGAGCTCATTGCTGTCTGCAGTTACATGAAGGGAGGTTGTAGCCAGGTGGGGTTGGGCTCTGCTGCCAGGCACCCAGCAACAGAAGGAGAGGACACAGCCTCAAGCTGTGCCAGGAGAGGTTCAGACTGGATGATAGGAGGAAGTTCTTGCCAGAGAGAGTGATTGGCATTGGAATGGGCTGCCCAGGGAGGTGGTGGAGTCCCCATCCCTGGAGGTGTTGAAGCAAAGCCTGGAAGGAATAGGTAGGAAAGAGGGAGCTGAGGAGGGAGCTGGGGGAGTGCAGCCTGGAGAGGAGGCTCAGGGCAGACCTCATTGCTCTCTACAGCTACCTGAAGGGAGGTTGTAGCCAGCTCCTTCAGCTGCTCCTGTTAAGACTTGCTCTCCAAATTATGATATAAGAAAGAATTCAGTGTATTTACCCGAGGCTGAAAAAAAAAATTACAAATTATTTGCTCTTTTCCTGTACAATTTGTTGATGTGTTGGATATAAAGCAGGGCACTGTTCCTCTAAAGTTACAGCTTTGGGCTGTGGGTCTGGTTTCTTTAAAACGTGATCTGATCAGCTACTCCATGCCCTTGTACAGGCAGAGTATGAAGGAGGACAAAACCAAAATAAAATCAGACTTTCAATAGATCCTGAGCATTTACTGCTCCTGCTGAGCTCTGGTAAGGGTAATGAATGCTCCCTGCCTCTCAAATCATACTAAAATGTTGTCATTT
>VWZI01005068.1:69610-83705 GCA_013396835.1 Psilopogon haemacephalus
ATATATATATATATTTATTTTTTTTTTTAAATGAATATGTATTTCCAGAGCTGTTAATCCCAGAATCACCAAGGCTGGAAAAGACCTCCAAGATCCTCAACTCCAGCTTATAACCCAACACCACCACCACATCAGCCAAACCATGCCACCAAGTACCACATCCAAGCTTTTCTTAAAGCCCTCCAGGGATGGTAACTCCACCACCAACCTGGGCAGCCCATTCCAGTGCCTAATTCCCCTTTCCATCAGGAAGTGGTTCCTAATACCCAACCTGGTGCAGCTTCAGGCCATGGCCTCTCATCCTCTCACAAGTTGCCTGGAAGAAGAGCCTCACCCACTCTACTGACTACAGCTTCATTTTAGGTAGGTGTAGAGGGTGCTAAGGTCCCCTTTAAGTCACCTCGAGGCTGAACACCCTCAGCTCCCTCAGCCTCTCCTCATCAGACTTCCCCTCCAGTCCCTTCCCCAGTCTCATTGCTCTCTTCTGGACCCACTCCAGCCCCTCAAAATCCTTCTTGCAATAAGGGGCCCAATATGTCTTGCTGCTCTACCAGGAAGCTCAAGTTACTTGTCACATCCAGATTTATTCCCCCACCTATGTGAGCAGCCATATCTACTCCACCCAAATGGGAAAGACAGAAAAAAAGAAAGTGTTTTTTGTACCTGCTGATCTATATAGTCCTGAAGAATGGAGAACCAGGATTTCTTCACCGATGCTATGCCATCACTGAAAGCTTCTTTAGGCCTCCAGAGTATTTCTTTGGGGAGCAAATTGGAATCTTCAAAGGACTGTCTCAAAAGGTGTTTCTCAATTCCATTCTGTTTGCAGAACAAACAACACCACCACCGTGAGGAACTGCTGTGCAACAGACCTGCCTTTAAACACCTAAGAGATGGTTTCCTTTCAGGAGGTCTGGAGATAAAAGGTTTCCCCCCACCCAGCAGCACCAACGAGCCAGTAAGACATTTAAGAGCATGTTTGGCTTTGGCTGGAGGACATGACCACTGAGTTCAGCAATTTGGTGGTGCTCAGTGAATGTGTAAGCTGACACTTGGGTCCCAGCCCACTTTTTACGCACCTTTGGGACTCGCAGCTCCGCTGGTAGGGATAAATAATAGGAAGTGAAGCGATGATCCAAAAATGGGACCCTCAGCTCAAGACTAAACAGGGGAAACAAACAGAAAAGACAGTGAATTCATCCAACAAGCCAGCTACTTACAAATTCATTGAATGGCTTAGCTTGCAAGGGACCTCAGAGATCATCCACTCCAACGTCCCCGCCACGGGCATGGAAACCTCTCAGCTAGACTTGGTTGCTCTGCTGACCTGCTTTTAAACAGCCGCAGGGAGGAGACATCCACCACCTCCCTGGGCAGCCTATTCCAGACTCCCACCACCCTCATACTAAAGAGCTTCTTCCTAATACCCAGTCTGAACCTACTCTCACTCAGCTTCAAACTATTCCCTCCTTGTCCTATCACTAGTTTCCTCCTATCACATGGTTTCCACCTTTATGAAAAGTCCCTCTCCAGCCTCCCTGTAGGATCCCTTCAGGTATTGGAAAGAAACTATAAGGTCCCTCTGGAGCCTTTTCTAGGCTGAGCAACCCCAACTTCCTCAGCCTGTGGGCAGCAGGCAGCATTCCAGAAGAGTGAAGTTCTCCCTGTCTTTCACGTACAAAGTGTTCGGATTTTACTCAGAGGCTTCACTTAAATATTCACAACTATCTGCATGCAATTAAGCAGTTTGGGAAGTGAAGAGGGCTGCAGAGACAAGAAAGATCTCAAGGATTTATGATGCCATCTGCTGGTCAGCTTCAGTCTCCAGACTGCACAGCCCCAACTCTTTTCAGTCTGTCCTCATGGGAGAGGTGCTCCGGCCCTCTAAGCATCCTCGTGGAGGTCAACAAGGAACTGCTGTAATTTCCTCAACAGCAGAAGAACTTTTTTTTAGGATCTTTCTGGGTTTTTAAGTACCACAAGTCCTCAACACCCAAGGGGTTGTTTTACCCGTGTGCTGCAGTGGTTCTGTCTGCACGGAGGACATCAAACAGGTAGAGCTCCTTCAGGAGCCTCTCACTCTCTTCAGCAGCTTCTTCAGGAGATGGTGCCTGTAAGCAGACATAGGTATGTAGCACACAGGCAGGGACACTTCCCACTAAATCAGGTTGCTCAAAGCCACATCCAGCCTGGCTTCATAAAATTTCCAGGATGAGGCTTCCACCACCTCCCTAGGCAATCTGTTCTATCTCACCAACCTCATTGAGAAGAGCTTCTTAATGTCTAATCTAAATCTCCCCTCCTCTAGCTTGGATCCATTCCTCCCAGTCCTATCACTACCTGACACCCTAAAAAGTCCCTCCCCAGCTTTCTTGTAGCTCACTTCAGATACAGAAAGGCCACAATAAGGTCTCCTCAGAGCCTTCTCCTCTCCAGACTGATCTGGCACGGAATCCTATCAAGTACTTCAGGTGAGGTCTCACCAGAGTGGTGCAGAGGAGGAGAATCTCCTCTCTCAACCTGCTGGCTACACTTCTCTTGATGCAACCCAGGATGTGGTTGGCTTTCTGGGCTGTAAGCATACACTGGTGGCTCATACAGAGCTTCTCATTCACCAGCACCCCCGAGTCCTTTCTCTTCAGGTCTAAGATTTACCTCAGGAGGCCTCAAAACAAATCCATGCCTGTGACAACTCTCAAACATCACATTTGAAAATCTCAAGTGTTTTGGTTTTGTGGGTTTTTTTTCCACTGAAAGGGAGAATGAGCAGCTGAGTAGCTTTCTGTGTAGGGAATGCATTTACCTTGTGGAAATAGATATATCCTTGTGTCAGCTCATCTGATCCTTCTCCTGAGAAGATGACCACACTGTCTGTTTTTTTCCGTATATATTTGGAGACAAGATACATACCTTAAAAAAAAAAACAAACACATATATATATATATAAATAAAGTTATTAAAATACAGCTACATATATGATGCTATCAACAGCTAGCACAGCTTTAAATCTAGCAGCTTACAAGTGTCTCTCCTCCACTGCTTCATTCTGTAGCAACCAACTGCATCTCGTTGCCATTCGAAGCCACCAAGGGCTGCACTAAGAGCTGCAAATACATCTAAAACTCTGCACTTAACACTTAGCCCTCACAGCATCAGAAAGATGTTCCTGGGAATGCTGGAGAATTCCCACAGGAACATAAGGAGGAGTGCACAGGATTCACAGGATGGCAGGGGTTGGAAGGCACCCAAAGAGATCTTCCAGTCCAACCCCCCTAGCCACAGCAGGACCAGACAATCTAGCAAAGGTTGCACAGGAACACATCCAGACAGGGCTGGAAAGGCTCCAGACAAGGAGTCTCCTGCNACCCTTCATGATGTTATATAGAATTGTATCAGGGTTATAGAGGGCAAAGGTTTTCATGAACTCAAGGCTTACCGATTGAAGCTCTGACTGTTGTTATGTCGTAGGTTTCCAAGGAGAAGATAACATCCTCTATTGCCTGAATTCCCTCTTCAGAGTTAAATATGACTTCATGATGTTCACTGCCTATGTGTGCTGCCACCTGTTTGCAAACAGGTCACAAAAGGTCACAACCATTTACTGCTTTTCAACCAGAACATTTGTTTTGGGTTTTTTTTTTTTTCCTTTTAAACCTAGGCTATGTTTAAGGCACAGAAATGGAATGACAGCTCCAGCTGCCTTCTGCCACAGTGAGAATTAAATGATTGTTAGGCCAAGAAAGGATGACACTGGGTAGCATCCCCTCTCAACTTGCATTCATCAGCCTCCCTAATTACAGCATTCAATCAATGATCACAACCAAGACCATCCAGTCACTTGCCCAAAGCATAACAGAATCTGGAGAGGCTCCTGATATTTGTTGTGAAGACAACAAAAAAAAAAAGGCAGCTCAAAATCCATGAGAGGCTTAAAAGGGTAACCCAAACACCAAACAGTTTGTACAAAGTTCCTAATTCAGTAAACTGACGACCAACTTGATAAATATTTAACACATAAGACAAATGCCACAGCACAGAGATAATACCCTAAAGGCAGAACTGTCCTTTTGCTACCAATGCAATGGGAGTCTGTCATGAAAGCCTTCCAAAAGCAGCAAGGCTCAATGATCTCCTCCTGAAGATGTAACTGAGCAGCAAATGCTGTACTAAAAATGGTTTACAGCAAACTGATTCCACAACAGAGCAACACGGGAATGTTTCGTATTAAGGCACCATCAGGCATTTGACTCTGTCCCACATCACATCCTGGGCACCAAACTGGAAAAACAGGGACTTCATGGGTGGAGCACTGCTGGGTAAGGAATTGGCTGGATGGTGGCATGCAGAGAATGGTGATCAAGGGCACAATGTCCACCTGGAGACCAGTGCCAAGTGGCTCCCTCAGGGGTCAGTGCTGTGCCCACTGCTGTTGAACATCTTTGTCAGGGACATGGAGAGAAGAATCACTGCAGCCACAGCAAGGCTGCAGATGGCACCAAGCTGTGTGGCACAGTCGACTTGCTAGAGGGCAGGGATCCACCCAGAGGGATGTGGACAGGCTGCAGAGGTGTGTCCAGGCCAACCTCTTGGCATTCAACAAGGCCAAGTGTAAGGTCCTGCACCTGTGTGGGCGCAATCCCCAGCACAACTCCAGGCTGGGTAGGGAATGGCTGAGAGCAGCCCTGAGGAACAGGACCTGGGGGTCTGGGCTGATGCAAAGCTCAAGATGAAGCTGCAGTGTGAGTGCAGCCCAGACAGCTCCCTTATAACCTAAACCATTCTATGATTACTATACACCATGTAGCTCAGAACAAACTAAAAGCAGCACTGCCCATACCTTTCTAGCAGCCAGTAAGTCAGGACTGTTTTCCATTCCAATTGCAAAGGTCTGTAAGGGATAATTCACATCCATTTCTTTCATCAGTTTCAGCAGAACAGCTGCAACTAAGCTGGAATCTAATCCCCCTGCCAAAAAAAAAAAAAAAAAAACCAAAAAAATTAAAAACAAATCATGTGGTTAAATACTTGATTTGGTTTGTGTCTCCCCTTCAGGACATCAAATCTAGAGAGTGGAAACACATGAGTGGGCTCTGTTTTTAAGCTATGTGAATCCAAAGGACTTCTTGTACATGTCCACATTTGCTGAAGAGAATCAGGCACTGCAGTGGAATGAGGACAGGCTGAGAGAGTTGAGGTTGTGCAGCATGGAGAAGAGAAAGCTCCAGGGAGACTTTAGAGCAACTGGGCTGGTTTGAGGCTAATTGGAATATTTTAATAAGAGAAATTAGATTACAGGCTGAGAAAGGAAAACACTGATGATGTCTCCTTCACTCAGAGGTTTGCTGACAGATACAAAAGTAAGAACACAAACATAAGGCAGAGCTGGTCGGGTCTGAATTCTGGGCTGTTGGTCTCTCCCTCTCCTTGCATTCCATCTGGATCTGTGTAACCCAACTAATCAATTCCTGCTTCTAACCCACCCTGGCCAATCTTTCCTGTTTACCTGGCACGTAAGACAGATACTGGGATAAGACTGAGTGATGGGGGGAAGGTGGAAGGGTGGTTGGGAACCCCTCTTGGGGACTCTGATCTCTGGGAGAGGCACTGTGTTTCTGTATTACCTTTTTACTGTAAATATCTGCAATATATTGTAAATATCTGCTTATATACTGTGCTAAGATGTAAATACAAAGCTTCCGTCCTTAACTTCCAGCTGGCTGAGTCAAGTTGGTGAATTCAAAATGTGGGGTGGGGAGGGGCAGGGAACTCCCAACCCATCACAGCAACTTGAATAGGGACTCCAGGAGAGGTGGAAAAGGACTTCTTCCAAAGGCATGGAATGACAGGAGAAAATGCAACGGCTTAAAACTGGAATAAATTAGATTAAGATTACAAGAGGGACGTGGACATGCTGGAAGGTGTCCAGAGAAGGGCAATGAGGATGCTCAGAGGGCTGCAGCACCTCTGCTGTGAGCACAGACTGAAAGAGTTGGGGCTGTGCAGGCTGGAGAAGAGGAGGCTCCCAGGGGACCTTCTTGTGGCCTTCCAGCATCTGAAGGGGACCTACAAAAAAACTGGGAAGGGACTTTTGAGGCTATCAGGTAGTGACAGGACTAGGGGGAAATGGAGCAAAGCTGGAGCTGGGGAGATTCAGACTGGAGGTGAGGAGGAAGTTGTTCAGTATGAGAGTGGTGAGAGCCTGGAATGGGTTGCCCTGGGAGGTGGTTGGGGCCACATCCCTGGAGGTGTTTAAGGCCAGGCTGTGGGCAGCCTGCTCTAGGGTAGGGTGTCCCTGGGCATGGCAGGGGGATTGGAACTGGCTGATCCTTATGGTCCCTTCCAACCCTGACTGATTCTATGCTTTTTGCTGCTTACCTGAGAGAAGACAGCCAATCCTCCTGTGAGCCATCAAGCGTTTCCTAACAGCATTCTCAAACAGAATTCTAATGTTGCTTTTCACCGTTTCAAGATCAAAGCCTGACCAGAAAAGAAAAGCAGAGAGAAAACAAAACAATTAATCCAACAAGAGTTCTTTGGACCTTGCTGGATTATGCTCTTGGGAAGCAAAGACATTTGTCCCCATTTGCCTTGGCAGCATGCAAATTCACCTTTGCACATGGATACATACAAACTGTTCTTAAATCCTTACATTAGAAAGGTTTTGGGGGGTTATTTTCCTCCCATTTAAATCCCACATTTTCACACCAATCAATGCAAACTTTGTGTTAAAAGACATTCACACGTTGACTTTTTAATCAGAAGCAGCAGGTTTGCTGCCATTACCTGAAGGCAGAGCTTCCACTGTATCACAGGCAGCATGGAGTGGTTCATCTTTATAGCTGTGAAATTTCACCAGTTCCACTGAGGCAACCTTGCCAGAAGGTTTTAAATCAAACACTTCATAATGACCCGGGAGAAATGGTTCCACTTTAGAACACAGAGATGTTGAATGCTTTAAATGGATAAGTCCTACAGACAAAATAGGATGGGGGAGGGGGGAAATAAAAAATACCAAATAGGTCAATTTCTGATCTAGGATGGTTAAGTTATAGCTCACCTCTGTCTTAAAACTACAAACAAATATTTTCTCCAAGTTCTGAACTTGGTGTTAGAAAATAAAGACTATTTTGAGTCAGAGCCTGCCCTGCTTTGAGCATGATTCTTCTTCTAACAGGTTGCACACACAGTTCTGAGCCATCAGGGAGGTGGTTGAGGTCCCATCCCTGGAGGTGTTTGCAGCCAGGCTGGATGAGGCTGTGAGCAGCCTGATGTAGGGCAGGATGCCCCTGGGCATGGCAGGGGTGTTGGAGCTAGATGCTCCCAACCCTCCAACCCTGACTGATTCTATGATTGTAAGCTGATGCAGACAGCAGAGAAAGGAAGCCAGCAAGTTTTGCTAATTGCCAAGTAGCAATTCAGCCCTGTGAGCATTAAAAGCACTTTCCTAATTGACTACATGATGCCCAGGTCAAGGTGTAACACACACAGACAAGAGAATCCAAATGCCAATTACCAAGTGATTTTGGGTTGCAAATTAAGTCTAGTCAAGCTAACGAAGGGCTTGTAATAAAAAGACATGACTGAAGTGACAGCTTAATTGACATTGATTTAGTGATTTCATAACTCCTCAGTTGCAGACTGACCTGCCTCACAGCTACCATATGGCAGGAATCAGACTTGTAGCCAAAACTCATTTCCAGTCCTCTTGTGAAATAGGAAATTAAGCACCTACTGCTCACATGGATGCCCTGTGGGCAACTCCACATGAGAGATACTGAACTGTGGGTACCAGAGGGACTGCTAAATTCACTGTGGTTCAAGATACAGTCCCTGAAATGTTCATTTCCCTTCTTCCTTCCCAAGAAGCAGAGATGCTACAGCTCTAGTTCAGAGTACTGATAACGAAATTGATATATTCCCACCTCAAATATGCCTCCAGTTCTGGGGTCCCCAGCATAAGAATCATAGAATGGTTTAGGTTGGAAGGGAGCTCAAAGCTCAGCCAGTTCCAACCCCCCTGTGCCATAGGCAGGGACACCTCCCCCTAGAACAGGTTGCTCAAGGCCTCATCCAAACTGGTCCTGAACACTTCCAGGGAGGTTGTGGAGCACAGAATGTGATCAAAGATAAAATTAAAGAAGCAAGAATGAGAAAGGTGTAAAATGACAAATAATTATACAATTAAATCAGCGAGAATGAGAAAGGTGCAAAATGATAAATAATGACAAAATTAAAGAAGCAAGAATGGGATATGTGTGAAATTATAAATAATCATAAAATTATAGAAGCAAGAATGGGAATGTGGAAAATGATAAATAATTATAAAATAAAAGAAGCAAGAATGGGAAATGTGTGAAATTGTAAATAATGATAAAATTAAAGAAGCAAGAATGAGAAATGTGGAAAATGATAAATAAATAATTATAAAATTAAAGAAGCAAGAATGGGAAATGTGTGGAATTGTAAATAATTATAAAATTAGAGAAGCAAGAATGGGAAATGTGTAAAATTGTAAATCATAAAATTATAGCAGCAAGAACGAGAAAAATATAAAATGATAAATAATTACAGAATTAAAGAAGCAAGAATGAAAAATGTGTAAAATTCTAAATAATCGTAAGATTAAAGAAGCAAGAACAAGAAATGTGTGAAATTGTAAAGAATTATAAAATTACAGAAGAATGAGAAATTTATAATATTAATATATATTAATATAGTAATATTAATATATAATATATAAATTAATATAATAATATATAAATTATAATATTAAGGAATTAAGTTATTTCAGAGCCATTCAGGCCAGCTGAGCATCTCAGAGGTTTATTGGCTGTGGGTTTTTTTTTTAATGATGCAAAGCTCTTAAATTACTAAATATAATTAATTTAGTTATTACTGACCTTCCAGCTGAAATAACCTCTGAAGTTATTTCAGAGCTATTCAGGCCACCTGAGCATCTCAGAAGTTTATTGGCTGTGTTTTGTTTTTTTTTTTAATGATGCAAAGCTCTTAAATTACTAAATATAATTAATTTAGTTATTACTGACCTTCCAGCTGAAATAACCTCTGAAGTTATTTCAGAGCTATTCAGGCCACCTGAGCATCTCAGAAGTTTATTGGCTGTGTTTTGTTTTTTTTTTTAATGATGCAAAGCTCTTAAATTACTAAATATAATTAATTTAGTTATTATTGACCTTCCAGCTCCGATTCTTTCCCTGCTTAGAAGAAGAGCCTGAGAAAGAAGCCTGCGTCCAACAAGAACACCTGAGATCATTTAGGCACTATACACAACTGCTTTTACCTTTTGCCTCAGAACAGACACCCAAAAATCCATCGTCAGTCAGCACCTTGAAGAGGGGCCTGACCCCATAGGTGTCTCTTGCCAGGAAGACTTTTCTGTTGGCAGTATCCAGGAGGATGAAAGCAAAGACACCATCTAGCATGGACGCTGTCTGCTCTATTCCTCCTCTGTTGTACAGGTGAAGGATAACCTCACCATCCACTAACGTCTGATACTCGAATCCAAACTGCTTCTGCAACTGAGAAAAAAAGCAAAGAAAACCATCAAGGATCACTTGCAAACACCCAACCAGCACCACTCATCTAACTGCTTAGCAAGGAAACCAATTGGTTTGTTTCACATCACAGTTCAGAAGCTACAGGAACGTTTCCACTGAAGGAGGAAATTGTACTTTGGGGGCTCAGAATACCCAGGATCATCTCTCAGACATGGCTCTGCAGTCTTGAACAAATCACAGTAGGGCAAGTTTTCAGGGCTCTGTTCCTGAGGATGTTGAAATGCAAACCCCATGGCCCCAGTGCCCAGAAGCACCAAACCTCTCCCTACATCTCCCAGACAGAAATGGCAGCAGCTGGCAGTCACTGCTTCTGAAATAGAAAAAACAACTCCAAAGAGGAGCAGAAACATTTATTTATTGTAGTCTCAAATCATTTATGCAATTCCTCACTACTGGGGCTTTTTTTTTTCTGCTTAATCTTCCTCCATTCCTCCAACTAACCTCTTTGCTCTGCCTAGGCAGATGGAGTGGAGGAGGACGAAATTAGCTGTCAGACTGGAGTCAGACCAAATATTCTTCATGTTCTTGGGGTGTTACTCTTAAAATCCTTTCAAATGTCTACCAGGCAGAGGGAAAGAAGCGGTTTTGGTAGAACACACACAAGCCAAGAACCCCACAAACCCAATTCTTTAGCACTTTAACTCAAGTTCTCTGGGCTTAATTGTTATCTATGGGGCAAAATCGTGGATCAGATTGAGTCAGTATTAAAATAACTAAGTCACTGCCCTTAAAAAGATGCCAGTTTCATCGCTGATCCTTTCCTAGAGAGGTATTCAGCCACCAGGCTGAAAGAAGAATCTCCTGTTAAAGATAACGTCGTGAGAATAACTGAAGAGATTCCTGCAGATGGCAAGGGAAGCTTGGCAGAACTAAAACCCCCTCAGGCATGTGTGTGTGTGTGCAGCACAACTGAGAGCAATTCTGCCTGCTTTCAACAGCTGAAAAACCACAAATGCAAAAACACCACAAGTCCTCCAGACTGTTGGTACAATGCATTCCACACACATGCTGCAGGGCAAAGTGTATCTCACACCTTTCAACCAGCCAGATAATTAAAACTGGGGTGGGGAAGGGAAAGAGATAAACCTGCAGCCTGTGCAGTCCAATCCCCAGTGGCATTACTGATGTAACTAACAACATGATCCTTACTTTAAAAAATAATGTGGTTTCAGCACTACCAAGAGACCTCAGATGATACATAAATTTCTGGTAATGCCGTGCTTAGCTCCTGGTTCATTTTAAACAGCCAATTTCAGCGCGATTCAGAAATAGACACAATTGTAAGAGGCTGTAGGCACCAAAATGTGCATGATCTGGATCCACTTCACTCAGCACAGAGCACAAACAGAGGACATTCAGCAGCAGTATCACACCCATCAGGGGCACTTTAGAGTTTTGCCTTGTTTTGTGCTCAACAAGACTTATTTAGGCGGCTCTCAGAACCCCCCAAAGCCATCTGCCTGAAGCTGCAGACACCCAAGGACTTCGTTGCCACACTAGAAACATCTCTCCAGTGTTTACTTGCTTTGATATAAATACCTAAGCCTGCATGCTCTACATTTATTGAGGTGACAGGGCTCATCCTGATTGAAGTGCAGCAATAAAGCACCATGCTCAACAGCCTGGAGAATGACCTAAAGGAAGAGGAAATTTTGCATCACAAGGAGTGAAAAAAAGGTGAGAAAGGCTTGGAATTCCTATCCTCAAAGAGATAAGCAAGAATGCACCTTTAAGCTGATCGAAGAGGAAGACAAAAATTCCTGCTTTCTTTTCGATTAAAAGGTCACTGAACGATGTAGGCTGGAAGGGAGCTCAAAGCTCATCCAGTTCCAACCCCTCTGTGCCACAGGCAGGGACACCTCCCACTAGAACAGGTCGCTCAAGGCCTCATCCGACCAGCCCTTGAACACCTCCAGGGAGGTTGTGGAGCACAGAACCACAGAATGTGATCCTGTGCCAGTGTCTCACCACCCTCACTGCAAACAACTTCTTCCTAACATCCAGTTTCAATCTCCCCTCTGCCAGTTCAAACCCATTCCTCCTCATCCTGTCATTACAAGACTTTGTCAATAGTCCCTCCCCAGCCTTCCTGTAGCCCCTCTTCTGATCCTGGAAGGCCACTCCAAGGTCTCCTGGCAGCCTTCTCTTTTCCAGGCTGCAGAGCCCCAAGTGACTCAGCCTGTCCTCAGAGCAGAGCTGCTGCAGCCCTCTCAGCATCTTTGTGACCCTGTCGAGGCAGAACTTCCTCCGCTGTAGTTTACATGCATTGCTGCTCCAGTTAAATTACAGGCTAAGCTAAGCCACCGCTGAGGTGATTCTTTTTAACTTTCCTTTTACATCCTAGTTACTTGGCAACTTAATTTCCTCCCCCCCGCTCCCCCCCACCCCCCGGTATTCTCTTCTACCACATCATAAACATTTCCTGCGTACCCGCAGGGCGAAAATCAAAAGCAAAGGGCGTCCTGTGATCTAACCAAGGTTTTACCTGTTTGAAATTGTAGATTTCTCCATTGTAACACAGCCACAGGTAGGGGAATTTCTTCACCCGGATGGGCTGCATCCCATACAGCTGATCGACAACGGCCAGGCGGTGGAAGCCAAAGCAGCAGTTGGTGAAGCCATTGACGTTCTCAAAGCGGAAGGCATCAGGCCCTCTGTGTGCTATCTTCATGGCACTCAGGCACTGGACAGAAAGGCATTCATCACTGCCAAACAGAGCCCAGATGCCACACATCCTGAGGCTGCTGATCTACCAGAAGGGAGAACCTGTTCGACAAAGACATCGATGTTACATTAACAGCTTACCCGGGAAGGTGATGGAGATTCATCATAGAATGGTTTAGGTTGGAAGAGACCTCAAAGATCATCCAGTTCCAACCCGCCCTGTGCCACAGGCAGGGACACCTCCCACTAGATCAGGTCGCTCAAGACCTCATCCAGCCTGGCCTTGAACACATCCAGGGAGGGAGCAGCCACAGCCTCCCTGGGCAACCTGTTCCAGTGCCTCACCACCCTCACTGTGAAGAATTTCTTCCTAACATCCCATTCAAATCTCCCCTCTGCCAATTTGAACCCATTCCCCCTCGTCCTGTCATTACAAGACCTTGTGAACAGTCCCTCCCCAGCCCTCCTGTAGCCCCCCTCAGATACTGGTAGGCTGCTATAAGGTCTCCTCGAAGCCTTCTCTTCTCCAGGCTGAAAAGCCCCAACTCTTTCAGCCTGTCCTCATCCCTGGAGACACTGGAGGTGTGAGCAAGCTGAACTAGCTGGGGACATCCCTGCTCGCTGTGGGATGACCTTTAAGGATCTCTTCCCACCCAATGCGTTCTTACGACTCTCTAAGCAAGAGCTGCATCCTAGAAAAGAGAGATAACAAACGTAGGCTATCAACCACTTAACTGTCAAGAGGACTGACCAAATGAACAGCAGACTAAAGTGAGGTAAAACCTGGTTTGCCCCAAGTAGGATAAACAAACTTCGGCCAGCATGAAATTAATCTTAAGTTTACTTCTAGGCACATCAGGGTTGTCTATGACTTTTTTTTTTTTTTCCTTTAACTGGGCATCAGGTATGAGCTGTAGACTCATAGAACTGTTTCAGTTGGAAAAGACCTCCAAGATCATCAAGTCCAACCATCAACCTAACAGCATGGCCATTAAACCAAGCCCCAGAGTGCCATGTCCACACATTGCTTGAACAACTCCAGGGATGGTGACTCCACCACCTCCCAGGGCAGACTGTTCCACTGCCTGACTGCTCTTCCAGTGAAGAAATATTTCCTAATATCCACCCTAAATCTTCCCTGGCACAATTTCAGGCCGTTTCCTTGAAGTAACAGCAGAAACACGACCAGTCACAGCATCAACCAGGTTGGAAAAGACCTGAAGATCATCACAGAATCACACAATTAACCAGGTTAGAAAAGACCTCTTGGATCCAGCTTAGCACCTAAGCCTTCTAATTAACTAACCCTCATGCAGCCTCCTCTTAAACCCCTCCAGGGATGGGGACTCCACCACTTCCCCGGGCAGCCCATCCCAACGCCAATCACTCTTGCTGGGAAGAACTTCTCCCTAACGACCAGCCTCAACCTGCTCTGGCGCAATTTGAGGCTGTGTCCTTTCAGTCTGAGGACTTTCAGCAGGGAAAGGAGGGCTTATCAGAAAGATAAGAGGCTTCTTATCACAAGGCCTGCAGCGACAGGACAAGGGGAAAGGGTTTCGAGCTGGAAGAAGGCAGACCGAAGGCAGACCCCAGCACAATGCGTGTGCAAGATGTGCAAGGCGCTGAAGGTGCAGCGCTCTGCTCCCCTTGGACTGCCTTTTGCAGCCCCCAGTGCCTCTCTGAACCCCAGCTAAGGGCAGAGGTGGGCTGAGGCTGCGACCTGCAAGGCAAGCGATGGCTCTGGGCAACCTCAGACACCTCCTGGGTTAGGGTTCAGAGAGCCACAACACAGCCTCGGGGCCACTGGGGCTGCAGAAGGCGGCTGCAGAAATTGGGGGGCGGCTGCAGAAAGG
>VWZI01005068.1:84443-95030 GCA_013396835.1 Psilopogon haemacephalus
CGCAGGGAAAAGCAGCGCCCTCGCCGCGGCGGGTGAGGAAGGAAGGCGGCTCCAGGCCCTGCCGGCTCCTCCCCTGCCCCTCAGCGAGCTGCTGTTGAAACACGCCGCCAAGTTTCATCATGCGGCTCCCCTCCCCTCTCCGGCCGAGGCTGCCCGAGGGGAGCTGCCTGCGCCCCGGGGCTGGCGGGGACAGGTGAGGCTGGGCCGAGGCCGTCCCCGGCCACCGCGGCAAGGGCAGGAGCCACCAAGCCTGCCCCGCGGACACACCAGGGCCGCTCGCAACCGGCACAAGGCAGATCTGCCCGGAGCTGTGTCAAATGTGGTGCCCGAAGGCTGCAAGCCTTTGCCTCAGAGCTGCCGTGCAAAGCTTAACCCCTTGGAAGCCTTCCCTGAGGGACTGCAGAAACTCGGCTTGGGATAACGGATGCTGCGTGTAAGAAGAGGGTTCGCTGCCTCCCTGACCTTCATCGCTGGGCAGTTTTTGCCTCCGAGAGGGCTTAAAAGGAAAGGAAATTCACCTCAGAAGAGCAAGAAGGTGGAAGTGGGAAGGAAGCGCAAAAAAAACTTAATTCTCCTCACGTAGTTGAAGAGAGCCTTTAGCAGCGGTTTGCGGGCAGGGCACTTCACACAGCTTCAGGGGGCTTAGTGTGGAAACTGCAGTGCCGTGCTTGGAATCATAGAATCAGTCAGGGTTGGAAGGGGCCACAAGGATCAGCCAGTTCCAACCCCCCTGCCATGCCCAGGGACACCCTACCCCAGATCAGGCTGCCCACAGCCTCTGCCAGCCTGGCTGCAAACACCTCCAGGGATGTGGCCCCAAACACCCCCTTGGGCAACCCATTCCAGGCTCTCACAGCTCTGATGCTGAAGGATTTCCTCCTCACATCCAATCTGAATCTCCCCACCTCCAGCTCTTCCTCCCCAGTCCCATGGGTTGACATAAGTCAGGTGTCTCATCCCCTGGCTACGTGCAGAGATGCAAAGGTGTGCTGGATACACACACATTTACCAGGCAGTAGTTGTGCCAGATGTCCTGGTAACAGTCTGACATCTGAGAGGCATTGTTATAGATAGGCCAAAGGGGGACATGGTTTAGCACCAGAATTGGACAGAGTAGTTGGGCTTGATATGGATGAGGTCTTGAGTGTCCTGACCTAGTGGGAGGTGTCCCGGCCTATGGCACAGGGGGTTGGAACTGGCTGAGCTTTGAGGTCTCTTCCAACCTAAACCATTCTATGATTCTTAAAGGGTTTTTCCAGCTGAAACCATTCTGAGATTGGATGTGCAGAGAGCAGAGGCTTTTCCCAGTTTGGTTTTTCCTTCCTCAGGAGAAGAGTAACAATAGCCTCCCCAGGTCTGAGTGCTTGCACTCAGCATCTCAAGCAGAACCATTCTTTAAACCCTGCACTCCAGTGCATGTGTGTGTGTGTGTGGAAAGGTGAAAAGATAACCTGCCAGATTCAAAAGCTGTGTGGGTAGCCAGAGCTTGAAGCTCCAATTTTGTCACACTTAGTCTGCCTTTTACCCAGTGGGACTGCACCAGCAGGCTTTGAGCTCGAAGCTTTTAAAGAACTTACCAAGCCTCCAGAGCTGTCTGAATGTATTCTGAAGGTAATTTGGAATATTTTCGTTATTATTATTATTATTTCCCCCTCTCTCTCTCTTCTTTTCTCATCGTTTGGAAGAAGTTTGAAGGACATGCAGACTATCATTCTCTCCTCCAGACAAAATCCTCTCCCTCCTGGTACAAAAGGAGCTCTCCTCCCCACTGGGAGTTCCTATTGCTGTAGTCCTCCCCGTTAATCCTTTTTTTCTTTCTTCTTAATTATGTTAAGCCTCAAAACAAATAAGGCTTGCCCTGACCTGGGAGTTAGAGGTCACAGCACTGAAATGTTAAAAGGAAATCTTTTTTTTCTAGAGAATGTGCATTGAGAACTTCAGGAAAGCATCTCTAGTGCAGCAGCAAGGGAGGACACAAAGTAAGGTGATTTCTTACCGTGCCACAAAGGACATCCTTTTTTTGTTTGTTTGTTTTTTAACACCCCAGTCTCTCCATTATCCCCCCATCGTGTTTCTTAGCACAGACAAGAAAGGGTTGTTGAAAGAGCTGTTGGCCAGGGAGGGCAGACTGCAGGCAGGGCATATGGCATGCCAAAGGCTCTATTGTCCATAGGCCCAGGACCACAGAGGAATGAAACACTGCTGACTGGAGCTGAATAGTGGTCTGGCTAATGAGGAGAAATCCAGGGTAATTGAGGAGGAATCCAGAGTAATTTATTTTCTTTTCCTGGGGAGGGAACCAAACCACAAACCCCAAAGAACTATGACGTAGGCTTTTTTTTTTTTTTAACCACTTGCAGAACAAGGAGGGGAAAAATGAGTTGTCTGATGTTGATTCTATAACTTAAAGCAGAATAAGAGCTTTTAGAGCCTTGATGGCAGAATTAATTTAAACTCTGGTTCTTTTTATTTTCCCCCTACAGTAAGAAAGCGTAAGAAAGATGAGGTGGCGCTGGAATTAGCATTTAAACTAACCCTGGCAGTCAATAGAACAGGATTAGCTGCAAATTACAATCTTCACTTCACTTTTCTTTCCATTGTAGTTTGCCCATTGTGAGGTTCTCCCCCCCTCCCACTCCAGCTCAAGAGATGTTTCAATACAAACAAGACCATTTTCATGTCGAGTGCCCCTAAATTGTGCTGCCAGAGATGCTGGCATAAAGCTGCAACAGCCAAACCCGTGGCTGAACACAGAGAACAGAGGTTTAAAATGCCTTGGTGTGCTGGTTTGAGGCTAATTGGAATATTTTGATATGAGAAATTAGGTTAGGGGCTGTGGAAAGGAAAACACTGCTGATGGCTGCTTTGCTCATAGGTTTGCTGAGATGCACTAAAGCAAGGACATAAACACAGTTAAGACAGAGTGGCTCTGGTCTGAGCTCTGCCTGTTGGTGTCTCTCTCCCTCTCCTTGCCTTCTAGCTGGATCTGTGTAACCCAACTAATTAATTCTGCTTCTAACCCCCCCTGGCCTGATCCTCCTAATTCACCTTATGCATAAGGCAGATTCTGGGATAAGATTGGTGGGGTGGGAGGGAAGGTGGTTGGGAACCCTTCTTGGGGACTCTGATTCCTGGGAGGGGTTTGGTGTTTATTACCTTTTTCCTGCATCTAGCTGTAAATATCTGTAATATGCTGTAAATATTTGTAATATATTGTAAATATTTGTAATAGATTGCAAATATTTGTAATATATTGTAAATATCTGTAATATATTGTAAATATCTGCTTGTATGTTGTGCTGAGCTGTGACTATGAAGCTTCAGTCCTTAACTTCCAGTCTAGGCTGGGTGAATTCAAATGTGTGGGGAGGAACTCCCAAACCATTACAGCTGGGATAACTGGATACTGGGATAACAGAGTTATTTTGACCCCCCACCCATCAGTTGTGTTGCTTTAGCCCCTCAAAGAACTGTGTTTAATGCTGCTGTTTTTGTCTGGGAGACAGCAGCAGCAGTGGAATGTGCTTAAGTGCTCATCTGTGCTTTCCTAAATGGAAAGGGGAACGACAGAGGAAGGAGAATTCTTACTGAAGGCTGCATGAGGATCTTTTTTTGTTGCAGCTAGAGAAGGTGGGATGTAGAAAAGAGAGCTGTGCTAAGAGGACTCGGCTGCAGCTGCTCTTTCCCTTCACTAGGTCGAGCTCTTACCTCGGAATGAGGAACTCTTCGCCCTGCTGGGGGACACCCTACCCTAGGAGGTGCAGAACAAACACAACCAAGATCTGCACTGAAAGAAGTCCGCTGGCCAATGCAACACTTTTGCACAGTAGAAGACACTCCACAGCCACACAGATTAAGCCAATGATTTTATGCAACAGAAAAGACTCTTAATAGTGAAGGTCATTTCATTGCCCCCCCCCCATCCTGCCCGTTTTCTCACTCGCACTAAAATTGAGCTTACTTAGAATCATAGAATCAGTCAGGGTTGAGGGGGACCACAAGGATCAGCCAGTTCCAACCCCCCTGCCATGCCCAGGGACACCCTACCCTAGATTAGGCTGGACAGAGCCTCCTCATCCAGCCTGGCCTTAAACACTTCCAGCAATGTGGCCCCAACCACCCCCTTGGGCAACCCATTCCAGGCTCTCACCACTCTCATGCTGAACAACTTCCTCCTCACCTCCAGTCTGAATCTCCCCACCTCCAGCTTTGCTCTGTTCCCCCTAGTCCTGATAGCCTAAAAAGTCGCTCCCCAGCTTTTCTGTAGGCCCCCTTCAGATCCTTCACGTATCTAATCATAGATACATCAGTGTGACTTTGAACCCCATTCCAGGTGACAAGGCTCCCATCAACTTAGCTGCTTTGGCCACAAACAGGTTCTTTAAGCTGGCAGAGGGCTTGTAATGACAGGACAGGTTTAAACTGGCAGAGGGGAGATTGAAACAGGATGTTAGGAGGAAGTTGTTTGCAGTGAGGGTGGTGAGACACTGGCACAGTTTGCCCAGGGAAGTTGTGGAGCATAGAAGCACCCAATGTGATCAGAGATCTCTGACCGCATTGCTTCTGTGCTCCATAACCTCCCTGAAGGTGTTCAGGACCAGGCTGGATGAGTCCTTGAGTGACCTGTTCTAGGGGGAGGTGTCCCTGCCTATGGCACAGAGGGGTTGGAACTGGCTGAGCTTTGAGGTCCCTTCCAACCTAAACCATTTTATGATTCACTGTAAGGGTGGTGAGACACTGGAGTGGCTTGCCCAGGGAGGTGGTGGAAGCCTCATCCCTGGAGGCTTTTAAGGCCAAGCTGGATGTAGCTCTGGGCAACCTGATCTAGTGGAAGGTGTCCCTGCCCGTGGCAGGGGATTTGGAGCTGGATCATCCTTGAGGTCCCTTCCAACCCTGACAAATCTGTGATTCTGAGCCAGGCAAACAAAAGCAGATTATCTGCTAGGGTTGGCTATGGCCAAGCTGTTCTGAAACGCCTCTTTTGTTACAGATTTTAGTATCAGAAAATGTATTGACTTATTATTACTGAAAGATTTGACTAGAGAAAATATTTGTGCTTGCCCTGGCTAACTTCTAAGGTGGGTGCATGTGAAACGTGCACAGAAACACACTTAGTTGTGCCTGTAACAAGAATAAGAGAGATGTGGGTTTTTTTTTTCCCCTACAGTGCTTAAGTAGGCTTTGCAAGGCCAGTTCTATAAATAAAACCAGGGCCAGGAAGTACATTTGACTCCAGGAGGCTGACTAATGATCAGCACACACATCGGTGTGATTGATGTCTGTGCCAAGAAGCACTCCTGGAGGAAACCTCCGGGCAAGCTTTGCAGAGAGACACCTGCCAAGAGTTATTTCTAACGAGCAGCATGGACAAGACTGAAGTTTGGGTCCCTCTGCAGTGAAAGACTGCATCAGGAATATGGCAGCCAGCAGAACAAGGGAGGTTATCCTTCCCCTGTGCTCAGCACTGGTCAGGTCACACCTTGAGTGCTGTGTCCAGTTCTGGGACCCTCAATTCAAGAGAGATGTTGAGGTGCTGGAAGGTGCCCAGAGAAAGGCAGCAAGGCTGGGGAGGGGCCTGGAGCACAGCCCCAAGAGGAGAGGCTGAGGGAGCTGGGGGTGTGCAGCCTGCAGGAGAGGAGGCTCAGGGCAGCCCTCATTGCTGTCTGCAGCTACCTGAAGGGAGGTTGTAGCCAGGTGGGGTTGGGCTCTGATCCCAGGCAACCAGCAACAGAACGAGGGGACACAGCCTCAAGTTGTGACAGGAGAGGTCCAGGCTGGATGTTAGGAAGAAGTTTGTAACAAAGAGAGTGATTGGCATTGGAATGAGCTGCCCAGGGAGGTGGCGGAGTCCCCATCCCTGGAGGTGTTCAAGAAAGGACTGGATGAGGCACTTAGTGCCATGGTCTGGTTGATTGGCTAGGACTGGGGGATAGGTTGGGCTGGATGAGCTTGGAGCTCTCTTCCAACCTGGCCTATTCTATTCTATTCTATTCTATTCTATTCTATTCTATTCTATTCTATTCTATTCTATTCTATTCTATTCTATTCGCTGCCCCAAGGGAAGCCCAGAGGAATTCCTAATCCATCAGTGCTCCTGCAATGCCTTCCCACCACATCCTGCAGCTCTGAAACTCAGTGTGGTTTTCTCAGTCTTGCGATGGTGAGGATCTCATTCTGGTGGGCTGCATCACAGCCCACAGTCCTCAGCTTACTTTCAGCTGAAAAACTGTGAAATAATTATTCCAAGCAATGGTTCCTGGTGCTGTTTCATCCACAGCATCCTCAGCAAGTCTGCAGGTGGCACCAAGCTGTGTGGCACAGTCGATTTGCTAGAGGGCAGGGATCCATCCAGAGGGACCTGGACAGGCTGCAGAGCTGTGCCCAGGCCAACCTCATGACATTCAACAATGGTTGGAGGTCTCTTCCAACTAGGGCTGGGTGCTAGGTTGGACTGGATGAACTTGCAGGTCTCTTCCAACCCATAGAATCATGGAATCAGCCAGGCTAGAAGAGACCTCCAAGATCATCCAGTCCAACCTGTCATCCAGCCCTAGCCAGTCAAACAGACCAAGACATTAAGTTCCCCATTCAGGCTTTTCTTGAACACCTCCAATGACAGTAACTCTACCACCTCCCTGGGCAGCCCATTCCAATGCCAATCACTCTGTCAAGAACTTCCTCCTAACATTCAGCCTGGACCTCCCCCGGCACAACTTGAGGCTGTGTCCTCTCCTTCTGTTGCTGGGTGCCTGGGATCAGAGCCCAACCCCACCTGGCTACAACCTCCCTTCAGGTAGCTGCAGACAGCAATGAGCTCTGCCCTGAGCCTCCTCTTCTGCAGGCTGCACACCCCCAGCTCCCTCAGCCTCTCCTCTTGGGGCTGTGCTCCAGGCCCCTCCCCAGCCTTGCTGCCCTTCTCTGGGCACCTTCCAGCACCTCAACATCGCAATTTAATCTGAATGTCTGTTTGACCAGATAGGAGTAAAGAGCGAACACCAAAGCAGCTTTCAGTCAGAACATATGCAAATGACTCATTAACATAGAGTGCTGATGATCCATTCAAGCACTGGCATAAACCAAGGCAGCATTAAGATCATTTCTAACTGAAGAAGATGTTGAGAAAAACAAGAGATTTCTTCATACAAGAGTGTGGACTAGGATCTGGTAGCGCTGGTTCCTTGCCAGCTGTTAGCATTCCAGATAGCAGCTTATACGAGGAAATTACAGCTGCACTGCTGTGATATGTGACAGATAGCTAAATTAAATATTTAATGAGTTTTACAAGTTGCACAGCTCACAACAGTTGTGGCATTTGGCCACGCACCTTGACTTTGTGCCAGCTTGCTTTCTTAGATTCCTGTGTTCTTGGACTGCTGCTGACAGAAGGAAAGAGTTGAGAGCAGTAGCTGAGCTGTGGGTAGGCTGTTATGGTAGGGGAGTACTCTGGAGCATTCTGCAGAGGGCACAGGGGTGAAGGTGCCCTAACAAGTAGAATCATAGAATGGTTTATGTTGGAAGGGAGCTCAAAGCTCATCCAGTTCCAACCCCCCTGTGCCATAGGCAGGGACACCTCCCACTAGAACAGGTCACTCAAAGCCTCATCCAGCCTGGCCTTGAACACCTCCAGGGAGGGAGCAGCCACAGCCTCCCTGGGCAAACTGTGCCAGTGTCTCACCACCCTCACTGCAGACAACTTCCTCCTAACATCCACTTTCAGTCTCCCCTCTGCCAGTTCAAACCCATTCCTCCTCATCCTGTCATTACAAGCCCTTATCAATAGTCCCTCCCCAGCCTTCCTGGAGGCCCCTTTCAGATCCTGGAAGGCCACTCCAAGGTCTCCTGGAAGCCTTCTCTTCTCCAGGCTGCAGAGCCCCAACTCTCTCAGCCTGTCCTCAGAGCAGAGCTGCCGCAGCCCTCTCAGCATCTTTGGTGGCCTCCTCTGGACTGGCTCAAACAGTTCCCATGTCCTGCTTGTGTTGGGGGCTGCAGAACTGCACACAGTGCTCCAGGTGTCTCCCATCACAGCTGGGTTTTCCCCAGAGAATAGGCTTCTGTAGGAGTAGCAAATTTAGAAGAGGAAGGATCTGTGGTGAGGCAGATCTACGTGCACCGTGCCCCACCTTTCCCAGCCAAGAGAATGACTCTTCCCTCTGCACAGCCAGCCCAGAGGCTGTTTGCTATGCAAAGCAGCGTTGCACAGCAGGTGTTGAAGTGTTTGCTAGCACTGCACACACAAGGCAGCCCCCTGGAGGAGCAGGTTCAAGGGCTCTGAACTATCAGAGAGTGCTGATCAAGCTCTAAGTGAAAAATAAACAACCCTGCTTGCACGCATGGTGTGTAAATGTCTCCCTAAAATATGAATCAGGCATTATAATGTGGCCAAACCAGTCACATTTGTTAAAGCAGCTTTGTGCACACCAAATGAGGTTGAACAAGGACAAGTGCAGAGTCCTGCACCTGGGGAGGAAGAATAAACTGCAGCAGGACAGGCTGGGAGGTGACTGCTGGAGAGCAGCCCCAAGGAGAGGGACCTGGGAGTGCTGGGGGAGAACATCCATGGCACAGCAATGCGCCCTGGGGGCCAAGAGGGCCAAGGGGATCCTGGGGTGTGTTAGGCAGAGTGTGTCCAGCAGATAAAGAGAGGTTCTCCTTCCCCTCTACTCTGCCCTGCTGAGACCTCATCTTGAGCACTGCCTTCAGCTTGGGGCTCCCCAGTTGCAGAGGGACAGGGACCTGCTGGAGAGGGTCCAGGGGAGGGCTGCGAGGATGCTGAGGGGACTGCAGCACTGCCTGGGGAGGAGAGACTGAGGGACCTGCTTAGTCTGGAGAAGACTGAGAGGGGATTTAATCAATATCTATAAATATCTGAGAGCTGGGGGTCAGGACGGGGGGGACAGGCTCTGCTCACTGTTCCCTGGGATAAGCCAAGGAGCATTGGATGGAAGCTGCAGCACAGGAGGTTGCAGCTCAACACAAGGGACAACTTCTTAACAGTAAAGGTCCCAGAGAACTGGAAGAGACTCCCCGGAGAGGTTGTGGAGCCTCCATGTCTGGAGCTTTTCCAGGCCTGTCTGGATGTGTTGCTGTATGCTCTGAGCTAGATTGTCTGGTCCTGCTGTGATAGGGGGGGGTGTTGGACTCGATGATCTCTTTGGGTCCCTTCCAGCCCTGGCCGATTCTATGATTCTATGTTGCTGTGATTCCGTGTGAAGCAAAAATCAAGCACACAGATCTGCAGCCAGGAAGAGGCAAAGGCATGGTTTGGACTGAACCTCTGGACAGGCTGGGGGAAGGTCTGAGAGAGCCATGGAGGAGGAAGAGATACGGTGAGGGGGTCAGTGCATGCAGTGACCTCCACTTCGAGAAACGCCAATGGCCCCCAGCATGCAGCAGCTGTTTGCAAGCAGCTGCACCCCAAACCTTCACCACCAAAAAAAAACCAACACTTTACCTATCGACTGCAGAGCTCCACAGTGTTTGCCAAACGCTGCCTTGCAAACCACCTCTCTTACATCTACAAACGCTTTTTTAATATTTCATACTTTTTTAAAAAAAAATTTATTTCCTCCCTATGTGGAAAGCTATCGAGAAACGCCAGAGCCGTGAAAAAGAGGAGAAAAAAAAAAGGTAGGCAGCATTAGCACAGGGAGATAAGGAATGATTTCAGAGGGTTCCGTTACCTAGCAACATCTCTTGCCGTTGCCTAATGGTATTTTGGAAGTGCAGAGAGGCTCCAGACCGGCTGAAGTGAAGGGAATGAGGTGCTGGAGAGCAGCGGAGCTCCGCAGCCCGGCCTGAGCTCCCCGCACCGCCGCTTCCGGCAGGAGCCGGCAGCCCAGAGCAAGGTAACGCCACCAAGGGGTGCAGGGACAGCCCCGGACGGGGCTTTTCTGTCCCAAACGTGCCTGGAGAGCCAGAGGAAGAGGCAGCAACGCCGAGACACCTCACGGCTTACAGACCTGCAAACGGCCAAGGGGAGCCGACGCTGCCCGCGCCTCTGCCTCGCCCTTTTCCCATCCTCTGCCCTTTTTTGTCACCCGCACGCCTCCAAATCCCTCTCAAGCCACTGAGCGCGCTGGCCTCCGCCCTCATGCCGCAGCCGCGGCCCCCCCGGCGGACAGGCGTGTGGCGGAGGCAGGTAGAAGGGGCCGGTGCTCGTCCCCACGCGTGATTCCCGCAGAGGGCAGGGCGCGGAGCGGCCGCGGGAGCCCTCCCGCTCCCCCCCGCCCAACCCCACACCACCAGCGCGCCAAGCGCCACGCGGCCAGCCCCGCCGGGCGCGCAAGGGTTAAAGGCGCGTGGCGGCGGCCTGGCGCCGCCCCCTTCGCTCGCCAGCCAATCAGNCCGCTGATCCGGGAGGCGACGTGCAGGAAGGTGCTGCCTTCCTGTGTGCGCTGGCGGAGCGGGAGGAGGTGGTCGGGGCGGTGCGTGTCACCTCGGGCGGCCGTCGGGAGGGTGCCCGCGGGAGCTGCTGTTGGAGGGGACGGCAGGTGCTTGGCTGCTCGCCCGGCAAGGAGAGGCTCTGGAGGATAGCGAGTCGCTCGGAGCCAGCAAGGAGCCTTGCGGAGGGGCAGGTCGATCGCCGCT
>VWZI01005068.1:95477-109169 GCA_013396835.1 Psilopogon haemacephalus
AGAAGAAAAAAAAGGAAAATTGGAAGTGAAGAATCTAATCTGTGCTTAAGGTGACAGAGAACTGCAGCAGCTGACAGCAGCCCTTGGCGCAGGCAGCACTGGCAGAGGTAGCACTGCTTTGCGTTTAGCATCGTTTTGGGAGCACGGCGATGCCTTGGGCTGCTCTTAAAGGTCCTTTCCGACTGAAGCAGCTCTCTGATTCTGTGCACGCAGAAAGCTTCTGGAAGTAAGGGGACTGTACTGAGCAGAAGACTTGTCTTGGGCATCGCACAGCTGACTGGCTTCTACTCGAATCCAGTGGGATCTTGGGGTGCATTAGGCAGAGTGTGCCCAGCAGATCCAGGGAGGTTCTCCTCTCCCTCTGCTCTGCCCTGCTGAGACCTCATCTTGAGCACTGCCTTCAGTTTGGGGCTCCCCAGTTGCAGAGGGGCAGGGACCTGCTGGAGAGCGTCCAGGGGAGGGCTCCGAGGATGCTGAGGGGACTGCAGTGCTGCCTGGTGGGGAGAGGCTGAGGGACCTGGGGCTGCTTAGTCTGCAGAAGACTGAGAGGGGATTGAATCAATGTCTATAAATACCTGAGAGCTGGGGGTCAGGAGGGGTGGGACGGGCTCAGCTCACTGCTCTATGGGATAAGCCAAGGAGCAATGGATGGAAGCTGCAGCACAGGAGGTTGCAGCTCAACACGAGGGGAAACTTCTTGCCTGTGTGGGTCCCAGAGCACTGCCACAGGCTGCCCAGAGAGGTTGTGGAGTCTCCTTCTCTGGAGCCTTTCCAGGCCTGTCTGGATGTGTTCCTGTGTGACCTGAGCTAGATTGGATGGTCCTGCTTTGTCAAGGGGATTGGGCTTAGTGATCTCTTGAGTCCCTTCCAACCTTTGACATCCTGTGATCCTGTGATCCTATTATGGGATACTTAGGGAAGAGACTAAAGAGAGTAAACAAGATGGTTTCAGGAGGAATAATGCGGGGAAATAGAAGGATGAGGGAAGAAATGGCCTGGTCACTTGTAAAGAAGTGTCTGGTCACTATGTTTGGCCATGCCTGTGCCATCCTCATGTCTCATTTAGCTCCATTTCCAGCTTTTTTTCCTGGATGAGAGGCCTCTCTGCTATATTCACCTGTGCTTACAGAGGTCTGGGCACCAGCAGCTGGAGTGGTGCCACGAGTTAGGAGAATCTGTCTGCTGTGCAAGCATCTGGAGAGGCTGGAGTGAGAGTCTGGATGCCAGCAACTGGAGCAGAGACGTAAGTCATCTGCAGTGCCAATAACTGGGGAGGCTGAAGTCTTGTTTTGCCAAGCAGGCCAGTGGGTGGGTGCTGGTAGCTTGCAGGGCTGTCCAGTGACTAGGATGAGGTGTGGGAGTCAGGTTTTGAGGCAGCTGCAAGTGTGGGATAGGTGCTAGTGAGATCAGAGGAGGATTCAGGGTTGGTTCCTACAAAAAGGCTGGGGAGGGACTTTTTAGGCTATCAGGTAGTGACAGGACAAGGGGGAATGGAGCAAAGCTGGAGCTGGGGAGATTCAGACTGGAGGTGAGGAGGAAGTTGTTCAGTATGAGAGTGGTGAGAGCCTGGAATGGGTTGGCCAGGGAGGTGGTTGGGGCCAGATCCCTGGAGGTGTTTTTGGCCAGGCTGGCAGAGGCTGTGGGCAGCCTGATCTAGGGTAGGGTGTCCCTGGGCATGGCAGGGGGGTTGGGACTGGCTGATCCTTGTGGTCCCTTCCAACCCTGACTGATTCCATGATTCTGTGATTCTATGAATACAACATATGCTGAAAAAAAATTATGATGTCCTTCTTTTCATATTGAAGAGCTCCAGCAGCTCCTTATCAGCCACAGCTCTAATTATGTGGATTTGATACAACCTTGTGAGTCCCCTGATTAATTTTGTGCTTCGTGTTCTGCTTCCAGCCTTCTACCTTTATTTGAGCAGCGTGGTAAGAAAGTTGTATCAGGGTAGGGATGCTTTGCTCTGAGATGATGGAGATCTGTATGGGTGCTGTGGACCTGGTGATGTCTGAAGGTGCCTGCACAGCTGCTTTCTGTCCTCTCTCTGCTTTCCCTTCAGCAGGCTGCTCAGACAGGCAGGGAGCTGCTGTTTGGAGCAGGTGTGGATGCAGAGTGATCCATGCAGCTTGCTTGGGGGACACTCTTGTTTCCAATCGACTGCACAGCCAGGGAGAGAAGTGGCTGCAGGCTGAATTGAGTTGTTTGGGTGGCTGCAGCTCTTCTCTGATCGATGCTTTCCAGTCCATAATTTTCTTTTTTTGGCTCCCTAACTCAATTGGGTTGTGCCCAGTGACGTTAGCAATGATCCTAGCGGAGGGAACATCATCCACTCCTCTGTAGGGCCCTGGCCTGAAGCCAGTTTCTGTTTCACAGGCACTGTTTGTGGAGTTTAGTCATGAATTACTAGAAAATATCTCAACCCTTTGCAATTGTGAAAAGGCCTCAGCTCTCAGCAGCCTGGCAGGGAGGGTTGGACTCGATGATCTCCTTGGGTCCATTCCATCCCGTGAGACTGTGAAAATTGCTTTTAAAGTTTTATAATATATAGAATTTCAGACTTGTGTTGCATGTATAAAGTTCACTTTTTGCAGGTGGAGATGCTTGATACATAAAAATGGTTCTCCAAGTCCTTTACAAGGCCAAGTGTAGGGTCCTGCCCCTGAGTGGATGCAATCCCAAGCACGGGTCCAGGCTGGGTGGGGAATGGCTGAGAGCAGCCCTGAGGAACAGGACCAGGGGGTCTGGACTGATGCAAAGCTGAAGATGAGGCTGCAGTGTGAGTGCAGCCCAGACAGCAACTGTGTGCTGGGCTGCAGCAAGAGCAGCTGTGGGCAACAGGGCAAGGGAGGGGATTGTGCCCCTTGGCTCTGCTCTCCTCACACCCCACCTGCAGCACTGTCTGCAGCATTGCAGCCCCCAGCACAAGCAGCACATGCAAGTGGTGGAGCCAGTGCAGAGGAGGCCACCAAGATGCAGCTGAGAGGGCTGCAGCAGCTCTGCTGTGAGGACAGGCTGAGAGAGTTGGGGCTCTGCAGCCTGGGGGAGGTTTCCAGGAGACCTTGGAGTGGCCTTCCAGGATCTGAGGGGGGCTCCAGGAGGGCTGGGAAGGGACTATTGACAAGGTCTGGTAATGACAGGAAGAGGAGGAATAGGATTAAAGTGGCAGAGGGGAGATTGAAAGTGGACGTTAGGAGGAAGTTGTTTGCAGTGAGGGTGCTAAGGCACTGGCACAGGTTGCCCAGGGAGGTTGTGGAGCACAGAAGAACAGAATGGGATCAGAGATTCTGTGCTCCACAACCTCCCTGGAGGTCTTCAAGGCCAGGTTGGATGAGGCCTTGAGGGACCTGTTCTAGTGGGAGGTGTCCCTGCCTATGGCACAGGGGGGTTGGAACTGGCTGAGCTTTGAGATCCCTTCCAACCTAAACGATTCAATCATTCTATGATTCTATGACTTTCTGAGGAGCAAGGGTGTGGCTGAAGTGAGGAGGCTTTTATTACTGGAATATGAGGGGTTTGGTAAGTAGAAGAGGCTTTGAGGATGATGTAATTTCTTGTTCCTTCAGATGCCTTTTAGAAGTGTGTGTTTCTGTATGAAAATTCAGATGTTGTCTTAAGTCTCCTGAAAGTCTGCCCTCGGTACTTCCTAAAGTGGAAGGACTCTGTGAGGTCTTTTCCAACCAAAACAATTCTGTGATTCTGTGAAAACTACTCTAATGTGAGGGTAAATTTGCTTTAGTAACTCTTCAAAATCCTCCTGTTGAGAAGTCCTGTAATATACTCCTGGATTTCAAGTCCATCTCATGGCCAAGCTGTATCCTGACCTGCAGGTTGCCTTTTATCATCTTCTTTTAGCTTCTTCAATTACATTGTAAATCACAGATTTCCTGAGTCAAAAAGAATAAAGAAGGGAACACAGGTTAAAGTTTTATAATAAAGACACTGCACTTTAAATGTATCCTTTCTTCTAGGAATATACAGAATGGTTTTGTATGTGTAGTCACCGTTGTGGTTTATGATTGTCCTTCACCATTTTAAGCTAAGATGCATGTGATGTGCCTTTGGCACTACCTTTAGCAAGGGCTGCACAATTTAATGTGAATCTTTGCTTTGCTCTTGGACTTCAGCTTCCCTGGAAGCTCGGGGGAGCTGAATCTGAGCTAGAACTGAGATCTCTGCTTCCAGAGATTCAGGCCTTGATGTCCCCCCTGCTCATTTAGGATTTGATGTTGTTCCCCTTCATTTGGGATTTGTTTTTCCCCCTCCTCGTTTGGGAGTTGATGTCCCCCCCTCCTCGTTTGGGATTTGATGTTCCCCCCACCTCATTTGGGATTTGATGTTCCCCTCCTGTTTGGGATTTGATGTCTCTCTTATTTGGGATTTGATGTCTCCCCTCTCATTTAGGATTTTATGTCTCACTCTCATTTGGGATTTGATGTCCTCTCCTCGTTTGGGATTTGATGTCCCACTCTGTCATTTGGGATTTGATGTCCCCTCCTCATTTGGGATTTGATGTCTCTCCCATTTGGGATTTGATGTCCTCCCCTCGCTTAGGATTTGATTTCTGTGCCAAGTGGCTTTAAGCTCAATGTATTTTTTCCTTTTGCTTTTGACAGTGTATTACCTGCAGGAGATGGCCTCTTCTAAGTCTCTGATAAGCCTTCTAACCTTCACTTTTGGCTCAGCAATTGGATTTTTTGTCTGCTATCTCCTGTTCAGCATTATACTAGAAGAACAGGTCAAGATCCAGCCTCACATCCTTCACAATGATCCACATGGACAACACTCAGCAGATGCTGATAGCAATCAGCTGCAAGGACAAATGAATTTCAATGCTGACTCTGGACAGCATAAAGGTATTTTATTGCACACTCTCTGGGTAATATTCCCTTCTTCATGCATTGCAAAATGTTGCTTTCTTCACTGCCAAGAGTTTGTATGAATCCCCTTTTCTTTTACTCCCCACACGTTCAGGTTACATCTGAATGACTTTGTCCTCCTGAGATCTACTGAATGGTGGTTTTCTTTCTTTACATTTTTTTTTTTAATTACAGTGCTGATTTTTTTTTTTTTTTCCNTTTTATTTACGGTGTTGTTTTTTTTTTTTTTTTCCCAAGGGGCCAACTTTTTCTCTAGGTTCTGTAGCCAGACTTGTTTGTAAGCAGGAACTTCTCAAATGAGCTGCTGTCATCAAATGGGAGTTTTGCTGAGGCTTGGAATTGAGGCCGTGGGGCAAAGAGGAGCACTCTGAGCATTGCCAAGCTGATTATAGAGCAGTTCAAACTCAGTTAAAAATGGGGAAATTCCATTGCACTTTGACTTTTTACTTTTGTTGTGCTTTCCTTCCAAAGTCAGGCCCTTCTAATGTTTCACACCTTTGACACATCTCATTAAATGAGTTAATTCTAAACACATAGAATCAGAATGGTTTAGGTTGGAAGGGAGCTCAAAGCTCAGCCAGTTCCAACCCCCCTGTACCACAGGCAGGGACACCTCCCACTAGAACAGGTCCCTCAAGGCCTCATCCAACCTGCCTTTGAACACCTCCAGGGAGGGAGCAGCTACAGCTTCCCTGGGCAACCTGTGCCAGTGTCTCACCACCCTCACTGTAAACAACTTCCTCCTAACATCCACTTTCATTCTCCCCTCTGCCAGTTTCAACTCATTCCTCCTCATCCTGTCATTACAAGCCCTTGTCAATAGATCACATTCGGTGCTTCTGTGCTCCACAACCTCCCTGGAGGTGTTCAAGGCCAGGCTGGATGAGGTCTTGAGCGATCTGTTCTAGTGAGACATGTCCCTGCCTATGGCATGGGGTTGGAACTGGATGAGCTTTGAGGTTCCTTCCAACCTAAACCATTCTATGATTACCTCTCATCCTGTCATAACAAGACCTTGTCAATAGTCCCTCCCCAGCCCTCCTGTAGCCCCCCTTTCATATCCTGCAAGGCCACTCCAATGTCTCCTGGAAGCTTTCTCTTCTCCAGGCTGCACAGCCCCAACTCTCTCAGCCTGTCCTCACAGCAGAGTTGCTGCAGCCCTCTCAGCATCTTGGTGGCCTCCTCTGCACTGGCTCCAACACTTGCATGTGCTGCTTGTGCTGGGGCTGCAGAGCTGCAGACAGTGCTGCAGGTGGGGTGTGAGGAGAGCAGAGCAAAGGGTCAGAATCCCCTCCCTTGCCCTGCTGCCCACAGCTGCTCTTGCTGCAGCCCAGCACACAGTTGCTGTCCTAGTTGAGACTGTTTGGATGAGATAAAAAATGCAGCATAACACATTTACTGAAGATGTTAATAAGTAATTTGCTGGTTAAAAGTGTTTAAGCTGCAAACTTTGTGAGGCAGGTTTGTGAGCATTTCACATGTGGGAGATTGTTCAGCAGAAATCTGATCTGTCCTTCTAGGAGGTGTAAGCAGGAAAAGTTTAGGACCAGTTATGCAGATCTCACTCTCTGTGGAATATTCTTTTACACGAGTTAAAATCAGTCTCTGTGTTTCAAGTCAGAATGTTCCTCTGAGGGAAATGAATGCTTGTAAAACTTTGTTTTACACACCTCAGACAACTGGGCCTGTGCTGTTGGAACTTCTACAAATAAAACCATCTCAGCACAGCAGTAATGCAGGTTTTGTAGTGCCCTAATTCATCTCACCAGATGTTTTACAAATAGGGTTGAGCTTGACTTGGTGATAAATTCTTTCTGCCTTCCCATCTGCTGTTTTCATCACACACATGATGCTGGTTTAGAAATATCTATTAGGTCTTGATAGTTAAATTCTGTTAAATACATTCCTGTTATTAGTTGTTATTTTTTTTTTTTTCACCTTTCTGTGTTGGAATCATAAAATTTTATTCTTTGTGAACATGAATATTGAACTTTTAAACCTTCACTAGTCCTCCACCACCATGAAGAGGTTACCTCCAAACTGTTCTTATGTACCAGTCAAGGTTTGCTGAAGCCACCCATCCATCACCAGATACCCATTTTGATATGGCTTTCCCTTAGCATGAAAAGTCTGAAGTAGCTTTAAGCATTTTACCTTCTTGATGGTTGGGAGTCTTTGTTTGTTTTCTTCCCTTGCATCTAACATCAGTTTCATCAAGTGGTACATTTGGAGGCAAACTCCTTTTTCTCTGCATGCTTTTTTTTTTCTGATCTGGAAACAGACCTCACTTTGTTTTGCGATCAGGTTAATACTGGTTTGGAACTTTTTGTGTTTTTTGTTTTTTTTTTCCTAGATGAAAACAAAAATATTGCAGAGGAACTGTATCAGAAGGTGAAAATACTGTGTTGGGTCATGACTGGACCTCAAAATCTAGAAAAGAAAGCCAAGCACGTGAAGGCCACTTGGGCCCAGCGGTGTAATAAAATCCTTTTTATGAGCTCTGAGGAAAACAAAGACTTCCCAGCTGTGGGCCTAGAAACCAAAGAAGGCAGAGACCAACTCTACTGGAAAACTATTAAAGCTTTCCAATATGTCTATGATCATTATTTCGATGATGCTGATTGGTTTATGAAAGCAGACGATGACACTTACGTTGTACTGGACAATCTGAGGTGGCTTCTGTCCAAGTACAGTCCTGAACAGCCAATCTACTTTGGAAGAAGATTTAAGCCTTATGTGAAACAGGGCTACATGAGTGGAGGAGCAGGCTATGTTCTGAGCAAAGAAGCTCTCAAGAGATTTGTTGCTGCATTCAAAACGAAGAAATGCTCCCACACCTCTTCCATTGAAGACCTAGCACTGGGGAAATGCATGGAGATCATTAATGTGGAAGCAGGAGATTCTAGGGATACAAATGGCAGAGAAACTTTTCATCCCTTCGTTCCAGAGCATCACTTGATCAGAGGATACCTACCAAAAACGTTCTGGTACTGGAATTATAACTACTATCCTGCTGTAGAGGTAAGTCCTTAGGAACCTGCTACTCGTTTGATGAAGTACAGCTTATGGGGGGTTTGATTGTGTGAATTAGCAGCTTGATAGTTGGTCAGCACAGCTTAGAAAAGAAAAATCTGTTGTGATGCACCTGTGTGAGGATACTTTGAATTGAGCTGAAGGTGATGCTCAGAACTAAACACTCCAGAAGAGCTACTGAAGATCCAATTATCATTGCTGGTTTGCTGTCTTCAGTAGACAGCCAAAAAGGATGAAACCTTTTGACAAGTTGGTCTGCTGACACCACTACTGCGTTCCTTGCAGTTAGTTTTCTGGTTTGTGCCCTCATATCTCACACAGTGCCCTTAACTTCTGCTACCATGAAGAACTGAGACCAGCATGGGCCATCCCAAGCTGCCAGTGCTCAAGCAGTATGGCCTGATGAGATGGGGGGTGGCACTGAGCTCTCTCTTGCCCACCTCATCCCTGCAAGTGTTTAACACCAGGTTGGATGAGGCCTTGGTCTAGTAGGAGGTGTCCCTGCCCATGTGTTAGGATGTTAGGAGAAAGTTCTTCACAGTGAGGGTGACGAGACACTGGAACAGGTTGCCCGGGGAGGTTGTGGCTGCTCTCTCCCTGGAGGTGTTCAAGGCCAGGCTGGATAAGGTCATGAGCATCCTGATCTAGTGGGAGGTGTCCCTGCCTATGGCACAGAGGGGTTGGAACTGGATGATCTTTGAGGTCTCTTCCAACCTAAACCATTCTATGATTCCATGTATTAGTTCTGGTTAAGCTTCCTGGAGCCCAAAGAGTAGCCTTGAGTTTATTTGGAAGTTAAAAGAAAACTTTAACAATAAATAAAAGGTATTTTAGGGAAGGGGAGTTACAAAAATATAGGGAAGGGAAAACAAAGTATATAGATACGACCAGTGGATGGGAGTGGATGGTCCCACCACGTGGCAAAGCAGGAGCAGTAGGAACCAGGAGGCAGAGAGGAAGAGAAGAGCAAGAAGAAGCAGGATGTTCCTCTGTCTTTATAAGGGTTGCAGGCAGGAAGTGGGAGTGGGCTAACTGCTGCACCTGGGATCAAGTTCAAGAGCAACCCCAGGGAGTTTTGTAGTGTGTGCACAACTGATGATGGTGAATTTCCTGCTGGGAGTCCAGTACCTGTGAATTTCCTGCTGGAAGTCCAGTACCTGCTGGAATTCTTGCCGGATCCTGCTGGGAGTCCAGTACCTGTGAATTTCCTGCTGGGAGTCCAGTACCTGCTGGAATTCTTGCCGGATCTTTAACCCAGGGCATGCTCTACAATTAATTGCTGGCTGTTTTGGCTCCATCTGTGTTGCAGGGTCCTGACTGCTGCTCTGATCATGCAGTTTCATTCCACTACGTGGATTCTGTGACTATGTACCACTTGGAGTATTTGATTTATCATCTCCGCCCCTATGGCTATTTGTATCGCTACAATCCTGATCAGGCCAAGAAAGCAGAAGAGCAGAGCAAAACTGAAGCACTGGAGGATAACCAAAAGCTAAAGCAAAAGCCTCCTGAGAATTAATTGGACCTTGGAAGAAAAGAAGAAGAAGCCAGTGCAATGAATGGGAGCCTCCTCGAACTCCTGCATGCAGCTTGTGGACTGGAATTACTCCTGGCGGTTCTTAGTTCAGAGATCACCTTGGCAGTGCTGCCTGTCACTGTGTGCACAGCAGAGGCTGCATCTGACTCATGGGGAGAGTGTGACCTTGCAGCTCTGGTCACGAAGATTTGGGGCCCTAAAGCTGTGAACTAGGAGGTTGCTCTGGTACACTAATATGTGGAAGAATCTGTACAAAAACCATAGTGGGTGGGTTCAAAGATAATCATTCAGTGTTGCTGTTACCACTTGCCCTTCTCTCTTTCCTCTCAGATGCTCTTTTAGGTCCATTCTCATCTTAGGAATTGGCTGCTGCACTGCCAGTAACTTCCTCTAGATCCCAGATATCCTCAATTCAATTCCTTTGTGTGAAATTTACTTGATTCTGAAATTCCTTTGTGTGAAACTGACCTTGCCCCCGTAAGGAAGGGAGAGGTGTGAAAATGGGAGCCTTAAGTCTGCTTTGCCTTAGGGAGAGAGACAGGTTATTGTGAGCAGGCAGAGATCTACCCCAAGGGTTAATCTGAATTGTTTCAGAAATGGAATCCACTGCTAGGAATTATTTAACAAAAACCTTGAACCTGGATCAGAGAAGCCAGAGAAGAGTTGGTCTTAAGTGGCTGAGGTGATGCAAGCTGCTTACCTATTTGTGGCTTGCTTTTTGTTTTTCAATTTGCTTCCCCTGTCGATTGAATGGATGCGAGAATCCATCTCAAAGAGTTTCTCAGCCTAAGGTAAGGCAGATGTTTTTGGAAGCAGAAGCCTCTCTTCCATCACACCTCTGTAAACTAGAAGGAGCAGCATCTTAGCAAAGCTACAAAGGGCATTACAACAACTGGCTTTGAGTTCTCCTAGTGTGATGATTCGAGGTTGTGGAGTTAGCTCATTCATCAGGAGTTTTACAGGTGCAACCAAAGTGCAGCAGAGCCAGTTTGGCTGCTTCCCTCCACATCTCTCAATGTTTTCTTTTTCACCCTCCTCCACCTGTAAAACTTTCTTCTGCATCTGCTTCTTGTTACCTTTCCTCAGAGCAAAGTGTTCAATGATCCTTGTTTCGGAGCTCATTCAGGTCGGGCAGCCTGAATGCAGGAATCTTCCAAAGTGCATTAACTTCCTCCACTACTTTATGAGTATATCTGCTTCTCAATCAAAAAGACTTTCTTGGTGTGGGACAAAAGAGGTGTTTTAATCACTGAAAAATTTCCAGGGGCCAAGCCTATGTTTTTAAATGGTTAACATAAAGCTTTCTGATTTTGCTCTTTCTTTTTCCCTCCCCCCCGCAGTGAGTGAATAGCAGTATGGGGTGGAGGGGTATGGGGTTAAGCTTGAACACGTAGTATGTCTTTATTCCACACCTAGACAAAAGCTTCTTCTTAATTTTATCACTTTTTCACCTTCATCATATTGATGAACTTGGACATAACCTGATTACCTCCAGTCGTTGTTCTGGAAAGGGCACATACTGGCAGCAGACAGCCTTATTTACTGCTGCTGTTCTTCAGGATGTTCCTGGAAGAGGATGTTACCATAAAGTACTGGAAACCTTTGATTTTTAAGTGTTGTTTTTTTTTTCCCAAAGCTAGTTCTTGTACAGGTTGGGGTTTCACCTGGTGTCCAACAGTAAAGAGTCTTTGCTTCCTTTCTGACCGTCGCTCTGCGGCATGGTGGCAGTTGCTGAGCTGTCTCCTGGAGCCTGAAGCACTACATCCATCTCTGCCTGCCTACAGGCTGGGTTCATAGAGTCAGTTTTAGTTAAAGGAATGGTTCCTGCAGGGTTAAATCCGTTGGTCTTTGGTGAGCAGAGCTGCCTCTGAAGTGCTGAAAGGGAGGTGTTTTATGTTTGTGTTGTTTCACGTGGCCGGTAGAAAAATAACAACTGCACTAGTTTCAAAAAGTAAACAAAAATGAAGTCTCCAGAGGAGAAAGTACCATGCTGAGAGGTGCTTCCTCCTGGGAGCTCAACGTTCATCCCACATGCTGCACAATCCACTCAGATTGTGAAGTCCACCTGTATTGACAGCTCCAGTGGCACCATTCAGACAGGCAGTTAACCTTTTCTGCAATCCTTTAAGAAGCTACAAAAAGGAAATCCATATTCCCATCTCAATCTCCCTGTAGAGTCAGCCCCTGTAGAAGATCTGCTGAACTGCTGTGCTGTCCCTATCTTACAGCTGTCTTCCTCAGTTCATCCCTGGGCATTGAAAGATGTTTTGCTGCAAAAGGCAGAGCTAACCTTGGATGTTCTCTGCTGATTTGTTTCCTGTTCGCTTGTGCTGCCCTGTGAGGTAACATCTTCCCCTCTTCCTATTCCTGACCTGGCTTTGCACTTTCAGTTTCATGGTGCCTGAGTCTCAGGTGGACAAGAGGATGCAGGCAGTGAGATGTTTGAGCTTCACACAGGTTGGTGGCAAGTTAAAGCAGCTGAGCTCATGCTGAAGCCTTTTCTCAGCAGCCCTTCTGGGCCTTGTAGGTCTGGCAGAGTGGGGCAGGCATGTCCCTTTCCACAAAACATCTGTGACCTCGGAGGGAGCTGAGAAAGGAGCAAGTTCCATCTCTTGAGGGAGTAAGGCTAAGAGCTTAACTGCCTGCTGATAAATAGATGGCCTGTCTGGAGAAGGAAGAGCAGCCTTTTCTTCACACACCCATTTTTGCTTTGTTTTCAAGTGGCCTTGCTCTTAAGCCTCTGGGGTTTTTTTCTGCCTTTCTAACAGCGCTGCAAAGAATTCTTCTTTCCCTTGCAGGCAAGCTAGAAAAGTATCAGCTGTTCCATCCTGTGATGCTAACAGAGGGCTCTTGTTCTCTGCTGCATTGTATTGCCATAACAATCAGCTGATGCCTCTGCAATAACTGCTTTGTGAGCTCCCTCCCTTCAAGAGCTTCTGCGGACAAGGTTGGAATGTGCCCTGTTAGTGTCATTTTCACGTAGGATGTTACACTGCTGTTAGTCCTTCCTTGTTGTACTCTGAGATCTTTGTGCTTTGAGAAAGTATTTCTGGAGCTGGGAGCATTTCTGCAGCCCCTTGGATTTCAGGTGGGTAGACCTTTCTGCAGCACTTCAGATCTTTCTGCAGCAACTTCAGTTCTCTCGGGCTGCACCGATTTATTGCTGGGTGGTTTGGGTTTGTTTCTGGAAGGATTTTTTAAATGTTTTTCTAAGGCCTCCAAGCTTCCATCGGGGCTGTGGTGATTTAAATGGCTCATTAAAAAAAAAAAAAGTCTGAACTTACTTGTGCTGAAAGTACCAGGCAGAAGTTGCTTGCGTTTGGATGTGGCAATGTGACACAGTGCAGAAGGGGGAAGCATTTTAACCTCGGGTTAGTGGCTTTGAGTTCAGAAAGGAGGAGAGTGCCAAGAGGTTACCATCTGAGCACTGCTCTTAATCAGACAACAGTCTCCATCTCTGCAGACAAAGAGCAGTTTTACTCTTCTTTAGTTCCACTTCATTTTGTGGTCTGTATTTGCCTTATTTAAGAGCTCAGACAGTGATCAGGTCAGCAGCAGCATCTGTGGCATTGTGGAAGCTCTTTTCTCAGTACCTTTCAAATTCCAGGACGCTTTGTGTTGTGCTTTGCTAGGGCTATAAATCATTGCTCTGGTGGTTTTGTCTTGTGTGTTGCTGTTTGTTCTTTCAGGCTTACAGAGGCAAAGGTTTTATGGTGAGGCTGATTATAGATCTGTTCCAAAGCAGTCTGCTGTCTGAGCAGGGCATTTCCTCTTTTGTGTGGCAGAAGAGTCTGGGTTGTTTCTCTGGTGTACCTGCTGCTGGTGTTGATAGTGCACGCACAGATGAAAACAGATCCCTGAATCCACGACCACTTGGAAAGGCAATTTTGTCCTTTTTATTTTTTTTTTCCCCTTTATTTTATTTTTTTTCCTGTCAAGAAAAGCTTCTGTGGAACTCCAAAAAGTGTAATTTGCTTTCATTTACCATGTTGTGTTTAAAAAAGACCCCACTTGTTCTCAAAGAATCGAATATTGCTGCTGGACAGTAGGCTCCACTGAAAACCTGTGAATGTTCCACTTTGCTGTTCTAGGTAGCTGTGTCCCTAAATGGCAGGTAGAAGTGGGTGACGTGTCTGGAATTACCACCACGAGGATTTGTTTCTTAAGTACCTTCTTTGAAGTGCCTTTGATCAATTTTTAGCATCAAAATTAAGTTGAGAATTGAGAAAGAAAAATTAAAAA
>VWZI01005068.1:114833-135707 GCA_013396835.1 Psilopogon haemacephalus
CCCAGGTATGTTGTTTGTCAAATAAATTTTGAGGTATAGCTGCAATTTGAGTGAATTATTTCTGCTCGTGCCCACAAAGCTATGGAAAGGTAAATATTTTAAACTCTGTATAAGCAAAATGGAGCAAAAAAAAAATCAAGGTAGGAGAAGAGGTATTTTATGTTTTATATATAATCAGTTTATTTCCCTCGTGTGCGCTGTAAACATCTAGTGTGGATGCACACAACCAAGCCACAGATGTGACTTGGGTGGGGAATGGCTGAGAGCAGCCCTGAGGAACAGGACCTGGGGGTCTGGACTGATGCAAAGCTCAAGATGAGGCTGCAGTGTGAGTGCAGCCCAGACAGCAACTGTGTGCTGGGCTGCAGCAAGAGCAGCTGTGGGCAGCAGGGCAAGGGAGGGGATTGTGCCCCTTGGCTCTGCTCTCCTCACACCCCACCTGCAGCACTGTCTGCAGCTCTGCAGCCCCCAGCACAAGCAGCATATGCAAGGGTTGGAGCCAGTGCAGAGGAGGCCACCAAGATGCAGCTGAGAGGGCTGCAGCAGCTCTGCTCTGAGCACAGGCACAGAGAGTTGGGGCTCTGCAGCCTGGAGAAGGCTTCCAGGAGACCTTGGAGTGGCCTTCCAGGATCTGAGGGGGGCTCCAGGAGGGCTGGGACTATTGACAAGGACGAGAGTAGTATGTCATCTTTCCAGCAAGCTACGAATCATTTCAAATGTCTTCCAAACAAGTTGTATTCACCTCTTGGGGACTACTCAAACATGCTCTCGTCCAGCGTATTCCCCCTCTACACAAGCCAACTCTATCTGCCTGTGCAGAGGCAAATCGTATTTGCGTACCGAAGGGCTGGAGGGCTGCGGGCAGAGCTCTCGCCGGCCTCAGGGCGGCTGGAGGGCTGCGGGCAGAGCTCTCGCCGGCCTCAGGGCGGCTGGAGGGCTGCGGGCACAGCTCTCGCCGGCCTCAGGGCGGCTGGAGGGCTGCAGGCTGCGGGCACAGCTCTCGCCGGCCTCAGGGCGGCTGGAGGGCGGCAGGCTGCGGGCACAGCTCTCGCCGGCCTCAGGGCGGCTGGAGGGCGGCAGGCTGCGGGCACAGCTCTCGCCGGCCTCAGGGCGGCTGGAGGGCGGCAGGCTGCGGGCAGAGCTCTCGCCGGCCTCAGGGTGGCTGGAGGGCTGCAGGCTGCGGGGGGCACCGCTGCGGTCACCGCCGCCCAACAGCCGCCAGGGAAGCGCCGCCCGGAACCGAGCGCGGGTTGCACCCGGCGGAAGTCGTCCTGCGGCGCGCCGGAAGCGCCACAGTTTTTCCTTTCCCCCAACCGGAAGCCGTCTGGCGCTTCCCGTTCTTCCTCTTGGGGCGGCGCGGGTACCTGGCCGCAGGTTGCCCTCTTCTCCGCTTCTTCTCTCCTGGCGGCAGCGCTGGTGGTGGCGGTCGTGTCGGAGGCCCCGCGGGGTGGGTGAGGAGTTGCCGCGCCCGGGAGAGGTGGGAAGGTATCGGTTGTCCTCGCTCCTGGTTGTCCTCGCCGCCGCCGTGTCCCCTCGGGCCTCAGCGGCGTCCTGGTTCCGCGGTCCCTGCGGGGAGCGGCGAGGCGGGCCGGGATGCGTCCAGGGGGCCGGAGTCTCGGCAGAGCTCGTAGGAGCCGGGCTGTGGGTGGGTAACCAGCAGGCACACGAAGGAGGCTGGGGAGATGTGAACGACGCAGCCTTTTCCTGTATCCTGACCCAGCGTTTTGCGTTCTGCAGTTACTGAAAAAGATTTGTAGAATCTGCGGTGTTTTTGTTTTTTTTTTTTTTCTTTTTATACCTTAACATGTGTACATTGAGTGCTGTGTCCAGTTTTGGGCCCCTCAATTCAAGAGAGATGTTGAGGTACTGGAACGTGCCCAGAGAAGGGCGATGAAGCTGGAGCACAGCCCTGTGAGGAGAGGCTGAGGGAGCTGAGGGTGTGCAGCCTGCAGAAGAGGAGGCTCAGGGCAGAGCTCATTGCTCTCTGCAGTTACATGAAGGGAGGTTGTATCCAGCTGGGGTTGGGCTCTGCTGCCAGGCACTCAGGGACAGAAGGAGGGGACACAGCCTCAAGCTGTGCCAGGGGAGGTCCAGGCTGGATATCAGGAGGAAGTTGTTGGCAGAGAGAGTGATTGGCATTGGAATGAGCTGCCCAGGGAGGTGGTGGAGTCNCTCTATCCTTTCTCTATCCTTTCTCTATCCTTTCTCTATCCTTTCTCTATCCTTTCTCTATCCTTTCTCTATCCTTTCTCTATCCTTTCTCTATCCTTTCTCTATCCTTTCTCTATCCTTTCTCTATCCTTTCTCTATCCTTTCTCTATCCTTTCTCTATCCTTTCTCTATCCTTTCTCTATCCTTTCTCTATCCTTTCTCTATCCTTTCTCTATCCTTTCTCTATCCTTTCTCTATCCTTTCTCTATCCTTTCTCTATCCTTTCTCTATCCTTTCTCTATCCTTTCTCTATCCTTTCTCTATCCTTTCTCTATCCTTTCTCTATCCTTTCTCTATCCTTTCTCTATCCTTTCTCTATCCTTTCTCTATCCTTTCTCTATCCTTTCTCTATCCTTTCTCTATCCTTTCTCTATCCTTTCTCTATCCTTTCTCTATCCTTTCTCTATCCTTTCTCTATCCTTTCTCTATCCTTTCTCTATCCTTTCTCTATCCTTTCTCTATCCTTTCTCTATCCTTTCTCTATCCTTTCTCTATCCTTTCTCTATCCTTTCTCTATCCTTTCTCTATCCTTTCTCTATCCTTTCTCTATCCTTTCTCTATCCTTTCTCTATCCTTTCTCTATCCTTTCTCTATCCTTTCTCTGTACTGTCTACGAAGGAGACTAAAAAAGTAGAAGTCCTTCCGTTCTTCCCTGTTACACTAAGCCGTTGTGTTCTCAGCAGTTTGCAGGTGCATGGATATCACCTGAACCTTCTGAGGAGAGCTTAGATCGCGCCTGGGCCCGCCCCGAAGATGAGCGGCTCCAAGCCTGACATCCTGTGGGCCCCGCACCACGTGGACAGGTTCGTCGTGTGCGATTCGGAGCTGAGCCTTTACCACATCGACTCGGCTGTCAGCTCGGAGCTGAAGGCAGGCTCCTTGCGCCTGTCGGAGGAGACCACCGCCACCCTGCTGGCCATCAACTCCGACACGCCCTACATGAAGTGCGTGGCCTGGTACCCCAAGTACGACCCCGAATGCCTCCTTGCCGTCGGGCAGGCCAACGGCCGAGTGGTTCTGACCAGCCTGGGCCAGGACCACAACTCCAAGTGCAAAGATTTGATAGGCAAAGAGTTCGTCCCCAAACACGCGCGGCAATGCAACACCCTGGCGTGGAACCCGCTGGACAGCAACTGGCTGGCCGCAGGCTTGGATAAGCACCGGGCTGACTTCTCCGTCCTCATCTGGGACATCAGCAGCAAGTACGCCCCGGAGACTGCGGTCGCCGCGGAGAAGGTGAGGCTGTCAGCGGGCGACCCCGAAGCCGGCCTGGTGGTGACCAAGCCGCTCTACGAGCTGGGGCAGAACGATGCCTGCTTGTCCCTCTGCTGGCTGCCGCGGGACCAGAAGCTGCTGCTGGCTGGCATGCACCGGAACTTGGCCATTTTCGACCTGAGGAACACCAGCCAGAAGATCTTTGTCAACACCAAGGCCGTCCAGGGAGTGACCGTTGACCCCTATTTCCACGATCGCGTGGCTTCCTTCTACGAGGGTCAGGTTGCCATCTGGGATCTGAGGAAGTTCGAGAAGCCCGTTTTGACCCTGACGGAGCAACCAAAACCCTTGACGAAAGTGGCCTGGTGCCCAACCAGGACTGGGCTGTTGGCTACCCTGACCAGGGACAGCAACATCATCAGGCTGTACGACATGCAGCACACTCCCACCCCTATTGGAGACGAAACTGAGCCGACAATAATCGAGAGGAGCGTCCAGCCCTGCGAGAACTACATCGCTTCCTTCGCCTGGCATCCCACCAGTCAAAACCGGATGGTGGTGGTGACTCCCAACAGGACTATGTCTGACTTCACCGTGTTTGAAAGGATTTCCCTGGCCTGGAGCCCAGTCACCTCCCTGATGTGGGCTTGTGGGAGGCATTTGTATGAGTGCACAGAAGAAGGAAAAGCCAATTCCTTGGAGAAGGACATAGCAACCAAAATGCGGCTCAGAGCTCTCTCTCGGTACGGTCTCGATACCGAGCAAGTTTGGAGGAACCACCTCCTGGCTGGAAACGAAGATCCTCAGCTGAAATCACTTTGGTACACCCTGCACTATATCCTTTGTTTTTGCTGCAATTTATATCCTTAAAGTAGCATATGAGATGTAAAAAAAAAAACCACATTTCTGTGAGCTTGCATGAAAATCTTTTGCCTATAATGCGGCATCCTGTAAATAATTCGCAGGTCTGAGGTGCAACAGTAAACTTTAAGCACCAAAAAAATACCCCCTTTTTTTTTTTTTTAGCAAACATTTGGGGAAAAAAATATAAAAATGAAGCTTCCTATACATGAAAATACTTATGAAACAGTACACTGAAGACATGGATCAAAAACTTGCAGGAAACAAAGGTCCCTTAGTTTATGCTGGCATTAAATCAATCGTGAAGTCGTCTCTGGGTAAGAATATTCCAACTTTGCTAAGTTCTCTTCTAGCGTGGTGCACTCAGGGGGTGGTTGTCTTTAGTCCCATTTAAATAGTCAACTTTTTTTGTTTGTTTTTTTTAAGGTATTTTTGTTGGGTTTAACTTATGTGAGCCTGGCGCACATTGGAGCGTGGTGTGACTTATTTCCCATTTCTAGGAACAAATTGGTGCAAATTTAAGTGCAGTGTAAATTTTTAAGCACAGTGTAAATTGAAGCACAATATACCTTATTTCCCATTTCTAGGAACAAACTGATGTAAATCTAAGCATGGTGTAAATTGAAGCACAACGTGACTTGTTTCCCATTTCTAGGAACAAATTGGTGTAAATTTAAGCCTGGTTTAAATTTAAGCATGGTGTAAATTTAAGCACAGTGTGACTTATTTCCCATTTCTAGGAACAAATTGGTGCAAATTTAAGTGCAGTGTAAATTTTTAAGCACAGTGTAAATTGAAGCACAATGTGACTTATTTCCCATGTCTAGGAACAAATTGGTGTAAATCTAAGCATGGTGTAAATTGAAGCACAGTGTGACTTATTTCCCATGTCTAGGAACAAATAGGTGTAAATTTAAGTACAGTGTAAATTGAAGCACAATGTGACTTATTTCTCATTTCTAGGAACAAATTGGTGTGAATTTAAGCCTGGTGCAAATTTAAGGTGACTTATTTCCTGTTTCTAGGAACAACAGAGAACCTCAGGCACAGCAGGAGTGGCTCTGACAGACAGGCAGATATTATTCAGTACCTGAGCGAGGAGAGATCCTTGGCTTTGCAGCTCTGTGGGTGGATCAAGAAGGGAACAGACTTAGATGTGGAACCCTTTTTAAACTCCCTGGAGCAGGAAGGAGACTGGGAGCGAGCTGCTGCTGTGGCCCTCTTCAACTTGGACATCCGGCGGGCGATACAAATCCTGAACAAAGGAGCTTCCTCGGGGAAAGGTGAGTGCTGCGTTTGGTGCTTTGCCTTTGGCATTGCAGCACCTTGCCAGGTTTCTTTCTGTGAAGAGAATTGTGGAAGCTAGTGTGGACAAAAAAAATTAAATGCCTGCTATTTATGAAATAGTCACTGGGAACGGCTGTGTTGGAGCTTGAGACTCTTGACAGATCCTCGTCTTTCAGCCCTCGGGCTGTCAGGTGCTTTGCTGCCTAGTGGAAATGGGTGGTGGGGTTCAGAATGCCCTCTCTATGGGCACTCAAAGCTAGATTATTCTCTTCTAGCAGCTGGGTGTTGTGTGTATCTGCTTCTCTTGGGCTTGTCTGCAGCTTCCCACCAGGGGGAGGGCTGAAATGTGATGTTCAGGGGCTGCAGAAACTGTTTGCTCCACAGCGAGATCTGTAAGAGTTGCCATGTGTGAGGAGAAATTTAAGAGCGGAGCCAGGAGATGGAGGTATTTTTGTTCAGTTTGCTTGCCATTATTCCTCCTACAGCTTCAGTTTGCATCTGTGCTCTGTTATTAACTTTAAAAGACCTATCTTACCACTGAAGTGGGTAGGTAAGGCACAAAGGGAGCTGCTCAGGTTCTTTTTTTTTTCATATTGCCCCTCTTTTTTTGGTGTCAGTTCTGACAGGATGAGCACTGAGATAGATTTGATGGTTTCAGGAAACTTGTTAAATGCAGTTGTCATCAGCTGGGTCTGCTGAGTGATGGATATTTGTATGCAACACTGGGTTTTTTTCCTTCTTGGAGATGGGAATTACGGTAAGGACCATCTTAGAGTGATAGGAACACATTTAGCAGTTCAAAACGATTTCAAAGTGCCAGACCCAGTGTAATATTGCTTAAAGTATAACTCAGGCTGTCATGGATGTGGGCTTGGGACTTTCAAAGCTGTCAATGAGAAGCATTTAAAGCAGAAACTAATAAATGCTGCTGGTGTGTGCACACTTAATCTGTCTTGTGTTAATTCAGCTGCGTTCTGTCCTGCATCCTGACAAAATGTTCTCTTTCCAGCTAGATGCTTTCCATCACAGTTGAAATTGTCAAGTTAAGCACTTAAAAGTAATCCACTGTCTTTAATAAATCAGGTGATCTGAACCTTAATGTGGTAGCAATGGCTCTGTCAGGCTACACAGACGAGAAGAACTCACTTTGGAGAGAAATGTGCAGTACCCTAAGACTGCAGCTGAACAACCCCTACCTGTGTGCCATGTTTGCTTTCCTGACGAGTGAGTCTGGTTCATACGATGGTGTTTTGGTGAGTAAATCACATTCTGTGCTTCTGTGCTCCACAACCTCCCTGGGCAACCTGTGCCAGTGTCTTACCACCCTCACTGCAAACAACTTCCTCCTGACATCCAGTTTCAGTCTCCCCTCTGCCACTTTAAACCCATTCCTCCTCATCCTGTCATTACAAGCCCTTGTCAATAGTCCCTCCCCAGTCTTCCTGTAGCTCCTTTCAGATACCGGAAGGCTACTACAGAGTCTCCTGGAAGCCTTCTCTTCTCCAGGTTGAAGTTCCTCTCCAGTCTTCCTGTAGGATCCCTTCAGTTATTGTAAGGCAGCTCTAAGGTCCCCCCAGAGTCTTCTCTCCTTCAGGCTGAACAGCCCCAGCTCCCTCAGCCTCTCCTCATAGCAGAGGTGACCTGGTGAGACTCTTGGTATCTGTATGTGCAAGAAGCACTAAGCCCAGATCTACACTGGCTTGCAAAGCTGCTTCTGGAGTTTCATCAACTACAGAGGATGTCTTGTACCAGGCTGTGCTGCCACTGGAGTCTTTCAGTAGCCACAGTCTTGCTCCATTGCCTGTAGCTAGGTGTAAACAACTAATCTGATGTTTAGTGTTGCCTTTGTTCAGCTGTGAGGTACTTTTGGTATACATGATCCGTGTAATAGTCACACAACAGTTCTGACTTGTGACAGAAAAGCTGCTGAGACAGTGGAAGCCTGCCTGTGGTGCTAAATGCTCCCATTTTTTTCTCCCCCAAAGTATGAAAACAACGTAGCAGTACGAGACAGAGTGGCATTTGCTTGCAAGTTCCTCAACGATGCTCAGGTGAGTTTGGGGTTGCAGATCTAAGCAAGCTGTTAGGCTGGGCTTTATTCACAGGCTGAAGAAGGTCTGGGGCAGGTTGGTGAACAGTGGAAGCAAGTTTTGTCCTGTGCCAACAGCAGTGAGTCAGGAAGGGGGTGAGCAGCCAGCAAAAGTTAACTCCTTTTTTTGTTTTGTTTTGTTTTTAACAGTTGAACAGGTTTATTGAAAAGCTGACAAATGAAATGAAAGATGCTGGGAATTTGGAGGGAATACTCTTAACAGGGCTGACCAAAGATGGAGTTGACTTGATGGAAAGTTATGTTGACAGAACTGGAGATGTCCAGACAGCAAGCTACTGCATGCTCCAGGTTGGTGTTTATAGAGGAGAGCTAAATGTGGCTGCTTTAGCAATATTTAAACCATTCTATGATTCTCTGAGTTTGACTTGGAAGGGATCTGAAAGGTCATCTGGTTCCAACCCTCCTGTCATGGCAGAGGACACTTCCTACCAGACCAGCTTGCTTAAGGCCCCATCCAACCCAAATTTCAACACTTGGGAGGCCTGGCACCTCCTGGCTGCAAACACCTCCAGGGATGTGGCCCCAACCACCTCCCTGGGCAACCCATTCCAGGCTCTCACCACTTTCATGCTGAAGAACTTCCTCCTCATGTCCAGTCTGAGTCTCCCCACCTCCAGCTTTTCTCCATTCCCCCTAGTTCTGTCACTCCCTGATAGCCTGAGAAGTCCTTCCCCAGCTTTCTTGTAGGCCCCCTTGAGATCCTGGAAGGCCACAATGAGGTCACCTGGGAGCCTTCTCTTCTCCAAACTTAACAGCCCCAACTCTTTCAGTCTGTCCTCACAGCAGAGGTGCTGCAGCCCTCTGAGCATCCTCTTGGCCTGGTTTCTCTGGACTGGCTCTGACACTTCCATGTCCTTCTTGTGTTGGGGGCTCCAGAGCTGTACACAGTGCTCCAGGTGGGGCCTGAAGAGAGCAGATTAAAGGAGGAGAATCTTCTCCTTTGCCCTACTGGCCACACTGCTCTTGCTGCAGCCCAGCACATGGCTGGCTGTCATCCTCCCCTGCTTTTATTGCTGGTGTGTTTCTTGACAGGTTGGATTTGTTTTTTCCTTGTAGGATTTTTGCTAGGCAACCCATGGAAGCTTTTTGTTAGTCTGTAGGCATTTGGGTTGGTTTTTATTACGAGGGGCTTGCCTTGGCCCTTACACAGAGCTAGCTACAGCTGAAACTGTGACTAAGTGCAGGTGCAATCCTCACAAGGGTACAGACCATGATAATGTGAGGGAATTTTAGAAGCCTTCACCTAACAGGCAGCAACTTTTAGAGGGATAGGGCAGCATCATGAAGGTTTTTTTCAACAAGGGAGAGAGACCAAAGAAAGAAGATTTTTATCACACTCCTGTTACAGATGAACAGAAGGTTATTATTTTTTAAAATTTTCCTGGCCAACCTGTGCTGTGTTATTTCTGCTGTCTTGTAGAAGACTTTGGTAAAGCCTTTTAGAAGCAGTGAAGAATGTGCCTGGTGTTTCTTACCAGTGTGTGCCTGACCTTTTGTTCTTTTTTTTTTCCCCTTTTCCTGCCTCTTAAGGGTTCTCCATCGGATGTGCTTAAGGATGAGAGGGTTCAATACTGGATTGAGAACTACAGGAACCTTTTAGATGCTTGGAGGTTTTGGCATAAACGTGCAGAGTTTGATATCCATAGGAGTAAGCTGGATCCCAGTTCAAAACCTTTAGCCCAGGTAAAATGGTTAATTCTTGCCTGAATTATCACCAATGACCACCAGAAAGGAAGGTGGAATGGAATTACTGCAGGAAAAAAAGTCCCCAATTGCTGACTGCACCTTGGCTTTCATGAGGATTTGAGTGCAAAAAAGATTTCATATAAGGCTGCCCTAAAATTGTACCTGGGTCTTTTTTTTTTTTTCATTTAGAAGGGACTGCAGAAACAGGGCAAACAGACCTACAGTTCTTCATAGCTAATCAGGCCTCTACCATTTTGTGTTCTGAAAGCTTTTTCCTTTCAAACAACAGCTTGCCTCTCACAAACTCTCACTTTTCAACTCCACCTGGGTTGAAAAACAAAATTGAGATGTCTCAGCCAGCTGAATTCAGCAGCAGGGTGAGGATGATGTTAAAAGTAGGGAGCTGAGCCAAGAACTGGTTCAGGTGAGCTCTGTTTCACTTGAGGCAAGCCTCAAGGCTATTTGGAAGCTCTTGAGCCTTCAACTAGAAGTTGAAGAAGCAGCAGCAGCTTCTCATTAACAGTTCTGAACACATGCTGAATGGAAAACTAATACCCTGTCCAAATAATACTATCTTCTTAACATCTGGTGGCATTTTTTTTAGCCAAGATGGTTTTACCACAGTGCTTTCCACTCTCTCCTGTCTGCTAAGTATTTGTGTTGCAAGCCCTTGCCCCCCAGGGTTTCTAAGGAAGGTTATTTCTGAATTCATGTTACCCGGCACTGTTTAAGAGCTGTATCCAGGCTGCTCCAGCTAGGAGAAAGTAGAGTTTACTGATGCTTGCTATTGGAGCATGTCCAGAGGAGGACCACGAAGACGCTGAGAGGGCTGCAGCAGCTCTGCTCTGAGGATAGGCTATGAGAGTTGAGGCTCTGCAGCCTGGAGAACAGAAGGCTTCCAGGAGACCTTGGAGTGGCCTTCCAGTATCTGAAGGGGGCTACAGGAAGGCTGGAAAGGGACTATTGACAAAGTCTTGTAATGCCAGGATGAGGAGGAATGAGATTAAAGTGGCAAAGGGGAGATTGAAACTGGATGTTAGGAGGAAGTTGTTTGCAGTGAGGGTGGTGAGACACTGGCACAGGTTGCCCAGGGAGGTTGTGGATCACAGAAGCACAGAATGTGCTTACTTCTCAGGACTGGGTGCCACATCTATAAGCCAAGGGGTTAGGAAGTCCATCCCAAGGGGTCTTGGCTTTGCAGGGAGCTCTCTAGAACGTCTGCTAAAGAAGCCTTTGCAAGCTTTGAATGAATTCACTCAGGTAGAGCAAAAGCGGAACCCAACCACAACACAATTAACAGGTTTCTGTTCTCTTTAGGTGTTTGTGAGTTGCAATTTCTGTGGAAAATCAATCTCTTACAGCTGTTCAGCTATCCCTCATCAGGGACGAGGCTTTAGCCAGTATGGAGTCAGTGGTTCTCCAACCAAGTCAAAGGTCACAAGCTGCCCTGGGTGCCGTAAGCCCCTCCCTCGCTGTGCTCTCTGCTTGATCAACATGGGGACACCAATTTCCAGCTGTCCAGGTATGACACACTGGGTGTGAGCTACTCAGCCACAGCTCTGGGTAAAGAAGGCCATTGGGATCCTGGGGTGCATTAGGAAGAGTGTGCCCAGCACATCAAGGGAGGTTCTCCTCCCTCGCTGCTCTGCCCTGCTGAGGCCCCGCCTGGAGTGTTGCATCCAGTTCTGGATTCACCACTTCAAGAGGGACAGGGATCTACTTGAGAGAGTCCAAGGGAGGGCTACAAGGCTACATAGGGAGGGACACCTCCCACAGAACAGGTTGCTCAAGGCCTCATCCAGCCTGGCCTTGAACACCTTCAGGGAGGGAGCAGCCACAACCTCCCTGGGCAACCTGTGCCAGTGTCTCACCAACCTCACTGCAAAGAACTTCTTCCTAACATCCTCTGCCACTTTAAACCCATTCCTCCTCATCCTGGCATTACAAGACCTTGTCAATAGTCCCTCCCCAGCCTTCCTGTAGCCCCCCTCAGATCCTGGAAGGCCACTCCAAGATCTCCTGGAAGCCTTCTTTTCTCCAAGCTGCGGAGCCCCAACTCTCTCAGCCTGTCCTCAGAGCAGAGCTGCTGCAGCCCTCTCAGCTGCATCTTGGTGGCCTCCTCTGCACTGGCTCCAACCCTTGCATGTGCTGCTTGTGCTGGGGGCTGCAGAGCTGCAGACAGTGCTGCAGGTGGGGTGTGAGGAGAGCAGAGCCAAGGGGCAGAATCCCCTCCCTTGCCCTGCTGCCCACAGCTGCTCTTGCTGCAGCCCCGCACACAGTTTTCCTCTGCCAGGGTTACTGATGCTGAAATGTAAACAAAGCATAATGACTTACAAATGTCTTTGTGGGGGTGGGTTTGCCTCTCTGCACAGGAGGATCCAAGTCAGATGAAAAAGTGGATCTTAGCAAAGACAAGAAGCTAGCCCAGTTCAACAACTGGTTTACTTGGTGCCACAACTGCAGGCACGGTGGACATGCTGGGCACATGCTTAGCTGGTTCAGGTAAGCTGGTGTTAAAATCCTTGTTTCAGCTGTGGTGAGGAGGACATCTCTCCTTGGCTGTATCTAGACTGGAGCTGAGAAAGAAGAGTGAGGGTGGTGAGGCCCTGAAACAGGTTGCACAGAGCAGATGTGGATACTCCCTCCCTCAAGGTGTTCAGAGCCAGATTGGACGAGGCCTTGAGCAACTTTGGTATAGTGGAAGCTGTCCCTGACCATGGTATGGGGGTTGGAACTAGATGATCTTCAAGGTCCCTTCCAACCCAAACTGTTCTGTAGTCTACTAGTAGAATATTTTGCTGGTTTAAAACATATGCATAACTTAGCTATGATGCCAGGCAGAGAGGGACCTGGGGGTGCTGGCAGATAGGAGCTGAACATGAGCAGGCAGTGTGCCCAGGTGGGCAGCAGAGCCAATGGCATCCTGGCCTGGAGCAAAAACAGTGTGGCCAGAAGGCGCAGGGAGGTTATTCTGCCCCTGTACTTAGCACTGCTCAGGCCACACCTTGAGTGCTGTGTCCAGTTCTGGGCCACTCAATTCAAGAGAGATGTTGAGTCTCAAGTTATGCCAGAGGAGATTCAGGCTGGATATCAGGAGGAAGTTGTTGGCAGAGAGAGTGATTGGCATTGGATTGGGCTGCCCAGGGAGGTGGTGGAGTCCCCATCCCTGGAGGTGTTCATGCAAAGCCTGGATGGGGCACTTAGTGCCATTGGCTAGGGCTGGGTGCTAGGTTGGACTGGATGTGCTTGGAGGTCTCTTCCAACCTGGCTGATTCTAGGATTCTATAAGATTTTTCTGAGATATGTTGTCCCTGCACACACAGAATTATCAGGGTTGGAATGGACCCCAAGGATCATCTAGTCTCAGCCCCCCTGGCATGGACAGGGACATCTCACACTAGATCTGGTTGCCCAGAGCCACATCCAGCCTCACCTTAAGAACATCTAGAGATGAGGCTTCTACCACCTCCCTGGGCAATGTGTTCCAGAGTCTCACCACCCTGATAGTGAAGAACTTGTTTCTAATGTCTACTCTAAATCTCCCCTCCTCTAGCATGGATCCATTCCCCCCAGTTCTATCACTACCTGACACCCTAAAAAGTCCCTCCCCACCTTTCTTGTAGCTGCCTTCAGATGTTCATAAACCATAGTAAGGTTCCATCAGAGCCTGCTTTGAATGTGTAGATGATAAACTTCCTGTTAACCTTTATTTTTTTTTTTAATATGTTTTTTTCCTTTTTCCTGCTGTTGCTATCCAGGGATCATACAGAGTGCCCAGTTTCTGCCTGCTCCTGTAAGTGTATGCAGCTAGATACAACAGGGAATCTTATTCCAGCAGAGACTGTCCAGGCATGAATATTGCCTGAGAACAATGTAGTCCAAGACAAAAGTCATTTGTGACTTACTGTGAAAAAAAAAAACAACACCAAATTGCTGTCAGATCAGTAAAATGCTGTGTGCATGAGTGTGCTTGGTAGGGACAGGCATTCCTGAAACAAGCCTCTGGGCATAGAACGTGGTCCTTGTCCAGAGGATGGAAGCAGTTCAGTTCAAAAGGACTCCTGGAACTGCGGACTCTGGATTTGCCAAAATCCACAAAACTTCCTCACAAGTTTTCAGGGTGATGCTGATCAGCCCTTGCCATTTGTTTCCTGAACGAAGCAGTGTTTACATGGTGTGAATGAATGGAAGTGGACACCTGAGAAGTGTTCTTCAGGAGATGACAAAGCCATGCTGTGGATTGCTCTCTTCAGTGTCTGGTCACACTTCTCACATATGCAAACTGTTCTCCCCTTCAAGAGTTCAAACTTCCACTGGCAATTTGTATTCTGAAGACTTTTATTCCCTAGAAAAATCTTCCTGCTTTCTTTTCACAGGTTTTGTTAGGAGTAAAGCAGTATCTTTACCATTCAGGGGTTTAATTTACCTACAGACCTAGCTGATGGAAGTTGTAATGCTTAAAAGACTTGGAAGGTTCAACTCTTAGGGATGCAGTGCTAAAGGACTTGGAGGGTTTGACTTTTAGGGATGCAGTGCTAAATATCTTGGAGGGTTCAACTCTTAGGGATGCAGTGCTAAAAATCTTGGAAGTTTTGACTCTTAGGGATGCAATACTAAAGGACTTGGGGGTTTTGACTCTTAGGGATGTCTGCACCCTAGAGGAGAGTTCCCTGAAAAGTCCTGTGTCTGTTTCAGGGCAGAGTGCAGATGAACTATAGCAAGTTCCATTTGACTGATTGGTTTGCAAGGTAGTACTGTGAAGATCTGAAATCTGAAGGACTGGAGATACTCATAGGTGTACATACACATTTTTGCTAGTAGGAAGTGTTGCAGTAGAACTCTCCAAATACTTTTGAAGGAAAAAGCATTTACTGGGTTGCAATTTGACCTTGTTTAACTGGATCCCAACTGCTTACGAAACTGAAGAAAAATAAAGGTCATGAGGAGATTCCTCATTTGTGGTACTTGCACAACAGCCAATAATTTGTCCCCAGAAGGAGGAACGTGGGGTCTGTATGTGGTGATGAAGGAAGCTTGTTGCTACTGAATTAGTAGTATTTACTATGCCTAGAGAACTGGCTGCTTGGTTTTTCACCACGAGTCCAACAGAGCATCTATGAGGAAGTTGTTCTTGTCTAAGTGGAAGCTTGATTTGAAACTGGGTTCCTGTAAATGCCAAGGCAAGTTAGGGCTGGGAAGACTGAAAGAGAACATTCACTTTGTGTTGTGTGTAAAAAGGACAAACAGTTTTGGTTTTATAGTCACATAATCAATTCCAACATGTGACTTTGGGGGATGTGATGTGTGAGCACAAGCTGGACAGGCCAGCTCAGCACCAGCAAGGGGCACATTCATGTGAATATTTGTACAGCTGTCAGGGCCTGACAGCTTCCTAACACTTTTACACTCAATACTTTTAACTCTGCTCCGAATATAAGAAAAGGTTTTACTGTCAACACAGGTAGCTGGCTTAAACCCAGACAAAAGGTTGTGCTTTAACAAGCATGACAAGAGAAGGAAGTCACAAGAGAGCAGTTTTCCTATAAAAATACTAATTTATTGCACAGAAGTGGAGAACAGTGCACAGTGTATGGACTCATCAGCACAATGATTTGGGGCAGATTGATAAATTGTGGCCTGAATTATTATTGATTATAAACTGGCCTGGCCTTGCTGCACAACTCATTCTCTACAACTGCCGAGTTACAAAACGAGGGTCTAAAGTGAAATAAGCAAACCATCCAAAAATCAGAGCAGTTCATCTCTTTAATATAAAATCACTTTGCCCTCACCCCAGAAAGCAGCAGCAGTGTATTATGGATGAATTACAGTTAAGGAACAGCATCATGACTGAAGAGAGCTTCATGTGAAAATCTTCAAATAATTCAGAGTCCATTTCTGCACCTTTTAGCTTATCAAAATAACGCACTTGAAACAAAGGCTCTGTCTTCTAGTCAGCAGGTGCCACTACCACCACTTCTCAAAGAAGATACAGTTTCTAGGAACACCAATGCTGGAGAGTAGTTTGGATATAGATTCTATCATTGGAGGTGGACCACAGATGTACCATAAAGTATCCTCAGATACATGTTTTTCTAGATCCTTCTCAGATATTCTTCCCTCTGACAAATAAAAAAAAAAAAGTAGGAAATAGAAATGTTAATCATGAAGTAATTTCCAGAAGAATGACTGGTTAGAGCTATTGCAAATACTCCTGTCTTAAAAATGCTAGGCCTGTTTAAGGGTAATAGGTATCAAGATTTGAGGCCTCCAAACCCAACTGGGCTTTGGGGATTTAGGTCAGTACTTCCAGCTGGAATGCATAGGTCACTGAAGAGGAACATGGCTTACTAAAAATTCCACAATTCAGATGGAAAAAAAATATGTAATTATCTGTAGCACCAATACTACAGAGAACAACCATGGTGGAAGTATGTCTGACAAGAAGTCAGCTTCCTTCCTTCCTCCTTCCACCAATTCCTTCCTTCAAAGTCAGTATTTTGCTTAATAGTTCTGCAATGAAGTTTGGAGTGGAAAATAACACAATGAATTTTAGATTTACCAGAGAAGGTTTATTAGAAATTTTTAAAATAAATTTTAAAAACCCTCAAACATAAAAAACAAAACACAAAAACTGTGAAGGGATTCCCCCCCCTGCTGCCAAAGCATAATACATGCAGTGAAATTATACAGGCTTTAATCCACATCTCATTTTGAATCTTTAAATGTTAAACCATGCATGGAACTTCATCCTCTAGGGTGTAATCAAGCTTGGACCTCCTCTGCCATATTTACCTGTAACGTGTGGCTGAAGCTCTTCACAGATGTGTGCACTCTGCTGGGTGATGTGGAAACGGCAGGCCACCTTTCCAGGGAAGGCATTCATCAAACCCAGGATGTTTTTCTGCAAGACCAAACAGCCCCCAGGCCATTACACCACAGCAGATGCGTGCATACAGTCCCACTGATGACTGCTGAGGACTTGATGGGCTGATTTCCCAGGGCTGACCTGCACACACACAGGATTTCCATACCTGGAATGTGACTACACTGCAGCCACCTTTAGTGCTCGCTCTTTTTTACAACAGGCTGCAATTTATTAGATTTGGACCTAAAAACCAGTTAAATCCTTTCCTGATTTCTTCCCCATATAAATTCTCATTATTTCCTTCTCCTACATATGAGTTTTCCATTTAAAAACCCCAAGCCTGCAGCACTGTATTTACCCTTTGTGAGGAACTTTTTGAGTCTTGTCTGCTTTACCTAGTAAGATTACTACACTCTTTGCTCCTTGTATTTTCCAAGTAAAACCAACTACAGTGTGATCTAATGGAGGATATTGCTGCTTACTACAGAGGGGGTTGGACTAGATGACCTTTGGAGGTACCTTCCAACCCAAAGCATTCTGTGATTCTAATCCTAATGCTATTTTTACCAGAGTACAAACTCTTAATTTTCAGTTCTCTAAATTGTGAGGCTGATACTTAACACCAAAACTCCATCAGCTTCAGTTAAAGCCATAGTGACAAAGACATGCTGTAGTTAGCTCTGTGCCAGTGCTCTGTAAGCCTTAGTCAAGAAGTTCCCCCTTGTGATGAGTTGGAACCTCCTGTGCTGCTGTTTTTTGTCCTATCACAGGGAGTAAGTAAGAAGAGGACTCCCTAGAGGGACTCCCTAGAATTTAGCAACGAATTATGTACACACTATAACAGCTGGATATCTGAGACCTACTTTGTAAAGAAAAGATTTACCTTAAATAAGAGTTCATTTGTCTTTTTTGCACTGTAGTACAGGTTCACTGTTCCCATTTTGTATCCATTTCCTTTACTCTCTTGGTATCGATGAAGATCTGCTATATGCAGCAGTATAGAAAACAATGGGTTAATTCCAACACCCCCTGCTATCAGCACTAGTTTTACAGGGGAGTCACCAGGCTGAGGATCAAAGAAGAAATCACCTCCCACTCGAAGAGCCACTTCTGAGTCAAGAGTACACTAGGATGGAAAAGAAGATACTTAATTTCAAAACTAAAAGCAAAAGTTGAAATATTCATCTTCTTGCATCACAGCCGCCAGACTCGCTGGGCTGTGATTTCTTTGGTTTTATTGACCAATGAGGGCAAAGTTAAGTACTTGAGCAAAAATGCAGCTTCAAACTGTTTCGGTGTCTCTAGGGATCTAGTTCTGCTCTCAGAAGTCTTCTGATAAGGCAGGATGGTGACTCCTCCTCCCCAGCTCCCTAACAAGAGGAATGATTCCCACAAATTTTTCAAGAGCAGTGTGTGGTTGTGAAAACCTCAGGTGAATGTGTGAGGTCACACTGTTAACCAAACCCAGTGCTATCAGGTCACAGAAGGAAATCAGAATGGTTTAATAAACAGTAATACTAAAAAATAAACACCTCCAAAAAAGTACAGTGAGCACTCTCTATTCCAATAACATCTTTTACCCTGAGATACCAACTTCCTTTACAAGTGTGACTTTTAAATAAATAAGTACCAGAGGTTTTTTTTCACCACATATAAACCTTTTCAAATTCTAGGTTGCTGTTTTCAATCTTCCCCAGAGGAGTCCATACATAGCCTGGAGATGTCTCCCCAGCATCAGGTTTAGTTAGCTTAGCCACTAACTAAAGATCTTCCTATCAATTCAACCAGAAAACTGATTTACAACATCAAAAGTCTTTAAGAGAGTCTTCAGAGACTGGCAGTTATGAAGTTAGGCCTTCACATTCTTGAAAGAGCCACACCAAAAACCTGACAGCCCTCTTCAGACTGCAGGCACACACACTAGAACTCCTGTACCACACCTCAAGAAGGGGTTCTTTTGTTTATGTTCCAGTAGAGAGAATTTGATATGGTTAACTACGAGATCTACAGCACTCTGCATATTCTCAGCTCTAGTAAATCTCCATCAGTCTTGACTGTAACTCTCCTGGCCATTGAACAAAACTGCAGCACTTGTAAACCTAGAACAACCTGACAACTTCAACTCTGTGGCCACATCTACAAAACACAAACACCAGGCAAAGAACAGTAAGCAGGACAGTGAAAGAAGGCTGTGAAAGGAACAAAAGTGGACAGGACAGATGATAGAATGGTTTAGGTTGGAAGAGACCTCAAAGATCATCCAGTTCCAACCCCCTGCCATAGGCAGGGACACCTCTCACTAGAACAGGTTGCTCAAGGCCTCATCCAGCCTGGCCTGAACACCTCCAGGGAGGGAGCAGCCACAACCTCCCTGGGCAACCTGTGTCAGTCTCACCACCCTCACTGTGAAGAACTTCATCTGTGAAATATGATGATCATCAGCAGCAATAGGACTCTTCTGACTATGACTAAATGGGGCAAACAAATGAACAAAATGCTTCAAGAGGCCATACAGACTTAGTATTGCACAAATCAAGCCTGGGGTTATGCCAATGTTATAAAAATCGCGTATTTACTACAAGAAATTCTGAAGTGTTCTGTTTCTTGAGCATTTCAGAAAAACTGATCTAAGCACTTTCCTTTGCTCCCCCTTAATAATGTAAATTTACATGACAATGATTCCCACTTAGTATTTGTAGAAGTGGCTAGGATTGCTGGCAAGTTACCAGATCTGGCACTGCCTGTTCTCAGGCACACAAGGTAGAACACAGGTTTTTTTTTCCAGTTAATTCCAAAGCAGTGAGGACCCTTGGCTGCACTAACTACAGTGTCACTTTGCAAATCATCAAGCACAAATGGAGTCAAAAAATGATAATAATCATATTACCACACACTCAAATTCAGTCCCTTAACAAAAGGATTAAAGATTTATGCAGTATTAAAAACGGCTGAACAGTTTCACAGTCACTAGCAAAAAGTGGTTTGAAATCACATAGGTCATCCCCTCCACACCCCCAAAAACTAGAAAAAAAGGAAAAAAAAATAAGAAGCCAAATCTCACAGTTAATCCTGTTTACCTGTGTGTGAACCCAGTGAGCAGGAGGATGATCAGTGTGCTTCACTGCCAGCTCCAATACACCTTCTTGTTCCAGCAGGCCAGGGCTTGAACATATTGAGAACCCCCCAACTACAGACAGTCCAGGAATAAAGAAATCAACCCTAAAAACAGAGCAGAAACCAAAGTTTTTTAAAAAAAAGCCAGAACCTCCGAACATGGACCCAAACAAACTGGCTGGCTTGTTTTAATTACCCTTTCTTTACAAAGGCATCTTCACTTCCATAACGTAGCTTTTTTCAGAAAAAGTATTCCCATTTCCTTAGAATTATTGTCATCTAAGAGCATGTCACCAGCTGTGTTAAACCAGCACATTGTCAAACCATTCTGCATCAGATGCCACATCGTATGGTGGACCCAGAATTCCAGCATTATGTGTGCCTCAGCTTCTTCAAAGTATTTATGACATGCATATACCTCACTTTTGTTTCTGAAAAGCTTGGGAAAAGATTCCTCCTCGTGTTTAAATGAAACTTCCTATGCCTCGGCATCTTCAAAGTATTTGTGACATGCATATACCTCAATGCAGGTCTTAGTAAATCAAAAGGGGTAACAGCAACAGCCCCACCTACCAGCAGGCTTACAAAACAAACTCACTTGTCTTGTTGAAACATTTTGTTATAGTGGATTTTTGCTAGTAATTTCCCCCTCCAGTGTCAGAAGATCTTACCACTGTCCTGCCTTGAAAGTGAAATCTTTATCTGCAATAGCCAGGCGAAGTCTTTTGACTGTCTCAGATTCGTCGGTGATTCCACACACTTTTGCCTGGGAAATTACCTAGCAAAAGGAAAACAAAGCATTGTGTTACGTGGGGATCTTTTGCAGCAGGAGTGCTGGAGGCTCTGTGGACGAGAGAGCTGTCACTCCGCTGTTACCTGCAGCACCTCATTACCACTTCCTCACATTAAAACCCTCCCCCAATAACTAACTTACATACTAAAGAAGAGAATACTGACCTCCTGGCGAAAATTATTTGCTGTCCTCTCTAGATGATCCATTTTCCTTTTTGATTTTATTGTGCTGCAACAAAAAAAAAAAGCAAGCAAAGACAATTGTAATTTTGACAGCTGCGCTACTGTCCCCTCCCTGATATGAATTTCTATCACCATAACAATTTACTAGTGTATCCAGACTGTAGATGACACAAATCTAACTAAGCATATAAATATACAATTGGGACTTTAAAATACATATTCACAGGCTTATAATAGTTCTCAGCTTTAAGAGTGTTATCACAACACTCTATTTAAACAACAAAAGCTTTTGTATGTGGACCTACCCGTTCGCTGTGCAGTAACAGAAAGCAGAGTGCCTCAACACCAGCAATGCAGAATGAGTGGCAAAAACTCTTCTAGCACCTCTCAGTAACTGAGGAACAGTATGAATGGTAGGATGAGCCATGATGGCTGAACCGTCTTCAGAATCACCAGCTCCTGGAAAATCCCATAAAAGTATTTGTCAAATAAAACACTCACTGTTTGGCATGGCTTGTTTTCACACCCCCACCCCCCCCCCGCTCAC
>VWZI01005068.1:136428-159349 GCA_013396835.1 Psilopogon haemacephalus
GTGCCAGGCCCCCTCATGCCCTCACAGCTCCCTCATGCCCTCACAGCCCCGTGCCAGGCTCCCTCATGCCCTCACAGCCCCGTCCCAGGCTCCCTCATGCCCTCACAGCTCCCTCATGCCCTCACAGCCCCGTCCCAGGCTCCCTCATGCCCTCACAGCTCCCTCATGCCCTCACAGCCCCGTCCCAGGCTCCCTCATGCCCTCACAGCTCCCTCATGCCCTCACAGCCCCGTCCCAGGCTCCCTCATGCCCTCACAGCTCCCTCATGCCCTCACAGCCCCGTCCCAGGCTCCCTCATGCCCTCACAGCTCCCTCATGCCCTCACAGCTCCCTCACGCCCTCACAGCCCCGTCCCAGGCTCCCCGCGCGCCCCGCGGGCCCCTACCCGGCGCCGCATCACGTGACGAGTCACGCCCCCGGCACGCCCCGGGCACGCAGGCGGGCGCGGCGCACGCGGTGCGCGTCACTTCCTGTCTGCCGGCGGCGCCATGGCAGTGTTTCACGACGAGGTGGAGATCGAGGACTTCGAGTACGATGAGGAGAGCGAGACTTACAGCTACCCCTGCCCCTGCGGGGACCGCTTCCTCATCACGAGGGTAAGCAACGGGGCGGCGGGGCGGAGAGATAGCCTGAGGCCGCGGCGCTGTCTCCGCCGGCCGCGGCTGCGGGTCGGGCGGGTGGCGAAGCGGTGATGGTTTTCCCGCGGCTTTTGCAGGAGGACCTAGAGAACGGCGAGGACGTAGCCACCTGCCCCAGCTGCTCCCTGATTCTGCGCGTCATTTACGACCAGGTGGGTGCGGCGAGAGGGCTGTCGGACGTAGTCACGGCCTGCTCCCCGCAGCAGGGGCTTGGCTCAGCCGAGTGCCGGCGCACCCTGCATTGAGGAAGCAGTGGTGGTGGCGGCTTTCGGAAACCCCTGATAAGCCTGGGGTAGGGTTGTGTGAGGTAACAGCCCTGTCGTGTGTGACTACGGCTTCTGCCTTGCCTCTTGTTATTCTGGTCACTTCCTGTTGTGTTTGGGATTTAAAATACTCTTCCTTGCTTGCTTGAGCATGGGGTGAAACACTCTGCTGTCTCCCTGAAGTTAAGATCTATGATGCTAGCAGCCCTCTCAGCTAGCCCAGGAGTCTTTCTTACCCGGTAGGCATTCTGTAGCATTTCTTCTGGAAGACAGATTGATGCCAGTTATACCCAGGCTAGAAAAGAAAATGTTTGCCTGGTGTATTTTTGAGAGACAAGAGATCTAAAAATGACGAAAATCAACCAAAACTCTGCTTGCTGTCTCTAGGAGCAATTCATGCGTGATGAAGTCGTTGCAGAGCCTTTGGCAAACAAGGCATTGATTAAGTGCTGACTAATACGTCGTGAACTGTTGCTGCTTTAGAGTGAGAATGCTTGGGGATGGCAATTCTGGAAAGAGACACGGTCCTCCTCCTGGAAGTGCTCGCTGATGTGAGATACAAGTGCAATATCTGGCTGCCTTCATAATTGGAATGAGAATTTGCTGGACCATCAGCACAGGAACGGGTTTTGCTCAAAAGGGTTGTACCTTTTTAGAGGTCTGAGTTGCCACACGTGTCCTAGAAGATGTGATGCTAACTGAGAGCAGGTCAATACACAGAACAAGTCAAATTGCAGCATTTATCTAGAAGTGGGTTTTTAGCCGACGGAGTAAAAGCAGGTTATGTATAGACCAGTGTGAAATGGCACAGAGAGCTGAAATGCTGGGAGACAAAATTTAGAAGTTTACAGAGCATGATGCCATACAGTTTTGACACAGCATGGCATCACCCACATGATGTGGCTTGTATACTATGCCCATAGGTAACGTGGGGAAAAAAACAAGACCTAGGACATTTTTTCTACTGCTTGTAAGCACGAAGGAAGTAAGTTGTATTTATAGCTGCAGTGGAGGCAACACCTGGGTTGTGTTTCTTTGGTTGCTTAGGAACAGCTTTGGTAGCTGTTATGAAATGACTCTGACATAATAGCTGTAACACTTTTGTGGGGCTTGTGTGAAACAAAAGGAGTCAAACCCCTGCAAAGGTAGTAATATGGTAGCGGATTTGTAAGTGGGTTGTAATATCCATGTAGTTTCTCAAGAACTTTGCAGTTTGACTGCTGCAGCAAGTGCAGAATGGGCTGCAGTTCTTTGTGCCATTTGCAGTAACACATTTGCTGGATTTCTCAGTCCTCCTGTCTTAGACTCTGTTCACTTCCTGGGTAACAGATGCACGCATTTACCTTAAAGCAATATTTTAGGGTAGAAAAGAGTTGAAACAATAAACTCCAAAGTACATTAATGCCAAGACTACTTCCTTGTATTTACAAGCCACTGCATTATAAATATTTATTTTAAATAATGGTTATTCGTGTTTTCAGTAGAATTTGACATCTGAGGATTAAATCTATGGGGCAAAAGTGTATATATAGCTATTTTTCTCCAGGCACTAAAGATAAGCAAGTCTGTCTTACTTAACCCTTTTACTTCTTACAACATTCTGTGAATGTTGAAGATGAACATTCTCATTATTTTTAATTTATTTTTTTTTTTAAACATGAAAAGGAAACAACCAATCCCAAAAAAACCCAACTGCCAACTACACCCTTCAGTTTTGAATGCATTATGGACAACCCAAAGTGTTTTCATGGCTAAACCAGAAGGTGGCACTCAGGTTACACAGCGGCTGTGTTGTTTAAAAAAATAGAAGTTGTGGTACTTCGGTTAGCTGTAAGTTATGAAATATTTATTATGATCACTCAAATAAAGATACTGCAAACTCCACCAGTGGGTTAATAATGAGCCATTGCTTATTCAGCTCGTGCGCACCAGATGAAGATTTCCAGCGACGCTGAGTTGCTGCTGTGGTAATGGCACTGGAATTTCTTGACCTCAGTTAAATTAAGTCTGTCAATAATTGCTATAAAGCAAATCGACAGGAAGCTTATTTAAGCTGCTATTAAAATTTCTACTGCGTAACTACACTAAGGATTTTTTTTCCCACAAGTCTTGTACGTAAGTAGATGAATTTTCAGCTGGGGAGCGTATACTGTGATGGAATTGACATCAAAGTAAATTGCTACTATGGCTTCTCTAAAGGTGTGTAGATTTAACAGAAGTAATTTTACCATAAAGATTTTATGAAACTTGCATAGGGAGTTATTTATACTCCATATGGTTCAATTACATCAGTTGAAAGGGGTAATACAAGCTTTGAAATGGTTATCTGTGGTGTTCCCCACTCATCTAAAATACAGGTAGTGGCCTTTTTAGCAGTAATTCTGGCACAATTCATGACTACTTTACATCAGTTGTGACTTTCAGTGCTTAAAGTTTCATGGTAAGTGTGTTCTTACCAAGTACGAATAGGATTCAAGTTGCATAATGCAATTTCTATGCGCATTAAAATTACTTGAGTACATAGAATGGTTTAGGTTGGAAGGGAGCTCAAAGCTCACCCAGTTCCAACCCCCCTGTGCCATAGGCAGGGACACCTCCCACTAGAACAGGTCGCTCAAAGCCTCATCCAGCCTGGCCTTGAACACCTCCAGGGAGGGAGCAGCCACAACCTCCCTGGGCAACCTGTGCCAGTGTCTCACCACCCTCACTGGTAAGATCTTCCTCCTAACATCCAGTTTAAATCTCCCTTCTGCCACTTTAAACCCATTCCCCCTTGTCCTGTCATTACAAGCCCTTGTCAGTAGTCCCTCCCCAGCCCTCCTGTAGACTCCCTTCATGGTGTATCTCAGAGCTTTACTGAAGGTTGCATCATGTTTGCTTTTCTGGAGCTTTTTTACAGGATAACAAGAGTGCAGTGCTGTCTGGTGGGTGCTGTTGGAAAAGCATGCAGGCATGTTTGCCCACAGAAACTTCTCTCAACTCACACTCATTGCAGTGTCTTCAGGGTCTTAAGACAGTAGTTGCCATCCTCCCAGAAAGGAGGCAAAACAAAGATAGATGTCACTCACCTCTCTTTCTGTTGCGCTTCGGAAATCTCAGGGAGGTGTTTAGAATTTATTGAGCTGTTTTACTGCCTTGCCAGCTTCTGCTCTGCAGAGAGGAGTTCTCTGGCAACAGTTCACCCATCCTGAAAGCTCAGTGATACCAAAGCCAAGAGCTGCCCCCCTTTTGTCTTCTGTTAATTCGTAAGAAGCTTTTGACTCCAGTGATTGCAGCCAGCTTTTAAAAAAACCCTTTCCATACAGTGTAATTCCAAAACATCAGTCAGGGCAATCTGAGTAACCCATCAGAAATGTTCCTCTTCAGGAATTCAGTCAGAAGGTTTCTTCCCAGCACCACAGGCTCTTGTGTAGCCTGTGGGCCTCTTCTGCATTACTTGTGCATTACATGTTCTTGCAAACCAATGGTTCACTTGTCTTCTAAAGAACCAATTGTGTAGGACACAGAGAAGTCTTTTGCTTGCTGTTTGCAGCTGACAAGCAGATTGATTGATTATGTATTTGATTAGGTCCTTGACTTCTGCACAGAAGAGTCCAGTGTGATGAAAAGAGCACCACGTGAAGGTTAATGGAATAAGTGGCATTTACTAGACGTTAGGGGCAGTGAAAAACTTGTGATCCCTTTTAGGTATTCAAGCTCTCAAATGGCCAACACTGTTAAAACACCAGCAAGCTTCTGCTTAAGTGTTTAAAACAAGCAATGCACTCCACTGCCACAGTTTTATGTGAAGAAGTGGAAAACAATTCACATTAAATTATAGAGGCTCAGCTTCTCCGATCAGTCGGATGCTTGTTTGCATTTCAAAGGAGCGTGCTGGGAAGGTCATGCACTTCTGGCTCATGGTGCCAGTATATCAAAGGCATACATGATGAGTTGAACAGTTGCTCTAGAAATCCATGAGAGAGACCCTGGACCTCCAAGAGCTGGGGTCATTAGGCCACCAATCTCAGCTGCAGCACTTGTCCTGCACATCTCTGTGTCGGAGGAAGTTGTGATGCCCTAAAGGACTCTTATGTACATTTTTTCCCCCAGCACAATTCTTAATTTTGAATCCCAGCAGCAATCAAGAAAAAAAAAGGGTCTTCTACAGAACATCAAGTCCAGCCATTATGTAACTTTGACTTGCCCAGCTCCCCTGCACCGTTTTTGAGAGGATAGGAGATAGGTGTATCACACATATGTTAGCATATTGGTATTTGTTCTCAGTTCTGCTACTTTCCAAAGATTACCAATGTTTGATGTGGTTTTTTGACAACTGCTGAGCACTAGGTTTGCATCTTAGAACTAACGTTTAATTAAGGGAAAATCCTTTCAGAGTCTGAGCCTCAGAATAAGGATGTTTTTCTCCTATTTACTCTTGCTCATGGTCTGTGTGTCTTTTAGAAGACAGTGTGGTCTGGGTCAGGTATTATCATCAGCTCAGGTGGTCTTGCTGCTAGTGCCTCCCACTTCTACCATAACCAGTGAAGGTGTACGAGCTTTACATGTTGGGATAGGACTGTCCCAGACTGGTCAATGCTCCTCTCCTCCCATCATTTAGCTGGATTCAGTTAGTGTTTTAGGGTTTTTTTTACTTCCATTCCTTCTGTTTTTTCTTAATTAGCCACGTTGCACTTGTTATATGGGTTCATCTCTTTCCTCAAAGCTGCATCTGTGTGCCTCCTTTATTTGCTTGTCTTTCCTGATGGGTGTTTGGTTATTCCAGGGTGTGAAGCCTTTAACTGGAGTTGGTGGAGAACTTCAATGAGATTTCTTTTAAATTTGAGTACACTGTGTGCAGTTTTCTCAAAGGAGTGGTAGATAATGCCCAAGATGCACATATAAAATATTCCCTTTTTGAAAGGGCAAAGAATATTTTTTTTCCCCTCCATTTAAATCTATTATTTCCTTGTAACTTTATTTTCTATGCTGGCCTTGTGGGGAAGAAGTCTTACCCTGACTAAGGAGTGATGAAAACTGAGGGAATTCTTGCTTCTCTTTTTGAAGAAGGGGTTAATCATAACTCACAGTCTCTCTCCTCTTGCTGAACTACTCAAGATAAAGCTGTTTCTTGGAAGAATACCCTTAGGAAGTTAGTGACCTAGAATGAGCTTGGCATAGAATTGCCTTTTAGCCTCAACTGTGAGATTCGCTGCTGTGATCTCCATGCACAAATGGTTTTTGATAGGCTTTGCCAACAGCCTGGGGTTAGAGCCTGTGAGCTTTCCTTGGGCAAGTAAAAGCCACGGAGTCAGGAAGCTTAAATCATTTTTTGTTGATACAAACAGCAAAATTCACTCACCCTGGGTTGGTGCACAGTGAGTCACCGATGGGCAAATGCAACCTGATGTTGTAGGCCTGGGAAAAGGACATGGAAAAGTGCAAACTGTGTCCCTGCTAGGGACGGTTCATGGAGTTCAAGCACTGCTTAGAACTGGAACCAAGGTTGTATTTTTAATAGTCCTTGACATAAGGCCGAAGGGACAGCAGGTGATGGGTTCAAATTGGCGGAGGGGAGATTTGAACGGGATGTTAGGAAGAAATTCTTCACAGTGAGGGTGGAGAGGCACTGGAACAGGTTGCCCAGGGAGGTTGTGGCTGCTCCCTCCCTGGAGGTGTTCAAGGCCAGACTGGATGAGGTCTGGAGTGACCTGATCTAGTATGAGGTGTCCCTGCCTATGGCACAAGGGGGTTGGAACTGGATGATCTTTAAGGTCTCTTCCAACCTAAACCATTCTATGATTCCATGATGGCACACCAAGCTGGCATCCTGCCTTGGGCATCAAAGCATATTCCTGTGGTGCCTACACCTCCACTGCAAGCTGCTGGGCAGCCTAGAGATGTTGTCTTGCTGTGGAAGCAAGGGGGGAGCAGGGGAGAGGTCTGATACTCAGCCTTTCTTCTGTGGATTTCCACTAGTAGTACATGGTAGTGAGGCAGCCTTTGAGGGATGTGCTGGTCCAGAGCCCACCTCCTCCTGCTTAGGAGAGGAAGGATTTTCTCCCCCTTCCAAATGTTTGCTCAGGCACTAATCTCAGACTTTCTTTCTTGCTCTCCAAGCCTAGTTAAGTAGCCCAGCAGTTTGGGCTGCATGGTTATCCCCCTGTGCACACAGCAAGTGAGGAACGGTGGATAGGAGACAGGGAGTGGAAGAATTTAATCTGGGCTTGGCAAAACACTGATATTTGCAAATCCTTTTATTTATTGCCTTTTTTTTTTTTTTTTTTGTACTTTGATAGTTTTGGGTTGTTTTTTTTCCCCCCAAATCTGGGATTTTCAAATACGGAAGGAGAGAAGTCAAATAAATCATCAGCTGGAGAAAACGCCAAACAACCCCGGTCGAACCTTCTCAGTGTTTTAAACTTGTGGAGCCTCTTTTCTCGAGATATTATTGCCTACACAGGATTTGATTGCACTGCCTCAGCCAGGAGAATTTCTGTCAGAACCTCTGCCAAGTGCACGGCCTCAGAGAGGGAGGATTTGGTAGCCATCCAGGTTAAGCCAGCCTCTTCTTTCAGAGACAGTGACTGCCAGCCCCACACAGACTGCAGCAGGGCCACCCAAATGTGGAGTTTCCATTGAGGAAAGCCAAGTTCCTCACACTCTTTTCTTTTTTTTTTTTTTTTAAATTTTTGCAACCGTGGCAGAGCTGTGTCCTTGGTTTCTTTCCACGCCAAATAAAGCCTCTGCACGTTTTGTCTAGCTTGTTTTCCTGTGGTCAAAGCGGTTTTATACCAGGAGCACCTGCAAAAATAGAGGTCTGCAGACAGAGGTTAATTTCTGAGAGGTTGATCAACCTGAGGAATAAGATAGTAACTGTGCTAGACCCGTAAGCATGTTTGCAGGTTGCCTTCCAAGGGCAGCTTGGGAAGATGAAAGGAGCTGGGGATGCTCTGAGCCATGGATTCGGAGTGCCCTTTGAGACGTGGCTAATCTGAAATGCTCTAAGGCAGCTCCTGCCACCCCACACGACCGTGTAAGTCTGGAGTAACTCAGGCTGCTCCAGAGATGTTACTTCAGGGCAGAATTTATATGAATTACCAATGAACAGAGAATAAAGGACATGTAGACTAAATAATAAATTTCTGGGTTTTCTGCCCTTCGTGACTCTCTCTCTCTCTCTCATAAATATTTCAGGCTCAGTCTGATTGCTGCTTCGCTGTAGCAGCCAAAAGATCAGGCTGAGCAAGTGCATTTTGGTGTCATTCACATCTGAGGCTGTTATGGCTCAGGTTGAGGCAGAAGTACAGACAAAGCCCTCTCCTGACCAGTGATGTATTTGGAATGCCATAGGGAATGTCTGGCTGCACTGGATCAGCTCTGGCTCTTGGGGTTTTTTTTTTAATATTATCTCTTACCAAACTGAAAAATAGTGAGGAGGGAAGGGAAAGCAATATTAAATGCACAAAAATCAGTTTTGTCCAAAGGTGTTAATCGAAACATTTCAACATTTATGAAATGAGTCATTTCATTCTGGAGAAGTCAGTGTAAAATATTACAGTATTTCTCACCCTGCACAGTCCCTCCATGCAGGCTGACCCTTGACATCAATCTGTGAGCAGTTTTGATTCCTCCAGAATTCAATTTTTTCCAGAGGACTTCACTCTATAAGTAATAAGTCTGATTCCTCCTTTTTGTGCATTACTGTTTGATTTTTTTTTTTTTTCTACTCACTTACTTTGTTCAGCAGCTACACAATCTCTGCTATAATAACCTCCAGATGTAAGGTATCTTAACAGAGTCAGCCTCAATTGCCACAACTTGTTTTGTGAGGTCAGACTGTGGGATGCACCTGAACACACCTCTGCTGCCTCATCCAGCCTGGCCTTCAACACCTCCAGGGAGGGAGCAGCCACAACCTCCCTGGGCAACCTGTGTCAGTGTCTCACCAACCTCACTGCAAACAACTTCCTCCTAACATCCACTTTCAATCTCCCCTCTGCCAGTTCAAACCCATTCCTCCTCCTCCTCTCATTACAAGATCTGATCTATAGTCTCTCCCCAGCCTTTCTGTAGCCCCCTTCAGATACTGGAAGGCTACTCCAAGGTTTCCTCGAAGCTTTCTCATCAGGCTGCAGAGCCCCAACTCTCTCAGCCTGTCCTCAGAGCAGAGCTGCTGCAGCCCTCTCAGCATCTTGGTGGCCTCTGCACTGGCTCCAACACTTCCATGTCCTTGTGTTGGGGGCTGCAGAGCTGCATACAGTGCTGCAGGTAGGGTGTGAGGAGAGCAGAGCAAAGGGGCAGGATCCTGTTATTAAGAGAAACAAATGCAACAGCAGTTATTTTTTTTTTCCAATGGTGCTGAACCAGGTATTTTCATTTTATTGCTGGGAGAGGCATCATGTAACATACTCTTCTATTGTACATATATCTACAGCAAACCTCATTTTCTAGGTTTTTATCATTACATTAAAAAGCAGTCGACGATGAGGATGTCCACATCTCTTAACTCCAAACATTTCCTCTCTACACCAAAATAATTTTCATTCTTCCTTGTGATAAATCCCACTTGTGATCAATTGTTGTATTTTTGTACTTTTTCCTTCTTTCTTTTTTTTTCTTTTTTAACACTGAGCTAAATGCAGCAGGAATTCCATTCCCGGTGCAGAGTCCAAAGGTAATAAATAATAGATAATTTAAACACCTGGCACGCAGAATTTAAAATAAAGGGATCAGGTGTCATTAAAACAAACCAAAAAAAGCCTCTTCAGTCAGCTCCTTAAGCAGTTTTAAAGAGGCTTGGGCAATGAGCAGGGATCAGTTGGTGCTGTGGAAGAGGATGCTGCCATCCTTCCAGCTGAAAGCTGAAGCAATTTCAAGGATGTCGAGGGAAATTTTAAAACCACACAGCAGCAAATGGTATTAGGTTCTGATGCTATCAAAGAAAGGGTGAGTGGTAAATTAGGGTGATTGGAGTGATGCCTGAACACTGTGTGAAACCTGTAACGCTCAAGGCAAACACAGACCTCACTGGGAAATGGTTTGGACAACACAAACCCGAATGCGATTGGCGTCTTCTGCTGTAACCAGTTTGATGTGTTTGAAACCAATCTGTTATGATTTACTAAGTGCAGGTGACTGGAAGGCTCTGAGCAGGATATTCTCTTACTCTTTCCTTCCTGTAAAGTTCAAACAATGTGCTGTACATTTTACACACACACAAAAAAATCTGCCTTAAAAAAAAAATAAAAATCTCAAACCCAATTTTCATTAACCATGCCCTTCCCCTTTCATAAATACCTATGGTTATGACTGATTTATACTATAAATTAGGTGTAGTGCTGACCTGGGAAGACTCCCAAATCTTTGTTCTTCCAGAGCCTTAGCCAGCCTCTTGGGAAGTGACAACATTGCTGGTTTTAGCTCCCAAGTTGAAAGTGTCCTAACGAAATGCCAATAAAGCTCTGCACGCTGTATGAGACCATTCTCATTACCTAACATCAACTCTCATCCAGTCCTTTGAAAGACAGCAAGGATGCTGGCTCTGCACAGGATGCTTGTTAGGAAAATGTTGAATGGTACTGTCTTTGGAGGAGAAGCCTAGAGCCCCAAAACAGGAAGAACCTAAAATACCTTCCTGGCTAAAACTGACAGATGCACTTTTGCACTGTGAAAGGCAACTCAAGCTGCAAGTAAGTGGAAGTAGGCACCAGTATTTTCTTCCTAGGCAGCCACTGTTGAAACCTGCCTTTTTCCTTAATTTGCTGTTTTCAGCCAGCACTTTTGTTACTGGAATAGTAATAAACTCAACCTCTAACTCTATGAGAGCAAACAGATGCCACTTTAAGCTTCTTTACTTTGAGGGTGCCATAGCCCTGGAACAGGCTGCCCAGGGAGGTTGTGGAGTCTCCTTCTCCGGAGACTTTTAAAACTCACCTGGACATGATCCTGAGCAGCCTGCTCTGGGCAGGGGTATTGGTCTAGATGATCTCCAGAGGTCCCTTCCAGATCTCACCATTGTGTGATTCTGTGATACTTTGCATTATAAAGTCAGCAGGGAAGTTGTTGCCATCCTTTCTAATCTAGTTCGATCTTCTTCCACATTTCACAAAGTTTCCTGAAGTTATTCTTCAATTTGATTGAAACAAACAAAAAGTTGGCAGTGTTTCAGCCTTATTCTCCCGTCCAAGTCAGACTGTGGAGCAAGGAGTTAGGGAATGATGTGCCAAACGCTGGGGACTGTTGGTATTCCAAGTCAATTACAGCAGCTAGTGCCTAATTAAGTGCTAATTTATGCTCTTCGCAATCTCACAGTGGGTAGAAATTTGGCTGAAGATGGTTGGCAAACAAAGTTTTAGCTATTACATGTGAAAACATCTACTGGTTTCACATGTACAAAACCTACCTTGTTTCATATGTGTGAAGTGCACTATAAAACAAGGCCAAACTCACCCTGGTTCGGCTGCCTTCCTCCTTACAATTTCAAAAGTTCCAGTAACTCATTTCCTTGCACCTTCACAAGTCATGGAACAGCCCCAGATAAGCTGCCTGGCAGCCAAATTTCCACACTTCCTTCAGGGGGGCGAACTGAACTGTCTTCTGCAACAGCAGAGTTGAGAATCTGTGGACGGTCACAAAAATCTTTGCTCCCATCCTCACAGAATAAACACACATTTTAGCCTGGAGCTGGACAACCCAAGAACTGACAGCAGCTACCTGAGCCAGGCGTTCAAATGAGAGACCTTCCTCCCTTCCCCGCGTGCTACAGCGAACACGAGCATCCTTCTTGTCCAGGCAGGGAAGGTAGCCTTAAGTCCCAAACAGAAAGCAATGTTAACATCTGGAGAGTTGACTTCCACAGAGACTTGCCAGTCATCTCTGGCGCAGCACCTGGGAACCTTCAAAGTGCCACACTTGGTTTGCATTCCTGTTGCACAGGCACAAACTCAAGTCCTCCTCATCTTCGCTCTTCGCTGCCTCTACGCATTTGCCAGAAGGGACGTGGACAATCATCCCACTCTGCAAGAAGAAAAGGGAAAGAGTGAGCAAATTAAAAACGAAGGGCACATTTCTGAAACTTTTGATGCACAGTAGATGACTGCTTGCTGGAAATTCTTAAAGCATTGCTCTAAACAGAACGACTAAGCTTATGACTGAACCCTAGAGCAACTCTATGAACTCTAGAGCAACTCTATGTTGCTCTAAACATTATGACTAAGCTTATGACAACTCTAGAGCAACTCTATGAACTCTAGAGCAACTCTATGTTGCTCTAAACACAATGACTAAGCTTATGACTGAACTCTAGAGCAACTCTATGTTGCTCTAAACATAATGACTGAGTTTATGACAACTCTAGAGCAACTCTACGTTGCTCTAAACATAATGACTAAGCTTATGACAACTCTAGAGCAACTCTATGAACTCTAGAGCAACTCTATGTTGCTCTAAACATAATGACTAAGTTTATGACAACTCTAGAGCAACTCTATGTTGCTCTAAACACAATGACTAAGCTTATGACTGAACTCTAGAGCAACTCTATGAACTCTAGAGCAACTCTATGTTGCTCTAAACATAATGACTAAGCTTATGACTGAACTCTAGAGCAACTCTATGTTGCTCTAAACATAATAAGCTTATGACTTAACTCTAGAGCAACTCTACACTGCTCTAAACATAATGACTAAGTTTATGACTGAACTCTAGAGCAACTCTATGTTGCTCTAAATATTATGACTAAACTCTAGAGCAACTTTATGTTGCTCTAAACATAATGACTGAGCATGAGCCTAGGGCACAGGTGAGTATTTATAATTCCTTTCAAAGCTGACAGGAGTGCTGGGTGCAGAACCCAACAGATTTCTTTTCCACCACTGTTTGTTTCCTGTGGGTACAGGCTGCCACCAACATCAACTGCAGTACTAGAGGCCACAAAGTTTCCAAAGCACAAGTGCTTTCTCTAGGAACCAAATCAAAATACAGCAGGAACTGTACCAGAGATTGCAGCATTCCTACACTTGCTCTCTTCCTGGGCTGTCCTAAAGCATGACATTTTCCAGTCTCACAGTGGAGCTCCTGCTCTGCTGGATGAAGTCTACTGACTAACACCAAATCCTTCTAATAGGAAGTTTGCTTTTTTTCTCACAATGCAGGAGGAATTTTAATGTTTCCCCCACTCCCAAAGAATTCTCTCATCTGGGAGGCTTCAGGATTCCCAGACACTTCCTCTATCCAAAAGCAGGAAAAGGATTTACTCCGCTCTTACTTTTACAACCACTGATTCAGATTCTGTTCCTATAAGGCCAGTGAGACAAACAGTTGAAACACTAAAACAAGGACATACAGGTTTAGGTAGGATTCTTGAAACATATATTTTTTAAATCTAATGTATGTTACATAGTGTAAATGTGCAACAGGCATCCTGCACTTCCTATGTAAAAATGGTGCAGAAGTGAAACCTGCCCTTCAACCACCTCATCCCTTCCCCTCGTGCAAATCCTGCTGGTCACCTGAAAATCCCACAGCCACTCAGCTGCCTTCTCCTCACATCAGAGCCACTACTCACCTCCTGCACCTCCCAGTGCTGCTGGCTGTTGTCTGTCTCCTTTGTACAGTTTTGAGGGGTAACCTTCCCGTGTCTGACATCAAAGCACAGCAGCGGAGCAGAAGCCAGGCGGATTTCCTTCCCGCTGTTATATTCAAAGTGCTGGAAAAGGGAGGCTTTGTTTGAACAACGATGGATGGACATCCCAGCTCCTTTTTAAAATGCCAATTCCAAAGAACCACTTCCTGTACATTTCTCTTAAGATGCAGCCCAAACACCAGCGCTGGCGACCCAACAGCCTTGACCCTGCAAAGCGATTCCCCTTGCAGCTGATCCTGGCATAAATATTTACCTAAGGAAAGGCTTTGTGGACTATAATTATGCATAAAGTAAACCCAGCCTATCTTTAAAAAAATTTCTAGTTTAATAAATATTTGAGCAGAAGAGTGTTTCTGACAGTGCTCACACGCACTGCAGTTAGAGATGTGCCTGCAGCTCATCCTGAGCAGCAAAACTTGCTTGGGACTCGGAGTCAATATCTGCATTTGCCCCGTACCAGTTTGGTTCCTCTTAATACAAGAACTTGCTACTTTAATGCCAGCTTGGCAGTCTGCATCCATTTCCCTGCTGTTTAGGCACTGAACTGCAGTTTTAGACACTAATGGGGAAATCTATTCCCAGTTGTCTACAATTGTTATGTATTTGTTACTCCCGGCAGTTCTGTTCTTCAGGCACTACCAAATATGTCTTAATGATGTCTGCTAGAGCAAATTGTGGGAATCTGGCTGGAGCAGCACACAGAACACTGTCATTTTTCAAATGACACTCAGCTGCACAAGCCTCATTTTTGGACACACTATGGTCAAGCCAGCTCTTTACATGCTGGAGTGACTGTCTTCTGGATGATGCCCTAGATCTGATCCAGCACCTATGTACTTAAAGTATGTAGTACCTGGGTGGGGCTGCCACTGCAAGGGGAGAGCTTGAGAGAGCCTTCTGCAGTGGCTCTTCCAGGTCTGTAATCCACACAGAAGCCAGTACCAGTGTTGTAAAGCTGTAAGTAAAAGTTTATCCTGAGACAAAAGCACAGTCAAATACAACCCAAATACCCATCAGCTGACATTTTGATGTGTGTGTGTGTGTCTGTGACTGTATTCCTTTGAAGGATTTCTGCTGATAAGTCAGGCATGATTTTTTTCCTTTCAGACTAGATGTTAGAATAGAATAGAATAGAATAGAATAGAATAGAATAGAATAGAATAGAATAGAATAGAATAGAATAGAATAGAATAGAATAGAATAGAATAGGCCAGGTTGGAAGAGACCTCCAAGCTCATCCAGTCCAACCTAGCACCCAGCCCTAGCCAATCAACCAGACCATGGCACTAAGTGCCCCATCCAGGCTTTGCTTGAACACCTCCAGAGATGGGCACTCCACCATCTCCCTGGGCAGCCCATTCCAATGCCAATCACTCTCTCTGGAAAGGACTTCCTCCTAACATCCAGCCTGGACCTCCACCGGCACAACTTGAGGCTGTGTCCTCTTCTTCTGTCCCTGGGTGCCTGGGAGCAGAGCCCAACCCCACCTGGCTACAACCTCCCTTTAGGTAGCTGCAGAGAGCAATGAGCTCTGCCCTCAGCCTCCTCTTCTGCAGGCTGCACACCCCCAGCTCCCTCAGCCTCTCCTCTTGGGGCTGTGCTCCAGGCCCCTCCCCAGCCTTGCTGCCCTTCTCTCAACACCTTCCAGCACCTCAACATCTCTCTTGAATTGAGGGGACCAGAACTGGACACAGCACTCAAGGTGTGTGCTGAGCAGTGCTGAGCACAGGGGCAGAAGAACCTCCCTGCTCCTGCTGCCCACACTGCTCCTGCTCCAGCCCAGGATGCCATTGGCTCTGCTGCCCACCTGGGCACACTGCTGGCTCCTGTTCAGCTCCTATCTCCCAGCACCCTCAGGTCCCTCTCTGCCTGGCTGCTCTCAGCCACTCTGTCCCCAGCCTGTAGCAGTGCCTGAGGTTGTTGTGGCCAAAGTGTAGAACCCTTCACTTAGTCTTGTTCAATCTCATCCCACTGGCCTCTGCCCACCCATCCAGCCTGAGTGCATACTGATCTTACATCAAAGGCAGTCTCATCCAAGGTCAGTGAATCTTGTTTGAGATAAGCACTTCTGCTTTTAACTACTAGAGCAGATAAAGGAAACCCTTCAAAATTTTTACACCAATGGAGAATTGCATTTCATCTGGACAGTGTAGTCAGAAAAAAAAACCCAAGATGAAAAGAAGAAGGAAAAAAACATGACAGTCTCTGTGATCCACACTCAATTCTTACACCCTACTCAAGCAAACTTTCATCATAAAGAACAGACAAAATATTAAAAGGAGATGATAAAATCTGGCTGCAGATAGCAGAGTGTCATTTAATTAGTGGATTTCATTGCCTTGTTTGGCTTCCCTTCCAGTAAGGCTGCCTGAATTAATTAATATTTCAATGAATTACAATTTTCAACTTGTGTGATTTCATTAAAAAAACTGGAAAGGAGAATATTGCCTTCTGCACACAGCCTGCCAAGGAACTGCTCTTGCTACTCCTTCTGCTCTTGGAGGAAGTGCAGAAGTGGAGAAATGCTTTTTTCTCTTCATGCACAAAGGTCAGTACAGAGATATCTCAGCTGCTGTTATGGTTGCTGTCTGCATGAGGGATGTGGACATGCTGGAGTGTGTCCAGAGAAGGGCCAGGAGGATGCTCAGAGGGCTGCAGCACCTCTGCTATGAGCAGAGACAGAAAGAGTTGGGGCTGTGCAGGCTGGAGGAGGTTCCCAGGTGACCTTCTTGTGGCCTTCCAGTATCTGAAGGGGACCTATAAAAAGGCTGGGGAGAGACTTTTTAGGCTATCAGGGAGTGACAGGACTAGGGGGAATGGAGCAAAGCGGGAGGTGGGGAGATTCAGATTGGAGGTGGGGAGGAAGTTGTTGAGCATGAGAGTGGTGAGAGGCTGGAATGGGTTGGCCCTGCAGGGAGGTGTTTGGGGCCAGATCCCTGGAGGTGTTTGCAGCCAGGCTGGCAGAGGCTGTGGGCAGCCTGCTCTAGGGTAGGGGGTCCCTGGGCATGGCAGGGGGGTTGGAACTAGATGATGCTTGTGGTCCCTTCCAACCCTGACTGATTCTGTGATTCTAACATCTGTGAGGATGTTAGGAGGAAGTTCTTTACAGTGAGAGTGGTGAGACACTGACACTGCCAGAGGGGTTGGAACTGGCTGATCCTTGTGGTCCCTTCCAACCCTGATTGATCCTACGATTCTGTGATTTTCCTTTAGTAATAGCACCTAAAGAATCTAAGGTTAGAATCCTGTGAGCTGCGACACTGAACTGAGTCAGACAAATCTAGGTCCAGCTACTGGCTGGTTTCCAATGTTTATGTGAGAATCTGGAGCAGCTGTTTGCCTCCTCTCTCCTTTCCTTACTTATCCCATCCCCCTTGCATTGTCTGTTTGGCCAATAAAGGTTTGAAAGCAGTAACAGCCTCTCACCCTCTGGTCACTCAGTACATGGAAGCAACGCTGGGGTCTTTGAACAGTGCAACCCCACTAAACATCCTTACCCTGCCAGACAATCTTGGTGTGTCTTCACGCTGGGAGAGTTCAGGGTAGACATTTGATAGAAACCACTGGAAAGTCCTACAGCCCAGTCTCTTCTGCAGCTGAAGTCTCTCACTGCAGTCTGGCTTCTCTGCCTTTGTGGAGAAAGCATAGAGGCAACAAGCTTACTACTGTATTTATCTTAGAGATGCTACAAGTTAAAATGACTGCATAGGAATTATTTCTACCACCTCTTCTATACTGCACATCACAGAATTTTTTTTATATATATATATATATGTCTTATGAGTACTCAGAGGACCACTTACAGCCTTCCTCCAACTTAGAGAATGGTTTAGGTTGGAAGGGACCTCAAAGCTCAGCCAGTTCCAACCCACCCTGTGCCACAGGCAGGGACACCTCCCACTAGAACAGGTCACTCAAGACCTTATCCAGCCTGGCCTTGAACACCTCCAGGGAGGGAGCAGCCACAACCTCCCTGGGCAACCTGTGCCAGTGTCTCACAACTCTCACTGTAAAGAACTTCCTCCTAACATCCTCACAGATGTTAGAATCACAGAATCAGTCAGGGTTGGAAGGGACCACAGGGATCATCTAGTTTCAACTCCCCTGCCATGCCCAGGGACACCCTACCCTAGATCAGGCTGCCCACAGCCTCTGCCAGCCTGGCTGCAAACACCTCCAGGGATGTGGCCCCAAACACCTCCCTGGGCAACCCATTCCAGCCTCTCACCACTCTCACGCTTAAAAACTTCCTCCTCACCTCCAATCTGAATCTCCCCACCTCCAGCTTTGTTCTATTCCCCCTAGTCCTGTCACAACTGCCCACGTTGAATGTTTGACTGCACACAGAAGCCCCTACCTCTGTTCCACCCCCTTCACCTCCTCCCTCAGGAACCAATGGCTCCTGATGACTTTACCTTGCTGATTAAGGAGGCCACTGAGTCATGCTTGTAGAAGTTCTCTTTAAAAGAGCCCAGCCAGGTCTCTGCTATTCGGATTTTGTTCCTGATGAGGGCTTCTTCATAGGAGAAAGCAGGAGGAAAGTGGCTTCGATAGACATGCCCAACTCGGGAGCATGGGATAATCTCTACAGAGCCACCACAAAGCCAGGTCTGAAACACAGGTGAAAAGCACAAAAAAAGAGATTACCTCGTTTAGAGTACCTTGCTCTACAAAAGAGAAGCTCCTGCACTATAGACTCTATCTCAGGAAATCCTAATGTGCACATTGCCCATCTGTTCCCCACAGATGCAAGGCAGACCTTTGCCTGGACCATGTACAGCTATTTATATCCTCTTATGTTTTGCTGTGTACAGTGTAGAGAAGAAACCTGGGAGAACATCTTTTGTCCGGGATACCTGAGGATCCTAGAGCCTTTGTGCCTGCAATTTTCATGTCATTTTATCATCAGTTAGCCTTTGCATTCAGCAAAAAAAAAAAAAAAAAAAAAAAAAAAGAAACAGGGGAACTTTTTGTTTTCCTCCACGAGGACAGCCATAGAGAGTTCATTTACGGAGGGCTCTGAATGATCCCNTATTAAAACTGCAGGTTGGCAAAGAAAGGAAGGTGCAGGTGCTGCCTTTGGTGCGTGCTACATGCCAGAAAAGGAAGAGGTAGCTTTCAGAAGGTGCCGAACCCAGTGAGTCAGTCTTGAAGGTGATAGTGATATCAGTGAAACTTCCTTCTCCTGATGTATTATTCCTAACTCCCAGCAGCTGACAGACCGTGGAGCATGGGGATAGATTCCTGCAAGCAAAGTGAGAGCCTCTGCACCCCGCTACGTTCTGCCCTCAACTGCTTTTACAAGCCACTTTTTTTCACTCAGGTTAGTTTACAATTCCAGCAGTTAGCACAGCCTGATGTTTAAATGGAGGTTCTTACCCTTATAGATAGCTCTAGATTTTCTGCTCCCCACATGGTCATGTCAGAATCATAAGCTCCAGTGTTTTGGAAGTAGTGTCGATCCATGGCCACCACTGCACCAGCTACCACAGGGCTCCTAGGTGGGAAACAGTTTGGAAGTGAACACCCTGGATTTTGGATAGGGAATTCTGTGAAGGGGGGAGGGGGGGGTCAAATCTCACCGTTTCCACAGAGGTAGCACTACAAAACAATCGAACACTACGCCACAGGTGCTCGAGCCAGTTAATTATCTAACCAAAAGAAAGAGCAGCTGGAACCTAATTCTGGGGTTTGCCTGGGGAAGGCAGCCGAGAGTTGAATCCTCAGTTAAAGGCTCAGAACAGTGGGAAATGTTACGTGTGCAGCCAAAACAACAGACAGGCAGGTGGTTATCAAGGCATCCCTTCTAAGTCTGCATAACTCCTCTTTTCCTTTGCCTACAGCCCTCCACACCTTGCCTGAGCAAGGCTGTGTATCAGTTGTGTCAATACATCTGAGATGGCTTTGGGATGACCACCACTAAAGGCCAAACAAGCTCAGGGTAAACCAACTGTGCTGGTTTGAATTAGTTGGGAGAATGTGAGTGAGAAATTAGAGACTATTGGCTGTGAGAGGAAAACACAGGATGGCACTTACTGAGAAAGAAAAAAAAAAAACCCAGCCCTGTTTTGAAGTATTGTACCCAAAACATTAAATATCAGATGGTTTCTGACCGCTCTGGCTGCAGCTGCTCTTTGCATGGTCTCCTTTGTCTCTCTGCCTTGGTAGCTAATCCTCAGTAATTCTACTAACTTCTTTCCTGCTACTAACTCCCCTGGCTGATCTACCTCAGCTTATCTTCAGCATCAACAGGTGGTGAGATAAGATTGGGGAAGGGGGGAAAGGTGGTAGGGGGTGGTTGGTTACCCTTCTTGGGGATTTGGGTCTCTGGGAGGGCTGTGGTGTGTCTGTATTACCTTTTCATTGTATATATCTGTAAATATCTTGTAAATATTTGCTTGTCTATTGTGCATTGCTGCAAATCTAAAGCTTCATTTATCACCTTCCAGTGTCCTGAGTCCTAGCTGGGGTTTATTTCAAAAGGAAGAGGAGGGGGGGGCAGGTAACTGCAAAACCACTACACCAACGACCCCCTAAGGGAGCATAAACAAGGAACCACATCTCTCTTCTCTTAGCTGGATGACAAACCAAAACAGAGAGTTTTTGCTGCTGAGCTGAGTGGAGATGTATTGGCTAATGGAGTGTTACCTGATGGGGCTGACGGGAGACTGCCGTACCTTCTCTTCGTGCTCTGGCACTGGTTCCCAGTGAAAATTGAGCTTCCAATCAAAAACACCTCGATGCAGGCCCGCAGAGTGGTAGTACTGAAAAGTCTTCCAGTCTATGACATCTATGACAGGGGAGACGACACTGTTTCTGAAAAAAGATGGCATCGTTGCTTTCTCAAAGCCCAAGCACCAGCTCAGTTCAGCTGCTCTCAGGGCAAAGTAGTGGTTCTCTGCTTTGGCACCTGCAAGCACAAGAGCTGCTCTGGATATTTAGTGCCCTTATTGTCCCTGATAGAAGCTCAGGTGCTCAGTGCATGGGAATAAAGATGAGTAGTTGTTCTGGAGCATCCTGAATTCCTTCCTTCTTCCCCCGCTGTTGGGTTTGAATTGGGAGGAGGAGAAGCTTCTCTCCCCCTCCATCCCCACCCCAGGGCTCGAAGGGGGACAGCACAGGGCACCTTCTTCCACACGTGTGCTGGCTTGTGTGGAAGCCTGCCCTGGGAATTGGGCTGGTGGTTGGCTGGGTCCTTCACACCCAGTAGAAACTGGAAAATAGACACTTTGTCTAACAAAGCATATATAGAGACAAGGGAAAAGGTGTGAGAGTTCCTGCCTCAGAGAGAGTTCCTGCTTTGGAAGAGTTCCTGCCTGGAAAGGTTCCCCACTTTGACACAGCCCCTGCCTTGAAGAGCTCCTGTTTTGCACCATCCCTGCTTTTGGACAGTCCCCCACTTCTGCACCATTCTGTGGAGTCCTGCAAGCTTGGCCAGTCCTGAGGTCCATTTGAGAGAGAGCTATCAGCAGCACCCAGACCTGGCTGCTCTGGGACCCTAAAGCAGCTGACTTCTTGGCTATTCTTCTGGCTGGGGGAGACCCTAGCAGTTTGGCTGCTGAAGCAGCACAGCTTCCACAAATCTCTGTCTCGTGGAAAACATATTTTTGAGATAGCACTCACTGAGTTTGGTGGCATTTCTACCTGCCTTGGACTTTTGCTGTTTAGCTTCACAATTGGACCCCTAGGTCTCTCTCTGCCTGGCTGCTCTCCATCCACTCTGTCCCCAGCCTATATAAACTTCACCTTACCTAAACTGCTGTAGCCCTGCTGAGATCAGTGGAAACACATTCTCTTTAAAACTAAATATTGGGAGTAACTTCCTGCTGTGAAATAGAGGGATCCAGTAATTTTTCTCTTGTATGAAAACTGGTGAGTGTCCTATTTTAATCTTCATCAAGCAGTGCTTTATCTATCTTTTGGTATTAATATATATTTTTTTTTTAAATAAAAGATCTGTTTCCTGCATATTCAGTAAGAGTTGTTTGTGTGCCTCTAAACACAAATCTGTAATTGAAAGTTAGAAGATGTTCTTAGCCATTCTTTTTGGTATGAACTGGGTAACTGGCAGGCAGTCAGCAGCTTCTCAGCACTCTGAAATGAAACATACACTGGCAAACTAAAAAAAAAAACCCAAAACAACAAAAAAACCAGGAAATACAACTGAGCAGCAAGGCTTTGAACCACTTCACTAATTTTTGGGTATCTCAAATGCTTGGAACCCACATGGACTACAAAAGGTCACCATTCCATGAAAAAAGAGCAACCCAAACAAGAACAACTTCCTGGTTTGGGATTTCTCAACCAAATACAATTGAGAATGAAACTGTCTTCCCATGACCCTTTACAGTCACCATGGACATGATGTTCTTTTCTATTTTTAGGACAAGTAACATGAGGGGAGGAAGATTTAATTAACACATCTGGCTTGAAATTTTAGACTGCTTTTCACGTTCTTTTGCTGGGAAGGGAACAGATTCTAATCTCTTTGAAGAGAGGAAATCCAAGTTCTCTGTCTCTGCATGTAGTTACAACTGGGGTGTTCATTTTGGAGAAGAGGAGGCTCTCAGGTGACCTTACTGTGGGTCTGAAGTATCTGATGGGGGCTACAAAAAGGCTGGGGAGAGACTTTTTAGGATCTCAGGTAGTGACAGGACTAGGGAGAACGGAGCAAAGCTGGAGGTGGGGAGATCCAGACTGGAGGTGAGGAGAAAGTTGTTGAGCATGAGAGTGGTGAGAGGCTGGAATGGGTTGGCCCTGCAGGGAGGTGTTTGGGGCCAGATCCCTGGAGGTGTTTGCAGCCAGGCTGGCAGAGGCTGTGGGCAGCCTGATCTAGGGTAGGGTGTCCCTGGGCATGGCAGGGGGGTTGGAACTAGATGATGCTTGTGGTCCCTTCCAACCCTGCCCGATCCTATGATCCTATGTCCCATCCTGCTTCCCACGCTATCAGTGACAGAAGAGGCGATAAGGCAGCAAATTAACAAGGAACACCCCAAAATTTTCCCAAGCACATCTCTTTCAGCAGCAATCAGCTGGCGCAGGAGCTCAGAGGTCACAGAGGCACTTACCGGCTGGCGGACAGCCTGGCCAGGAGGGGCTCCAGCCAGCCCTTCTGGCACTCGCAGTGCGAATCCATGAAGATGAGCACGTCCCCAGCTGCCCGTGCCGCTCCCAGCATCCGACCTCGGATGACTCCAAGCCTCTTGTTGCTCCGGATGAGTTTCACACCCTCCAGCTTAGAGATGTACTCACTCAGCGCTGACTTCAGGGGCCCTGTCGGAATAGGAACCACCACGCAAATGTTTCTGCCTGGGTTCCAGCTCGCAGAAAAGCAACAGGAGATGCTGCTTCTCGCTGGTAAAATGCTTTTTTTTGGGGGGGGGGGGGACAGGGGA
>VWZI01005068.1:180614-190651 GCA_013396835.1 Psilopogon haemacephalus
TATATATATATATAAAAATATATATAATTTGTTTTTTTTTTCCCAAGACATCTTAAAGAAAAGTGTCTTTCAGTGCCAGGCCTTGGTGTTTAAGATTTAATCCCCCTGTCATGCCTACTGGAATTTCCCCAAATTCTACCCGATGAAATATTGATTCAATCTGTTAGGAGATAGTGAAATGCAAGCATAAATAATGCAGGAATACAGAGGGAATGGATGGGCCTCTGGATTCCAGCATTGGTTTCTCTGACTCAGGCTGATGTATGCCAAGTTTATTTTAGATTTTTTTTTTTATTATTTGAACACATACCTGAGTCTATGCTTGTGTGGAGCTCTGGCTTGTCGATTTATAAACTTTGAAATTGAAAGTTAGGGAATAGACATGGCTTTCACGGCAGTTTGTGGAGAGAATCCCTGGAGAAAGGCTTGAGAGCATAAAGTTTGTTGCCAAATAATAATGTTCAGTGACTCAGAAACTGCCGCCTGTTATATAGACTTTTTAACTCCAGCTCTGCAGATTGAAACAGACCCTGAAACATCTGCAGGTTTCCTCTGGAGGTTTGGGCTAAAACATCCACCTATCTGGAGTCTCCCACCCTGTCCTCCACCCTTCCCCCAGAGATTCTTTCTTTTCGTGGCTGTTTGAGGTTTTTTAACATATCATAGCATACTGCCCATCACATCCACTCTCAGAAGTATCTCTGATTTCATGCTCTTAAACGCTCCATTCCAGCCACTGTAGCCCAATATTTCTATGGCATTCCCGAGGCTCTTAAAGATTTGAAATCCTGAGAAGGAGTGAGAGTTATGCCAACTGTGTGGGTAACACCTGAAGCACCACGTGCTCCAGTCCAAATGCAAGTGTTTGTGATGTGAGCTGGCTCCCTCTTAGGCATCTGCACTCACCGCAGCCATGCTGGGCACATCCTGGCTGCTGTGGACTGGGGAAGCAGCTGTGCAGTCTCCTGCAGAGCTGCTCTCTTCTTGCTCTATGCCTGTCTTGCTGTAGTGGGTTTGCAGTTACCTGCCCCCTCCCCTCCCCCCCTTAATAAACCCCGGCTAAAACTCAGAAAAAAAAACCACTGGAAGTTAATAAATGAAGCTTTATATTTACAGCAATGCACAATATACAAGCAGNCATCACCTTTCCCCCCTTCCCCAGCCTTATCTCACCACCTGTTGATGCTGCAGATAAGCTGAAGATGGGTCAGAGATTAGTAATAGGAAGGAGTTAGTAGTTTTAGTAGCTTTACTCTGAATTAGCTACCAAGGAAAGACAAAGAGATGAAGAGAAGCAGCTGCCTTGCCGAAGGTCAGAAGCCCTCTGCTAATCTGGTTGTTTTGGGANATCTATGTTTGGGTTACAACTCCTAAACACATCTTTTTTTTTTTTTTTCTTTCTCAGTAAAGGTCTGGGTGAAGTAACACAGTGCTTATATCTCTCAGCCAATAGTCTAACTTCTCACTCAAATCCTCCAATTAGCTCGAACCAACACACTTGCTCTATGCCTTGCTGCCTCCATGCACCTTTGGAGATTGAGTGTACCCCTGAAGATGCGCTGCAGGAGTGATGTAAGGCAAAGGGCCTCGTGAACTGGCTGCCTCTGATCAGTCTGACTCCAGAGTATTCCCCAACCAAAATTCAGCCTAGTCTCTCTTAATCACAGAATCATAGAATCAGTCAGGGTTGGAAGGCACCACAAGGATCATCTAGTTCCAACCCCCTGCCATGGGCACGGACACCCTACACTAGATCAGGCTGGACAGAGTCTCATTCAGCCTGACCTTAAACAATCTTCCCAACCCCCCTGACGCTTGCCACTTCTTTGCATAGCACAGAAGTAACCTGGAATCCAGCATTTGACAAATTCTGGAGCAAAGCAGGCCATTGCATTAACGGTGTGGTGTTTTGGCAGCACCATCTGTCTCACACCGCTGTCATCTGGAGAGGAGTCCCTGTGCACAGGCATCTTCCAAGTAGAGATGAGCCACAGGAGCCTACCAAAATAATCAGCATGGATTTTCCCTTCTTTTCATAGAATCACAAAGTCATTTAGGCTGGAAGAAAACCTTCAAGATTATAGAGTCCAACCATTAACCTGGAAGAAGGTGAAGGTCAAAGGCTGGGAACTGAAAATGGCATTAGACCTGATGGAAGGTCTGTGCTCTGAAACACAGATGGGAATGGAGCATGTGTTTGATGCACCAGGGGTTGTGAAGACAGGTTGCACACTGTCTGCCTTTCAGATGAGTAAGCACAGATTAATGTTAGAGGAAGTGACAGCTGTACAGTGTTGGTGCTTGGGCTTGGTTTGATACGCTGAAAAAAGCAGCTCAAGGAATTGAGAAAGAACTCCAAAGCACAGGTTAGCCTCAAGGAATGCCTTTCCATTTGTTTAGTCTGTAGCTGCTCCAATATGTATAAAGACATCATAGTCCAGGAAAATGTCCTGATGCATTTGTGTGATATAATGCTGGCTAAGGAGAGGAATAATCTACAGCAACACATCAGCTTTAGCCAGAAACTGACCCTGTCTAAGTATTACCATGAAATTCTAGTACCTTCCCAGAAGGGTGGCTATGAATAAATCTCTTCAGAAGTACAGAACAGAGAGATTTTGCATCTGATTTTACAGAGAAATAAGATCCCCATAAAGGACTAAATACCATCTGGAGATAGATTCCCTTGTGGACAAGAGCAACAATTTCTCTTAAACAGCTCTACTTAACAGCTTGCTCGCTTAGATACAATTTTTGTTTTTTTTTAACTGCTCATTACACAAAAGGAGACCTCGTTTAGCTAATTCAAACACTTATTCACATTCTGAATTAAATGAAAATTGGAATTCTTAATGATGGTGATGACTCATGGATTAAACATCCCTGAGAGGCTTTCACACCTCTTGCCTCGCCAGTGAAAATCCAGATATGATCCACACCTCTCTCTCTCTCCCTCCCTGTTTGCTGGTGGCATATGTTCAGTCGGGGACAGAGGCAGCTGGAGCTGCTTTCATTTGCAAGCACAGGTAGAAGCAAAGATGCAGGAAGAGGATCGTAACTAGGGGCAGGGCAGAGCTGGGGAAAGCTGAGATTTTACTGTAGCCCTTGGGGCATCCATGAGAAAGTATTAAAAAAAATAGGGTAGATAAATACAATGCAGTTTTAACTTCTTCTTCTTCTTCTTCTTCTTCTTCTTATTATTATTATTATTATTATTATTATTATTATTATTTTATTTTTGCTTCTCTGCAATGTGACCTTCACAATCCCCATAGTGTTAACCTTGCTATCAGCTGCTAGCTTCAGACACTAAACTCTCAGGATTGCCTTCTCTGAAAAGCAGCAATCTTCCTGCCTTTAGTCACTGTGTAAGGATGTTGAGTAGTTTGAAGAAAACCAAAGAAACCTTCCTCAAAACTAGGAGGAAAACCATTGAGTAGGAGTTTTTACTCTTATGTCAATCAGCTTGAGAACAACAACTGAGGATTTGGAGACAGAATTGCATTAGTGTCACAGGCTCATAGATGACACAATAAATAGAATTACTTGATGCTTTTCCCTCCCTCCCCTTCCCACTTTCCAGACTAACTGAGAAAGTTTCTTGAGAACCTAGATAGTAGGTTTTGAAATGAAGTGGCCTGAGGAAAAGCATGAGTTAACTGCTTGCTTTTGTGTCTGTCATGGATAGGGGAAGAGTGGCTGGAAAAAAAAAAAAGTCTAATGGAAATTAAAGATGTGCTCTGCCGAAGATGGAAAATATAAGCATAGACAATCAAAGTATTATTTGCTACTTGAGTGCTGTGGTTGGATGAGGCTGCTCACCAGGAGAGGTATATATTGAACAGCTTCACAGTGGCAAGGGGGCTAATTATGTGGGAAGTGCCTTGGAGTGGAACAAAACGCTGCAAACACCCTTGCTGTGCCATCACCCATACCAAAGATCAAAGCAAAAACCCCTGCCTGTTTCTCAGTGTTCCTTCCTCTTCTTGATGAAGAGTGGCTTGCACTTCCAAACATGGGGTGGAAAAAAAAAAAATAAAATAGCATCCCTACCCTCTTTTCTCTTGCAGCTGTGGTGGAAACAACACACTAGATACCTTGGGCCACTTCTTCAGCTTTTGTCATGATGTAATAAATGAGCCAGAGATTTTATTTCCAAAGCTCATTTCTTTTATTGGATAGCAAAGCGAAACAGCGCTGGGTGCAGGGGATATTTTTTTTTTTCCACTCCACACTGCACACAGAAACAAAGCTACACACATTTTTATTGCATGTTCCTAATACATATGCAAATGATTTCTAATGCCTATTCAAGCAGTGCTTAAAATCATAAGGGGTCCTCGTGAGGGTTGTCTTAGACATGCGTGTTGGTTCTTGGGGGCCCCCCCGTACCCCTCTGGTGGTCTCTTGGATGAAGTAAGGAGTCATCCTCCAAGTGTCCTTTCGGTGAACTTGGCTAAGGAGTCTGTGCAGTCATTATTCCACACTGTTAGTCCTTGTTGGGCAGTTGTAGCATCCTTGGTAGAGGAATTTGCAGGGACCCTTATCCTTTAATTTATGTCTAGGCAGAGTGTCCGTTATCAGTTAGCTTCTTGGTTTTGTTTGTTTTTCTTGGGTGATGCTACAGCCACAGCACATTCCAGCAAGTGCCTTGAATCTACTCAAACACTTTTTTCCTAGCTCTCTGCTAATTTTATATCGACACGAACGAACGCTTTTACCACAATGACACAGGTTTGTTCCTCTGGCTCAGGACACTCAGACCTGGGATGCTCAAGCCTCTTCTTGGCTGGCTAAGAGTCAGCCGTGTGGTCTTAGTTAAGATGGTGTTTCAGCTTCTTTTCAGAGTGCTTTAGGAACAACGGGTGCTGCACCTTCTCTGAGCTCTGCTTCAATACCCACAGGTTAAAATTCCCACAGGAGGAAATTCAGATAACGAGCCCCCAGATTAATCCCTGGTGTTTCCATGGTGCATCTCATCGGGTGCTGGTAGATGAGGATGCACTGTATGGGAGCCTGCAGACGGACAAAATGTCCTTGATAAAAGAAGTCCAAGCCCTTGGCGTTGAAGGGAGGCAGCAGATTGACAGATCACACTGTGCTGGCACAGCCAGCAGTGATCTCTGCACTGAGCCCGGCTAGGGCAGTTTTTCATTAAGTTTATTATTTCCCAGAAAGTTCACACAGGAGGGCTCAAACATATTTTCCTTCTGTCTCAAAGGCTCCTGATAGATTATGGCTCTGGCCTCAGTCCTGTATTTTTTACTCTGTTTACCCCTCCACTGGTTTGGGCAGTGGAAGGAAATTATTGGCTTACAGAGCCTTTATAGCCCAGTGCTATTTTTGTGATTCTATAGCAACCAAAGCTCTTGAAGGGGATGGGGGAATTTTCTGTCCAATATTCTGGACAAAAATCTGTCACTCGGTTTGCCTACTCATTGCCTGGTTACTGCCTACATAGTCTCTAGTTTTTAACCCTGAAAAGAAACAGAAAGCTCACGGAGGCAGGAGAAAACATACTCGTTAGTCCTGGTATTTAGAAACTGGGGGTGTGTTACATGACTCAGTGCCTCTGGAGGGAGCAGCTTGTGACATTTCTGCTTCCCTCTGCCCCTCGTTCTTTCCTGTGCTCTGTGCTGCTTTCACTGCTTCTCGGTTTTACTTGGTAGGATTATCAAAACAAAACAAAACAAAAATCACAAACGAAAAACCCAAACCCCAAACCACCAACCAACCAAAAACCCACCAAACCAAACACACACACAAAAAAAAAATCCATGCCAAAACCAACCCAAAACAATTAAAAGAAACCACTGAGCCCTTTTCTTGCTGCTTTGCTTCTGAAAGAGATGGTAGGTAGAGATTGGCTTGTGTCTGTCAGGCCAAACAAGCTCAAGTGTATGGAGCTTTACCTGCTGGTGGATGTCAGGCAGCCATCAGCTCTGCTTGCTATCTCAGCAGCTCACTGCTGTGCCTTTGGCTGTGCTCTCTGACTTAGATGGAGAGGGTTCCTCTAGGCTACTCTTCTTTCTCTGAGAGGTTGAGCAGTTCTTGGTCATAGTTTTCTACTTAACTTTGGTGTGAGGTTACACTAACTGCATGGCAGAGAATGAATATGATCATGCATTAAGAGAAGCATTGCCAGCAGGGCAAGGGAGAGGATTCTCCCTCTTTACTCTGCTCTCTTGTGTGCAGTTCTGGAGCCCCCAGCACATGGAAGTGTTGGAGAGAGTCCAGAGAAGGGCCACAAAGATGCTCAGAGGGCTGCAGCAGCTCTGCTATGAGGACAGGCTGAGAGAGTTGGGGCTGTGCAGCCTGGAGAAGAGAAGGCTTCGAGGAGACCTTACAGTAGCCTTCCAGTATCTGAAGGGGGCCTGCAGGAGGGCTGGGGAAGGACTATTGACAAGGTCTTGTAATGACAGAACAAGGGGGAATGGGTTCAAATTGGCAGAGGGGAGATTTGAACTGGATGTTAGGAAGAAATTCTTCACAGTGAGGGTGGTGAGGCACTGGCACAGGTTGCCCAGGGAGGTTGTGGCTGCTCCCTCCCTGGATGTATTCAAGGCCAGGCTGGATGAGGTCTTGAGGGACCTGTTCTAGTGGGAGGTGTCCCTGCCTGTGGCACAGGCGGGTTGGAACTGGATGATCTTTGAGGTCTCTTCCAACCTAAACCATTCTATGATCCTATGATGCTACGGTAGAGAAGAGTACAGCTACAGTACTTCTGGTGGACTTCTTGGCTATGTCTTGAGCAATTATTACCCTCAATTCATGCAACAAACATCTTTTCAAAGGCCTTTATCAATGCTGGAGGCACAGCCAAGCAGAAATAAATGTGACCATGAGCTGCAACTTCTAATGCGTGTGGAAATTTGATGTCAGTTGTTTTATTTCAGGCTGCAGTGTCAGGCTGTAAACTGCAGCAGATAGCTACTCCCCCTGGTAAGCTCTTTTGCAGAGGTGGTAACTTTTGGAGCAGGGTGAAAAGCACCCCTGAAGGTCAGCAAAATACACTTCATCTTATGACTCAGAAGCTTTTATTCTGCAGAGAGGTGGATTAGTGATCTCGATCGTGGCTCAAGTTTTAAGCTTTCATAACAGGGGGTCTTCCTTTTCCAGAGAAGGTGAAACGGGTGCAGTTTCCTGATAAAATGCTGGGAACTAAACTTTTTGAGCTGGCAAACTTAGAGCTTGTAGGAGTATGCTGTGGGAGCACAAGCAAATAGGGCTCCCACCATCAGGCAACTGTTGTGAATTTCGGTGTGTTTGGTCAGACTGCCTTTAAGCTACTCAGTGTTTATGAGTAACTACAGTCCTGGGATAAGTTATGCAGCCTCAGATCCTTGTATCTGCTGGCATAGTAAGAGTGCCCTGCACTTGGTGCTGGGTTACATTCCCAAGAGTGCTCTGAACGCTCCTCTGGATTGTTGTTCTGCCTCAGGCTGCAGACATCAAAAGAGGACCTCTCTGTAGATGCATTTGGCAGCACTTGGTTTGCAATAGGAAGGTTACAAGCTGGTGTATGACACTCTTCCAGGCTCTGGTGGAAAAGTCTCCTCGGAGTGTTTGCAGGCTGGCTTTGCTCTGCAAGCTGAGCAGAGCACGAGTTTGTGCTGCTTTGAGTCCACTTTGCCTCTTTAAACCTTGCATCCAGTGCAATGCTGTAAAGAAGTGAGTAAACAGCCACCTAACTCTGCTTCCCAGCAAAGGATGATCTGCTCAGAGGGGAAAGTGCTTGCCTGGTCACAGCTGAATTGCTAATATTCCTACAAACTGCTTCTTTAGGGTTGTGTAACATGCTTGGGAATGTGGCAATAAGAGATGTTGAAATGGGGAAAGGCTCAGAGGAGGAGAAATGGAAGGGAGCCAAGCCAAAATACACAGTGAGCCTTTTCCAGAGACAGGTCAGCAGTCATCCAAGTGTATTCCCACAAAATGGAAGTTCAGGAGGGAACTGTAAGCAGTGGAAAATATTACATTACGAACCTCAGTCACTCTGAGTTTACTACAGAAAAAAAAAAAATATATATTCCTAGAGTTTAAAGCCCCTTCTTACTCTTCTCCTTTATTTATTTTTTTTTTTCTCTCTATGTTTAAATATGTTTTTGGTTAGGTAAGCTGAAACTAGGAGGGAAAAAAAAACAAAACAACAACAGCCGTTTCTGTAGCACAGGAAAGTTTAACAATAACAACAAAAAAAAAACAAACCCCAACATTTCAGAGCTTTTAATTTTTATTATTTGCCAGGGTAAAATATTTCTCTTCAAGAGAAGAGACTCTGTTCATGTGCCATTCCCTCTCACTATTACCCACAGAGAACCTTAAGAACATATGGTAGATACCAGCAGTTAAGTCACATGGATACCCTACTCAGTTTCTCAACTAATGAGGAAATTGTCTGGGGGGGTTTCATTACTGCTCTTCAGCAAGCAGAGTAGATAGCTTTGTGGGTTATCCTTGCTCATGTTCTCCCAAAACGAAATAGAGCAGAAAGCTTTCTGCCATCTATGGATGATCAGGTTGCCCATCTCTGTTCTCTCGTGATCAGTCATCCTGTCTGCCCAGAGAGCCCACTGGATATTGTACGCTTGTTGAAGCTCTCCCAGGTCAGAAGCTTCTTTGCTTACTTTAAGTTGAAAGTGAAGTAAAAGAAGAAGAAGAAGAAGAAGAAGAAGAAGAAGAAGAAGAAGAAGAAGTGTCTTCCTAGGGCTGCTCTGATCAGCAGCATTTCCAGGATTTTGTTTGGAACTTGAGACAGTTCAGTCATGCAGATGTGGTCAGCCACATTAGTGCTCTGGTCTCTGTCCTGCTACTGTGGGAGATCCGAGATCAAACTCAGTCTCACGGTTCACAAAAGCCCAAATATCTGAGGAGTTATAACTGCCTTTTTTTATTTTTTTTTTTCCCCTGCCAGAGAGCTAATTGAGCCCTTTTACATCCTGTCCTTTAGTGGATTTTATACAGCTCCTCTCTTTTCCCTTATTGAATTAGGTGTGTGGAATTAGGTGTGTGGCACCCCCACTGCACAGCCATGCTGAGGATGTGGCAACTGTGACTCCTTACAGCATCATCTCTTTCCCAGCTGTTGCCACAAGGAACTTCTTTTTAACCTTGCCCAGCTGTGGGCATTCAACTTTTTACTGATGCAGTTTACTGTTACTGCTTTCTATGCCTTTTGCCAATACTTTTTCCCCCCCCCCACCATTCCTTAAAATGTGAGCTTTATTTTTTTCTTTAAATGACATGTTGCTAGTGTTCAATGTGTGATGTGAGGATAGGGATTAGAGGTCTCTTCTCCTGGAAGACACATACTAACAAAGGCTCCTTATTTGTCTATTTGAGTTACACACACTGGGGTCCTCCAGCTGCTCTGGGCAAAGGATTGCAAAAGTGTAATTTATGCAGCAGGCTTTCTAATCCACTAGGCTTCAATAAAGTAGTAAAACTATATTAGGAATGTAGATACATGTGGCTGAGGTTAACTGCCTCCCTTGAATTTTTCCAAAGGGGAAAAAAAAACAAACCCCACCAACAACTCCTTTTTGCTTCAGCAAGCTGTGAAGGCCATCTGAAGGATGAGGTCCAAAAGAGGTATTTCAGCTTGATCAGCTGATCCTTTGGGGGGGAAAAGTATCTGTCTTCAAGGGCCAACAGAAAACTGCTAAAAGCACCTTGAATGTCCTGAAGACAACCCCCAAATCTGGCGTGAGAAGGCTGGAGTATTGCTGCTTGCAGGCAGTGGGCTTCACGCCTTTGTTCTTGTAGGCTGTCAAACACCAACATCTGGCTGCATAGGTAGACACGAAACAGTGCTGGTGCCAGGACTGCTCTGTGCTTTGTGGGACTGTGTCTAACAGCAAGTTGCCCCAGCAGGTGAGCTGTCTATCTGGGTGCACAGCAATATTTGCTTTGTCAGCCTCGTGTGGGGCTTGGCAAGTTTAGGAGTGGTGAGGTGTTCTCGTTAGGTGAAACGAGCTAAACTTGCTTTCCGTGCAAGCCTTCCTGGGTTTGGAGGGCAAGCGTTCATTTATTATTAA
>VWZI01005068.1:207561-221577 GCA_013396835.1 Psilopogon haemacephalus
TCTGGATGTTTTGGGAACATTCTCAAAACAATCTTCTTTCTTCTCTCTCAGTCAAACTGGGCGAAGTGACACAGTGTTTAATTTCTCACTCAAATTCTCCAATTAGCTCAAACCAACACAGCCAGTTTCCAGAATGATTTCTCTTTATCTCCTTGTCTCTTTTTTTTGGGGGGGGAGGGGAAGGGACGGAAGCTGCAACTGGATGTGTTTATTGAACTTGGCAGCTGGCTTCAAGCAGAGAAGGGAATAATGGTTCCTATGCACGGCAATTCTCCTTTTTGACCTTTCTTAATAGATAAGGAAGGAAAAAAAAAAAAGATAATTTGCCGGGAAAGCAAAATAAACGGGACACAAAACCAGAATTGTGGTGGGAGAGATACTGGCTGAATGTGCAGTGCATGGAGATGGAGTGAGGCAAAGAAGCTTTAGAGTCAAGGTCAAAGGAAGGCTGTTCAAGTTCAGGGTTTAAAATATTAACACATGAAGATGTCTTGCTTTTTTCAGGCAGTCAGATCCTTTTCAGTGGGAATCTTAGAGTACAGTCTTTGTGGGTATGGACTGGACTACAAACATAACAAATTCAGATGCAACTCTTCTTCCCTCTCCTCCTAAAAATCCCTTTCAAATGGCTTAGCTTTGACATGTCAGGTCCCAGTGTGATTCAAACAGCAAGCAGAGTAAAGCAAAAGGCATTGCAATGTTACGTAATTATAGCTTATGAAGTGACAACCTCAGAAATGTCAAACTCGTGGGTTTAAGCAGCCCTTGCTCGTATAAAATTAATCATCTAGGTTGTATTAATTTGCATTTCGTTCTACAACTTAAACCCTGCTGCTGAGTCATTCTGTACATGTAGAAAAGAGAGAAAGAAAGAAAGAGAGAGAGAGAGGAATGAAGGAAGAGAGGGAGGAAAAAAGGGAGAAAAGAAGGGAGGAAGGAAAGGAGAATAAAGGAAGGAAGGAAGAAAGAAAGAGAGAAAGAAAATCTCCGCTCATTTTGCTCTGTGGTCCTGATATGAGTAAACAAAACTTGGCTTGGAGAGAAGGGGGACTTGTTGTTCTCTTCATCTCTTTTCTTTTTTTTTTTTTGCTGGCTCAGCCATAACTTGCAGCATTTTTCTAAAGCTTGCCCAGCATTTGCAAGTCGTGCACAATGGGCCAGCATTTCTGTAATTCCTGACTACCTCCGCTCCCTTCTTGCACTTTGTACTCTTTTGTCAGGAGTAACACCAAGGAACACATCTCAGATGTAAAAGGCTGGTACATCCCGTAAATGGTGTGATGGCATTTGTGCTCTGCCCATGCATACATGTCCAAGATGGGTTACAGAAGGCCTGGGCGTTCTGATGCTCTGGCATATTCCTGTCTTGAGCAAATAAAGTCAACTACTGAGCCACTGAGCCAGCTGGTTGAGGTGCAGGCAGGTGAGATGTTAATTTTCTGTGTTCAAGTGCCATATCTCTTGTGGCTACCTGGTTTATTTTTTTCCCCAAGGTGGACAGTAAAAAACGTCCCCTGAGATTGCAGGAGCTGTGGAAGAGCATGGACTTCCACATGGATCATCACACTGAGGGCCATCCTTTATGGAGAGAAAGCAGCTGATTAATCCTGCTCTAATTCCTGCATTAACCACTAAAGTGGCTGCACCATGACTTTATTTAACTCCTTCAGAAACAAAGTCAGCTTGGGCAAATTGAAATAGCTTAACTCCACATAGGAGCATCCCCGTGGTTAAACAAACCCTCTGCCATTTCACATCTTTGATAGGTCAGGATGGATTTTTCTGTATATGATGTCATCCATAAACTGTGGCTATGGCAGATCTGGGAACATTTTGCTTTTTGAGGGCCAGGAAGGCCTTTCCAATACATTTAACAGACAAGAAACAATCAGTAAAGCAAAGAATTAATAACAAGGTGGCCACAGGCTGTAAGAAATGGACTGGTATATTTGCCTCTTCCAAGGTTTCAGATACTCTGTGGTTCATTACTGAGAGAAAAGATGAGACTCGAATGGGTTCTGTGAAAATACAGATTGGTAGAAACTGTGAGTAGAGACTTCCAGGCCTCTAGTAATTTGTGTAGGCTGCATTTTGCCTCTGTGACGAGTTGGAGTCAGCATAATGTCAAAAACTGTATTGAAAATGGAGGATGCAACCTCCCTGTCTCTCAAATCATAACACTGCCTCGAAGTCAGGCTAGGAGCGGTCGCTTTAATTCGTTTCCATGCTTCTATGTTTCCTACCTATGCTCAAGCTTTTCTGAATTGCAGATCAAAAGAGAGATACTTCCTGTAAAAAAAAAAAAAAAAAATTAAAAAAAATGGTAATCCCACGATTTCATGAGCAGCACTTTAAAGTAAATCCCCAAACCTTCCTGCAAAAAGTGCAAGTGCGTTGCTGCCCGCGTTCTGAACGAGCCCTCCCAAAGTATTTCATTTAGATAGGTTATCATTCCCCATTACCTGCTGAGTGCTGGCAGTGGCTGTAAAACCCCTCAGAAGGGAGGCATTTCCATGAAATGTCCACATTCAGCTTGTAGAGCATGTTCATGACGTGAAAACACCGTGTAGAAATGGAAGGTAATTACTATCGGTATGCAGCTTCTTAGCATCCAAGAGCAGAATTAACAGCTGGAGTGGTGCCTATAAGAAAACTGGAATATATTTCAGTGAAGCTGTCATCTTTTATCTCCTAAGTAAAATCTGAAATAAAATTGCACTGGCTTAGTCAGTGAGGGGAGGAAAAAAAAAATCCCACCCCAGCTTCTCCTAATCTTCACTGCGATGATAATACATGTAAGCCTCCATTTAAATAAAATCTCTGCACAGCACCTGGAATTTCACAGAGAACCCTTGCACTGGGGATTTGTATGCAGCACGCTTGCATATGAAATGCCAGAACTGCAGGGACAAGGAGAGCAGTGAAATTTAAAAGGTGATGGATAAGACAGATGGCTGAGCAGAAGTGGTCTGCATTGCCATGGAGAAAAGCCTGATGCCATCCGCAGAAATCGGTGCTTGAGCTTGCGAGAGTCTGGCTGCTATGGAAGCATCTGAGCCAACCCTGGGTGTTGCAATATGCCAGTTTTCCAGGAAACAGATTGATGTACAGTGTGGACTATTTTTTTTTTTTTAATTTTCTTGAGGGAGGAGGGGAGGACTCTCTGTGGATTCGGGGCTGTCATCTGGCTTTGAATTTTGTCTTATTAGTGCATTTATTGACACCTAGGGAGAATTATTATTTTTTTTTTAAATAGAGATTATATTGTGAAAGCTGATGTATCCTCCTTGGAAGTGACTTCATCCTCCCCAGGGAGAGCAGGAAACCACTATTTGTACAGTATCTACTAATTTCTTCTCGCTGTTCTCTATTTAACCTGTAAGAAAGGTCCTTCCTTGATTCTGATAACAGCGTTGATCTCTGCTTTTCAAGGAGTTTCACTACCCTTTGTGAGATGACTGCACTCCACAGTGGTCTATGCAACAGCCAGTTAGAGCCAATTCCCACTCTCTGAAAGGGTTTATACTGGGTCAACCTTGAGGCTATGTCTGATAATAACTGGGACTGGGAAGGATGAAGTCCAGGAGCCATGACTTCTGGATCTGGAGTAATTGCTGACCAATACAGAGAGGCAGTTTTGAAAGAAAGTGGGAATATTCCCTGAGAGGAAGTGTGAAAGCTTTCCATCTTCCCGGCCTGAAATCCCCTGGAAATACAAAGGTCTACAGGAGAGAGTTTAAACAGTGACTCAGTCTGCAACCAAAATAAAGACAGCTAAGCCAGACCAGGCTAATTTCTGACCATTGTATTTTCTAAAGGATTTGATGATGGTGAAAGTTTAGTTTAAGGGAATGCAGCTAGATGTGGGACTGTATTACAGACATGTGAGTGGTAGCAGCAACCACCAAGAGAAATGTGAGCCTTGCTTTTAAGCCGCAAACCAAAGGGATGCCAAAAGCATAGAGAGAAATGTGATTGGTTCACTGAGCCAGCAGGGCAATTTGGGGGAAGTCTTGTGAAGGAGTTTAGAGCAGAGCAGAACACTCAGTAAAGGCTAAACTCTTGACAAGATAATTGAAATGTAGCCTGAAAGTCCCCAGCTGCAGAGGAGTTTACAGAGAGTGAGCAGTTCTCTGAGACGCTGCTTCTGGTAGCAGACCCAAGGCAGGAAGTGATGCTAATCCCCAGCAGACAGCACATGAAAAATGGGAGCTGCACAGACAGCAAACTCCCACCCCCAGCCAGAGCCATGCATTTGGGGAGCAGTACTGCCATAACCCAAGGAGGGGGCAGCAGTGATGTGGGTGACAAAAGGGAACTTTAAGTACCTGAGAAGGAGCTAAAAGGTTGGAAAAGTAAAAGTGTACAGTGGTAAGAAAAGCCCCTCTGAGAGTCTGATGGAGTCAGCATCAGTTCTGATGACAGACAGGAGAGAGAAAGGCCATATGCTAGAGAGATGGGGGTGGACATGACATAAACAGCAGCTCAGCAGTATCCCCTTATGTTGCTTGGTCTAGATCATTATGCCTGAGGTCACTTCAGTCCAGTTTCTGGACTGCAGGATGCTGAACCATTCCCCAAACCTGAATCCTACCTCTTCTCCAGGGAGCAGATCCTACAAAGGGAAGCTTCTGTTCTGGGAGTTGTTTCTCTTCCCTTGTTTTGACAGAGGGGAGAAGACTTTCCCAGAAGAGAATTATGGAATCATTTTGGTTGAAAAAGACCTTTAAGATCATTGACTCCAACCATTATCTAAGCCTACCAAGTCTGGTGCTAAGCATATCCTTAATACCACATCTATGAATTTTTTAAACACCTCCAGGGATGTTGATTCAGTCACCTCCCTGGGGTGCCTATTCCAGTGTTTAGCAACACTTTCAATGAAGAAGTTTCTTCTAATATTCAATCTAAACCTCCCCTGGTGCAACTTGAAGTCTTTTCATGTTATCCTATTGGTTGTTATTAAGGAGGAGACCAACACCTTCTGTACGCCAACTTCCTTTCAGGTAGATGTAGAGAGCAATGTGGTCTCCTCTCAGCCTCCTTTACTGCAGACTAAACAACTGCAGCTCCCTCAGCCACTCTTCATAAGACCTGCTCTCTAGACCCTTCATCAGCTTTATTGCCTTTCTCTGCACCCACTTCAGCACCTCAGTATCTTTCCTGTAGGTGGACATCATATTTGCCAGCCTTCAGTCACCTGGGACCTCCTTGGTTAGCTCAATAAGAACTTCCACCAGCTCCCTCAGTACCCTTAGTACCTTACCTAAGAGAAGCCCCCAGTCTTGGTTGTGGATCTTGTTTTTAGGAGGCACTTATTGCAAACAGAGATGAGGAGAAGGATGCCCTCTCACCTTTTCACCCTGTTCTATCCTAGAGTGGGAGCCCAGGCACATTTAGTGCAAAGGCCAGGAGAAAGACTGAAGAGACTGGAGGAGGTGATGTCTCCTTTACAGTAGAGGGGGATGCTGTTTAAGGTAGCCCTTTAGGACTGCTCTGGCTAGTGGCTGCAATTCTCTCACTGGGACTTCTAGGAAACATGCAGCTTCATCAGGAAAATTGTTGCTCCAGATGGAGTTATGGAACAGAAAGTTGATAGGAAAACTATATCCAAATGGGGTATAATCATGCAATAGCACAGCTTCAGTGACATTTAATTTCTGTGTAAACAGAGCACACTTTTGTGCTTATGGTTAGCAGGAGATGGATTCGGGAAGCTGTATTAAATTCTTGGCACTGGTTCTGATTCACACTGTGGCCTTCAGGAAATGACTTAATCATGGCATCCTGCAAGGTGCTGAACACATGATGAGCAGCATTTCTTTCCTCTGAAGCAATGGGGAGTTTCTGGAACAGAACAAGAACTCAGCACCTCAAAGAATCATAGAATCGACCAGGTTGGAAAGGACCTCCAAGCTCATCCAGTCCAAGCTATCACTCAGCCCTAGCCAATCAACTAGACCATGGCACTAAGTGCTTCATCCAGTCTTTTCTTGAACACCTCCAGGGATGGTGACTCCACCACCTCCCTGGGCAAGCCCATTCCAATGCCAAACACTCTTTCTGTGAAGAACTTCTTCCTAACATCCAGCCTGAACCTGTCCTGGCACAGCTTGAGACTGTGTCCTGTTGTTCTGTCACTGGGTGCCTGGGAGAAGAGCCCAACCCCACCTGGCTACAACCTCCTTTCAGGTAGTTGTAGAGAGCAATGAGGTCTGCCCTGAGCCTCCTCTTCTGCAGGCTGCACACCCCAAGCTCCCTCAGCCTCTCCTCATAGAGCTGTGCTCCAGCCCCCTCACCAGCCTTGCACAGAATCTGGGAAGTACCATACCAGCTGCAGTCTCTTGCTGACCTTGACTAAGTGATAGCTCTTGTGAGGATTGAGTTTATTTCTTATTAGAGCACCCATCAGGCCCCTTGTGCAAGGAAAATTCATTTGCCAGCACTCAGGATGTATGCAGAACATATGCCTTAGTTTATTCCTCCATCTTTGTGCATAAAAGTAATAATTAAAAACCTTTCTGATATAATTAGTACTCTATCAAAATTTCCAGGAGCTCTCATTGCTCTTAAGCACCCCAAGTAATTACCCTGCTGGGGACTTGCCATGCCCATGAGCTCACCTTGAAATCAAATCATGAATAGTGGGACTGGCAGTCATTTAAGGCAGGTCTTTAGAAAGCTGTGACTGATTGCTTCAAAGCCTACTGACAAAAGAAAACCCACACGCACCCACCTGCCTTCCCACAGTAAGCAGATTATCAGTTACAAAAAGGATGTGCTGCTGCTGCTCCTGGGTGAGAAGGAAACATATGGAAACTGCAGAACCCGTGTGGAAGCCAGGAGAGCCTGCAAACACAAAGACAAGGCAACAGTTAAAGTCTCAGCTAAGTGCCTTCCTCTGACTAAGCCCTCTCAGTTGCGTTGTGTAGTAAGTGCAGTCCGAATTTGCTACCACCCCTTGAAACCTGAATGATCTTAAAGGGCAGTTTCAGCTTCTCAGCCCTGCAGTTGTTTTTTCTGGGAAGATCATTGGATCTAGGGAAGTTTCCGAGTAGATGCAGATGAGATTCCCCAGACTGAGCCATGCTGGGCAGCATTGTCAGTGGAGCAGAGAGTGGTCACTAATCCCAGAAGCTAAATATCCAAACTATTTGGATATTTAATGACAGCAAAGAGAAAAACGTTTGGCTAAATGCAGTAAGGCAAGACTCCACATCTGTAAGTAAGCCTGTAGGGTCTTTGGTGACCTCAGAAGCATTAGGCACTCATTCCCTGGGCCATCTCTGGACCATCTGCAGGGGGCATTCCAGAGAAGCCACTTGGCTTGTCCTGGAAAGATGGAAGGCAGCAACACTCTTGTGGAAAGCCTCAGATACCTCTCAATTTGGACACAGCTGGAGGCAGAGGTTGCTGCAAGCCTGCATCAGCAGGATGCAGATGCCTTCAGCTGATTTCCCAAAAGCACGGATCTGTCTCGTTGCTCAACAGTTTATTTCTTAATGATATCAGTAGACACAATACTTTTCTTTCTGGTTCATAAATGCATGATGCCTACTGAGAGAACTGACTGATGTTGTTGCTGTATCATTCTCCATCATTTTTGAAAGATCAGAAAGAACAGGGGAGGTGCCCGAGGACTGGAAGGTACCCTTGTGGCACCAGGTACCAGCTGCCCTTGTGCCCAAGAGGGTAAATGGCACCATGAGGTGCATCAAGAAATGTGTGTCCAGCAGGTCTGTGGAGGTTCTCCTCCCACTCCGCTCTGCCCTAGTGAGGCCACACCTGGAATACTGTGTCCACTTTTGGGCTCCCCAATTCAAGAGACACAGGGATCTGCTGGAGAGAGTCCAGCAGAGGTCTATGAGGACGATTTTGGGGCATCTCTTCTGTGAAGAAAGACTGAGACACCTGGGGCTGACTAGGCTTGAGAGGAGAAGGCTGAGAGAGGATCTTATCAATGTCTATAAATATCGGGGGGGTGGGTGTCAAGATGAAGGTGCCAGTCTCTTCTTGGTGGTACCCAGTGATTGGCAAAGAGACAAGCTAGAACACAGGAGGAGACACTTCTTTATGGTGAGGGTGACAGAGCACTGGAGCAGGCTGCACAGAGAGATTGTGGAGTCTCCTCCTCTGGAGACTTTCAAAACCCACCTGAACGTGTCCCTGTGCAGCCTGCCCTAGATGATGCTGATTTGGCATGGAGTTGGACTCAATGATCTCTGGAGGCCCTTCCCAACCCCTAACATTCTGTGATTCTGTGATATTATATCAAGCAAAATATTAGCCAAGAACTAAGGGGCCTGATTTACCTCATTTGGGGTTCAGAGAGACTTGGGGACACAGGATGGGTTACGTACACACACAACATCCCTTAAGGCCTATTCAAACTGATTTCACAGTTTAAGTAGTGAATAGGTCAGGGCAGATCTTCAACAGAATTGATGACACAAACAGCCTTTGGCAACTGGATCAGCGAAGGAGAAGCATTAATTGGAAAGCTATCATTAAATGTGGTTGTTGGTATGCCCTCTGCCTGCCATCAGACAACCAAAGATAGCTTCTGGGAAACCCTCTAAATTCTGGAGTTAAAGTGAGTGTGGAAAAGAGCAGGTCAAAGCTGTGGATGAAGCCATACAGATGCAGACCACCCAGCAAACCGAAACTGGACATGTCCTGGCAGTCAGGGGAGTTGATGCCAATTTCCCCTCAGTATTTGTGAATATTATTATAGCACTGTAGCAAGAAAAAAAAATCCAGTCAGATGAGTGACAGGGTTTGGTTTTTTTTAACATCTTTCTTCCCCTGAAATACATGCCAGGGAAGTGTCAGTGGAGACATCTGGGAATTTCTGAAGGACAAACTGTGCAAAACATTTAGTCACAAGCCACGAAAGCTAGAAAATCCTGGTGTGGGTGACAGCAAAACCTCAGCAAATGAAACTGCACCCGAAGCAGCAGGCTCCAGCTACCTGGACCTTTTATTTCAAGCTTGAGTGACCATAAAAAAAATAAAACCCAAAACCTCTGAGAGGGAGAAAGAGGGATGTAGTTTTCATACAATGCCATCTCCTTGGCATCAAAAACGCCTTTGGATGGGCTGGGAGGTCCTGCAGAGCCAGACAACAGCCGGCGCTGTTGGTAAGAGCGAAAACAGCCTTCTGTGACCTGACATGTGGTTTATTTCTGGTGAGGGGATGAAAGCATTTGTGATGTGCTATGACATTTCTGTCAGTCTTGAAAATGCACTTGACATTCCCGCAGAGAACATCATGTCTGTAGCTCGCAGTGCGGGTGGGAGGGTCTGAACCCTTCTCTCTGTGACATCCACACAGAAATCCTTCAGCAGCCCTTGCATCCTTTGGGGATCCCTGATGGGTGCCAGTGGCCTGGGGTGGCACAGGGTAGCAAATTCTGCTGCTGCTACTCCTCAGCGTCAGGTCCCCTTTGGCTGAAGAGAGAAGGGATGGAACTCAGGCTTCTGTGTAACAGAATTCAGTGTGCTTGAGCCCCACCGGCAGCTCTTTCTAAAGCTCAGTGAGAAAGCCTCACTGCAGCACTCATTTTGCAATCTCGGCACTCTTTCAGAGGTGAGACTTGCCCAGTAGAGGATGGGAAGCAGCACGAGTGGTGAAAAGTGAGCAAAAAGCTTATGCTCCTTGGGGGTTGCAGTAATCCCCTCTCCAGCATTGTCCAAGCCCCAGACACGGAGTTTTTCCTAGAAAAATGGGGTCAGATACTCAGCTCCTATCCGCTGGCACCGCTCCACCAACCGCAGCGCAGCTGAGGCAGCTGGGCTAATTTGCTCCCAGCGAGCATCTGACCCGCTGCTTTCTTCTTGACAGCATCCTTTAAAAGATACACGATGTTCCGCAGGGCCGGGCTAATCTGCTTGTGGCGGAGCATCCCTTGTGCCGCCTGCAGCCCTTAGCACCCACTCTGGCCGGAGAAGCAGCCCGAGCTGGCTGCTGGTGACAGCCCTCGTCAGGCACAGGTCTTGCCGAGCCTGGGAGAAGCCTCCTGCTGCAGAGAGCCCCCAGGAAGACGGGAAGCAGCCGTGGCTATGAATCACCCTAGAAACAAACGATTCGCCATGGGTAGATGTGTGGAAATGGCACAGCAGTGTAAAGTGTGACTGAGGCTATTATCCCAGAGCGATGCAAAGCCTCCCAGCCCCCTCCGCTTTCTCCAGACTCTGTTAATTGTTGCGTTGGATGCAAATCCTCCACGTCTGGAACAACTCACTTTAACTAAGCGAGTCCGTTGCCCTTTCCACGTCAAACAGTGCTGGGCGTGGCTCAAAACATCTGACAAATCGCCGTTTTCATACTCCAGCAGACATGATTCAGTACTGAAGTGATGGACTGGGAGGTGGGTGCTGATTAAAGGAAAGGCGTTCCTCTCTTCTGTTTGCTGCAGCAGGGATCAGAACGACGGAGACACACGGTCCTGCAGAGCTCTTAGCCTCCTCTAGGATAGGTGACGTGAAGTTTGATGCTCTAAAAAGTCTTGCTCCATCAACTGTGACTTCATGTCAAAAAACCCCCCAAAAGTGCCAAGATGGGTATGCACTCTGTCCCCACCATCACCCTGCAGCTGTCTGGGTGCTCAGACCCTGCCAGGTAGCACAGCAACTTAAAGCAAGCCAGGTTGCCCAGGGAGGTTGTGTCTGCTCCCTCCCTGGATGTGTTCAAGGCCAGGCTGGATGAGGTCTTGAGCGTCCTGATCTAGTGGGAGGTGTCCCTGCCTATGGCACAGGGGGGTTGGAACTGGATGATCTTTGAGGTCTCTTCCAACCTAAACCATTCTATGATTTAGGACCAACTGACAGACAATGCTGCTAATGAAGGTCCCACTTTGTGAAGACCCAGCGGTGCTTGGTAGCATTCCCATACCTTTGTGAGCTCCCTTGTATTTCCTATGGGAAAAAAAAATATATCCCCCCACCCCCAGAGCTGAATGGGCTAGCTGGGAACATGCTGGGGGTCCCAGTCTCTTCTGCAATGTTTGTTTCTTGGTGTTGCCACAGGTTTTCCAAACTTAGTTAATACTGGATCATCTTGCAGTTTGCTATCTAAAGGATGGAAAAAGTCTGACATAAGCAAGTGAGTCCAGAACTGGAAGCTTCTGATCGTGCTGCTTTGTTTTTTTGGTGTTTTGGTTTTTTTTTTTTTTTTCCTTTCTTTTTTTTCCCTGCACTTTCAAGAGCACCTTTGAATGAATCTTTTTGTTTTCTTTAAGGCTTGAATGGGCAGAATATGTATACAGAGAAGCCAAGGTGATAGCTTCAGAGGGAAAGGTGGTGCATCATGCTATCATGCAGAAAGAACAGAGGCATTCACAGCTTTTCTTTACAAACTAGACACCTTTTTCTATATAAATAACCTTGAAGCAAGAGCATTACCTCAGCAAGACCTTCACCAATAACCTTAAATGCCTATTAGCAGGCTGTTTAGAGGACATGGAGTACAATAACATTGCTACAATTCCGTTTATCTATTCCAAAAAGAGTAGTCAGGCCAGAACTTACAATTACACTAATGGAGTGGGTTGGATAATTGAAGGAATTTATGACATAAGATAAATGTCAGAGTTTAAAACCGTGTGTGTGTGTGTGTGAGAGAGAGAGAGAGGGACAGAATGCACACAGGTAGGGCTGTCATCAGCTGCAGCACTAAATATAAGCCTCTGTGATTTTACACCTGGGAAAATAACCAGAAATCCTTTCTGAGCACTAAATTATATGCTTGTGGGACAGCAGTGATACACAAGCAAAGCAGCACCTGTAACGAGCCTGCAACCATCCTGGTGACCTGGGAACTTTAATGCCTATTAATCTAGGGAGGGACGAGTAAGAACGCATTAATGGTGCTAGGAAATCCCATAGCATCCCCACCTTGTCTTCCACAAGCTATTCCTGAGAACACTGTTTCCCCCCCCCTAGCTATTTCCTGGAAAGTATTTGCTTGTCAAAAGCAGTTCAGAGGGTGGAAGTGCCATAATTTTCACTAGTCATTACTGCTTGTGTCAGCTCTGTGAGAACTGCACTGTGAACTTGGAAGTGCATTTGAGAAATATGACGATGAAAGCAGGTCTTGATCAACGTTGACTCGTTTAGTTGCTTAGTATATGCAAAAGACATTAGCTTCCTTAATTATCTCTGTGATACTGCACTCTGAGAGGAATATCCCTCAAAGGAAATCCTTGGGGGGAAAATACTGCTCTCAGTTTTTATGAGACTAATGTGGCTTGCACCGAATTGATCAAACTCACATTCCTACAGGGCGGCTTAAAGTGCCCATTTAGCATTATTCCCAGCTGACAGTTTGCTCTGTCTAGTTTATGGATTAGTAAAATGTTCTCCTTTGTTTTGGTTTATCCTGCTTCTTATCCTACATTAATATTTTAATTGACTTGGAACAAACAGCTTCCTTTTGATGACAACAAGGAAGTTTTGACAAAAACCAAAGGGAGGTAAGGGCAAATTTTGGGATTTATTCTTTCTGATGCATTTTGGCTTTCTCATTGTAGGTCCTGGAGAGAAACTGGACTTTACAGGTTGTTGTAAAGTACCACATAAGACAATAGTATTGTACCATTTGGCTAAGGAGTTTCTAGTCCGAGGGCTTTGATCCTGCCAAGCACTTCAGAAAGTTCCTTTCAGCAATGAGTAGTCTCCAGGTCCTTGTGTGCTCTGCACTGGTGCTGTCTTTACAGCTCCAAGGGTGTCTGCCTAGGTGAGAAAAGCAGACAACCTCACTCATGGTCAACAAGGCATGCCTGAGATTGCCTAGCAGCCCCCCACAACCTCCTTTCTAGGGCACATAGAAGATGCTCTCTATGCAGCCCATTCACAGCAGGGCTCTGTGCTAACAGTGCATGCAGAGCTCAGCTTATGAGCACATGAACTTCTTGCCTTGGACTCCTGGTCAAGCAGGGCACTTTGGTTCACATGGTGTATGTGTGACCATGGGGTCAATCTACTAGCTAGTTTCTGTACGTGCTCTTTGCATGCTACAGGAGTGGCACAAACACTATGTCTGGTAGTAGAGACCTGCTGGTACGGAGCAGAGAGCCAGTCTTGGCAACAGTTCCTCACTGAAAGCTTCTCCAACACTGAGACAGCTCAGGCAGGCCAGAGAGCAGCAAAAGCTCCAGTCCTGCGCTCCAAAATGGAAAATGCATGAAGTCTGCAGTGAAGGCAGACAGGCTTGAGAGATTTCATGGGTAAAAACAGTAGGGAGTGTGATCTCCAAACACAGAAAAGAAGTTCTACTAAGCTATGGCTAGGGTCTGCGCATAAACCTTTTGATAGCATGCATTGTTTTCACTCCCACGCTGGATGGGTGCATTAGATGCTGCATCAACAACCAGAGGGTAGATGATTTAAAGGGCTCCAGTGCACATCCTGTTCATAGGATGCTCTTTTATACACACTATAGCCAGGGAAATAGCTTTTAGGGCAAAAAAAGATAAAAGGGTGTCGAAAGAACCTGAGGCACATACAGTTAGCTTTCAGTTTACAAATTTCTTCTCTTTGAGAGCAGAAGAGTTTGCTTCAGGGTATAATCAGCAGCTTAGACCAGAAGAGACTAGTCTGGTCTTGCACCTAACACAGACCAAAGAACGTCCTTCTCTTCATTCCTGTGCAAAATCTATTAGCAGTGCTTAGGTGCTAGAAAAACAACCAACTGCAATGCTAAGCTTTCCAGTGGTGGAAAATTCACTGCAGCCCTTGTTAATGTTTACTTACCTTCAGTGATAGGTATGCCTTAGCTAACCTGTAGAGTGAACTCATCTGGTTTCAGCCTGCCTTTACTGAGTCTTATTTCTGATCCTTTTCCATCCCAGAAGTGTCCTTAAATACAAAACTGCAACATGAGCTAGAAAGGGGAAAAAAAGGCAGGAGTGATGTTCCATGGGAAACAGGTTGAGGGAGATAATGATGATGCTTCTTCAGTGAATGTATGTAGTATGTCACCTTGCCAAGAGCTGCATTTTGGGGGGGGTGTGGGGG
>VWZI01005068.1:221616-243080 GCA_013396835.1 Psilopogon haemacephalus
GGGGGGCGGGGGGTGTGAGATCCATCAATCTCTAGCGATAGGAATTACATTCTCAACCCAGAGCCTAACATCAATTACAGTCACTGTCTTTTTCAGATGTTGAAGCTACAAAAAGAATCAACATATGAAATATTCATGCTGACATTTCCTTATAGCACACCCTCTCGTGGCTCAGCTGTTTCCTTAGCAGTATACTCAGTGTTGTACTGTGCTGCCCCTAAGCCTTGTCAGTTCACCTGGCATTGAGGCTCCTTTGAGTTCTTTTTTTTTTTTCCAGGAGAAACTCTATGATGTTTCTTACACTTCAGTTCTGCCTGAGTTGCTCTGAGCCTGCATGGCCTACAACTTGCCTGTGTGGCTTTTCTTTTTTTTCAGCCAGCTGCTGCTGCCCAGCACTGTCCTTACTCCTGTTCTTTATATGGTTTCCCACCTCTCTGCATCACGTTATCAAAAAGATTCTAACAATAAGCAGCTTGTAGAGCATGTTGTACACCAAAGTGGGGTGAGAAATGAAGATCCTTACAGTTTGAAGTAAAAGAAATTCATAGAATCGTAGAATGGTTTAGGTTGGAAGAGACCTCAAAGATTCCAACCCCCCTGTGCCATAGGCAGGGACACCTCCCACTAGATCAGGTTGCTCAAGTTCTCATCCAGCCACAAAGCTTACTCCTGATCACTCTGAAACTCTTTGACTCTGTTAAAATTGACAGTGTATTGTTAAAGTACATCATCTTCCATGCAGGAGCAAAAGGTTATGGTCACAGGCAGAGGTTAGCATTTGGATGTCTAAATTTCTGAAGCATTTCCTGGGATGAACATCTTCTTTCTACCAATTTACATGGGAAATTTGTTCACATAGATCTTTCTCTGCAAATTCTTCCCTTTTAAATAAATGGGCATTCCCCAACACATGTCACTCAGCACAACACAACAAAAGCAACTGATAAAGTATCTCCCAGTCTGATTATGCCTAATTATGATTAAAAAAATACTCGTGCTGCAGGATTTCTATTTTTCCCTTTGCCAGCTAAAGACCATGTGTGCTCCTGGTGATAGATAACAACAGCATGCTGAAGGGGATGGGGCTGCCAGTTCACGTGGTGGTTCCTCATTTTAAAGCAGTTAATTTCCCTGTGCCACCTTGGGCATCTTATAATGGCATCCATCACTGTAGTTTGTTTTTTTTTTTTGGTCACTTCCTTTAAAATCACAATGTAAGGAGGATTTTCTGAGTGTCTGGCACTTCCCTCTTTTCGAGGTAGAAGAGGGTGGCAGAGGTGTTGCTAACGATAGGTGTTGCCTGCACCACACATTTCCTCTTCTCTCCCACTGGACTTGTTGTAGAAGAAAATTCCTGCTGCAGAGTTAACCCAAATTCCTCTGGCTGACATCTTTTAAGTTGTATTCACTCAAGCCCAGGATTTGGAGGGGTCGTAAATTAAGGCTTGTTTAGCAGGGAGGGTTATGGAGTCAGACCTGGCTTTACATAGCTCCTTTTCTGTGGCAGTTGTTCTGGATTAGCTCTGATATGAATGTTTGCAACCTTGTTCTGAAAGTCAGCAGGGCTGATTTGATGTGTGTAAAAAAAAAAACCCCAAACCAGTACTCAGGCAGCCTGCCTAGCCACAAAAGTCTGCCCTTTCTGCTTGCCCTGGGTGAGAGGACAAATTCCAGATAAATCACCAGAAGTACAGGTGTGATGATTGAGGTGAATGGAAAAGTGGTTGCATGCCACAGAGCCAGGTGATGATTGAGGTGAATGGAAAAGTGGTTGCATGCCACAGAGCCAGGGAACCTGCTTGGCCATTAAACCCTCAGATGCCTGCGAGCAAGGTCCTTGCTGCATTGCACTTTTGCTCCCCCACAACCCCCTTTAGCCTCTGAGAAATTCTGAGCCCATCCTCTCTTTGGGGATAGCACCGTTTGACATGCAGCATTGCTAGGAAGGTGGTGCCCTAGTCGTGGTGCTGCTGAAATGAAAAATAAAGCAGCAGCCTTGAGCTGAGGTGATAAAGCAGGTCGGTTCAGAAGGAGCTGTCCCACAGAGGGATACATAGGGATGGTTTGTACCACTGCCGGGTAAAGCACCAGGTGTTTGCATCCTCCTGCAGACAACCAAACACATCCAAATTCACTCAAGTTCCTTTCATTCACACGACCCTGGGTGACAGCAGAGCCCTGTGCCAGCAGAGACCAGCACCAGCAGTCCCTTTCTCCCACCTGTGGGCTGGCCTTAGACTTTTTGCTCAGTCCCTTCCCAGTGCCGTGGGGATTTTGGTACTGATGTGTACTAATCGGTGAGGGAGAGAGAGACCTCCAGACTCTGGCCAGCAAGCACCACTGCTGTGCCCTCTGCTAGGAGCTCTGCCCCAGCTCAAGCACACGACACCATTCTGATCCAGGCTTTGGGAATGCTGGTTTCCAGCTTTCCTCCTGCCTCAGACAAGCCTAGGTATGAACTTGGGACCTCAACACATCCTCGTCAAGCTTGCTTCTTTTAGTTAGCTCTAACAACACCTGATGAGTCACCTGAGCTGTGTTTGTTCCCACTCACATCTGTGTGAGAACAAAGCCAAACCACCTATGCAAATCAGGTGTTTTGTGAACAGAAAGTATGCTGGAAGACACAGCCAAGTGCCCTGCCACTGAGGCAGCAAGAGGAAACCCAATGACCTGCATGAGTCATCCTGCAGCAGGATTTGCTTTCCCCTCCCAGGTACACACTGGACTAAAAGGGGACAGCTGCAGCCTATGATGCTGGCTAGCCCTCTGGTGAAGTGTCTGAGCTGGTGGCACCTCAGTGGCTTTGGAAAGAGTTGTGGGGCACTTTTCCATCAGTGCAGAGGCTCCTGCCCCCCCAGGAGCAGGAGTCTGCTAATTAAACCAGCCAAGCTGTGCGAGCCAGGCTGTCAGGCTCTTATAAACTGTCTTGTCTGATCCTCTCAACAAAGGGATTGTCTCAGCATTATCAGGCTTCAGTCGATTAGGGCTGAGCAAACTGCTCTTTTGCCTTCAGAATGTGTTCAGCTCCAGAGCTCTGCTGGTGCAGGAAACACATTTCCAAAGTTTCTGTCCGAAATTTTCTCAGGTATGCAAACAAGCAAGGGGCAGTTGCAAAGTCTGCAAACATCCTGGCAATGTCTAAAGTTTACCTCTGTATTAGCTCAGGTTTTCAATTAGTGGCAACTAGTGAAATTTTCAGATCTCAGTATGACAAACCAGAATTTTGATGAGCAGGTTTTTCTTTCAAAACCTTCTCTGGTCTCTTCTGTTTGGTTGCTATTGATGTGTCATCAACGGCTCTATCATTCAAGCTTTTGACTTAGAGGCACCTTTGAATCTTCCTTTGGGTTGTTCAGTACATCCTGGAAGGCAATTAAAATACTATAAGGTGATCATCTGGCTCTCCCTCCTGAGTGCTGGCAATAATGCAAGCCAACAGAAGGGTGCAATAGGGCAACCATACAGCAATGCTTCCTTGAAATACTCCCATGAGTGCCAACAATGTGCCAGGCAGGGACTTCTTGAAGCACAGATGGCACCTTTGGATCCCACAGGAACGCGTCCAGGCAGGTTTTGAATATCTCCAGAGAGGGAGAGGACTTCACAACCCCCCTGGGCAGCCTGTTCCAGTGTTCTGTCACACAGTGAAAAAAATGTCATGCCAGCTTCAGGAAAATGTCATGCCAGCTTCAAAATGAAAGTGCTGGCTGGAGCAAAGTATTGTGGGGCTTGAAGTTCAGACTGTAACGTGAGAGTTTTCCTCTTCCAGTTGCTGCTTTGGGGTTCTGGGGTTTGGGATGTTAGCTCTTTTCTGCTGAGATGGCAGCAGGACAGGGCAGGATGGGGGAGAATCTCCCTGGCTTGGGAGATGCTTCTGCTTGCTGCTTTCTGCTGTGCTTCTTTTGCAAACAGGCTAAGGTAATTGTGCATTGTATTATTATCATTATCTCATTTATTCAGTAAACTCTTACCTCAACTCTTTATCTCAACCTGGGGGTCTCTTTGTGTTGCTTTTCTCTCACTTCTGTGTCGTAGGGAAAAGGCTGTGTTAAACTAGCCCAGGAGCCCACCTCCACCCAAGCAGGAGGAAAGCTCCAGCTTCTGGCAGCTGCCCTGTATAGCCAAATAGAAGTGAAGCATCATCTGAGATCAGAGGCTGGCAGAGGAGCACCTTTGTGTGGTAAACAGTCATATGAACAAGCACCTTTGAGTCTGTTTCTGATAGGAGAACTTGCCATACACCCCCCAGAGATCACTTCAGACAGAGGACAAAGCAATCAGGCTGAAATGGACCCACTTTTGGGTACTGATAAAGTTGACTCTTCTTGTTTCTTTGACAAGTGTTTTGCGAGTGGCTCTCCCAGGTCGAGTTCATTACCTCGAACCTTCATCGCTGCCATAATCAAATTCTGAAGCTTTCTGCTGTCTCCCCTCCCCCCCCCCCCCCCCCCCCCCCCCCTCTACTNTGATAAAGTTGACTCTTCTTGTTTCTTTGACAAGTGTTTTGCGAGTGGCTCTCCCAGGTCGAGTTCATTACCTCGAACCTTCATCGCTGCCATAATCAAATTCTGAAGCTTTCTGCTGTCTCCCCTCCCTCCCCCCCGCCCCCCCACCATTTCAGTTTCTTAGAGTTAGCCCCTGAGATGTTTTATCTTCCCGTTTAAAGGCTTGATGATGCCAGCAGAACACAGCTCTCACCAAGCAGAGTCTTGCTTGCTTTATTGCGGGCGATAACAATCTCCTTCCAGAGAGAGGAAACACTCTGCCTAATCAGGTCACGCCAGAGAACTTGCCTCTTTCATTCAGTGTACAATTATTGCAGTTAAGCATTATCCCACAGAGAGAATATATTCAGCAAACTCGCTCAGTCCTTCTAATTGTGCCTATAAAAGAGTGTAATGTCCTCATATAGTTGATACATCGCCAGGACCACGGCGCTCTGAAGGGGAAAGATTCTGTTCCCCCCAGCTGCTAATTGCCACCATATACCATGGCCGTTGCCACAGCAATAAATTCTGGGAACTACCTCGCTGGGCTTTGGTCTTCTGCGGGTTGCACTGTGGAAAATCACCTGAATGGCACCATGTACAGGTGGAGAAGGAGGAACAGCAAATGAATCATGTCTGACTTCCCTCGTCCGAAGGAAGTGCAGACAGTACTGCGTAACGCTGTAATGCTGCCTCCATACTGTCACTACCACCTGAGTAATGCATCCTTGCCATTTAAACAGGAATCTGTTGATCAGCATTTCAACATTCCTGCATGTGCACTGCCAGGATGAATCCAAAAAGGCTGAGTCCACCTACACAGAGTCATAGAATGGTTTAGCTTGGAAGGGATCTCAAAGCTCATCTGGTTCCAACCCCCCTGGGATTGGAAAGTAAGTAATAGGACTTTTGGGAGGTTAACAGTCTGACACAGAGACTGGGAAAACAGGGAGCCTGGAAAGCTTTCTAGCTCTACTACCTCCTCAGGCCCAGGCTACCTATGACTTTGAGCCCAGGGTATCCAGTTCAGTCAAAGAAATAACTGGACCAGTGAGCCTGAGAAGGGAACTAAGAAGTAACCAAGCTTGCAAAATCACATTTCTGCCTCTCCCTCCATTTTTATTTCCTGCTCCTTTTCCTTTCTCCTCATTTTGTACACGTCTCTTGCCTAAAGACTTTAGCCTGGATGCCCAGGATCAACACGAGAACTTATGAGAAGTTATATATATTAAAAAAAAAAAGTCCTTACTATAGAGATGGATTAGTATATACTATGCAATGGCTGATCTGACTGTGCTATGTCCTTGCTTTTCTTCAGCCCTGACACTGCAGGGTAGATGCTAAATCTTTGAAAACCTGAAATGCCGAATCTTTGCAAATCTTTGAAACCTCCAACACCAGAACAGGAAGGCTGGACAGTGATGGTGCTCCTCAACAGAGGTTTTCTCAAGAAAAGGTTACACTTGACAGTGTTGCTGTGGTTCAGAAGTCCTCAGCTCAAATAGGAGAACATTTTCCTACCTGCGCTTTCCTGTTCTTTGCCTCTCTTCCAAGTGCTTTATCTCCTCTGCTTGTCGAGACCAAACAATAAAAATTTGACTATGAAGAGTCACTCCCCACCCATGAAATAAATAATTTACCATCTCCATTACAGTTTAAAAACTATTGCACATCCATTATTAAAGAGGAAAAAAAAAAAAGAGAGATCCCATAATGTGCTAAGGAAAAGAGAGATGCTGTTTAAGTGAAACCTCACTTTGTAGTTCTTCCTTCAGCAAGCTTAACTCCTACGTCTTCATCCCAAGCCTCAATGGGTTTGTGGTGGTAGTTGCTGACAACTAAGCAGCTCTCCCATCCTGACTGGAGAGCAACATGTGCAGAGTGTGTACAAGCCATGCTGTCAGGCAGCCATCTGGACTTTGCTACGACCCTGACACCTGAGAAACATCCTGAAATCCAAACTCTTTGTGTTATATCCTGATGCCTGGCAAGAGTGCCCAAAAGAGAGGGGAGCCTGCGAGCGCTTCAGGCATTCACAACCACTCTTCTGTTGGATCAGGGCCTGGTGTCCTCTCTGCTGCTGGCATGGACCAACGTTTGAATCCAATCCTTGGTATTTAATTAAGAGCCGTAGTCGGAGCATCTGTTTGCAAAAGCAGTCAGTGCATCCAGGGTACCAAATAATGAGCACTTTGCAACCTGCTGTGAGGCTAGGCGTTTTATTTAGAGCTCTCCTGGAACTAAATTCCTTGCAATACACACAGAACGAATTAGAAATAAGAACCTAAATGTTCTTCCTTCTTCTGACCGCCCCCCCCCCCCAATGCAGTAATGACTGTGTGGAAAGTACACCACAGAATCACACAAATAGAATTTCTTGTGGGCAGTATGATAAACCTAAAATTAGACCTCCAGTTTTGCTCAAGGAGAAGTTTTGGATAAGGAAGTCAGTCTCTGAAGCTGAACAGAAAAGAGTAGAAGAAAGGATGCCAAGGTAGGAAGAAAAAAAAAACACAGAGCTTGGATTCTCCTTCCTTACTCATTGTCATAGCTTGGTTTGGAAATGTTCCACTCCTCAGAGAACTTCTGTCTGCACGTGCTCATATATCCTGCCTTTCTCCACCAAATCCACGCTACTCATCTTGGCCTGTGCTCAACAGCACTCAAGAGTGAAGTTTGACTTCTCACAGATTTGTGACATTGTTGATTTCCAATTCAGCCTGTGAGATATTTTAATTGGAAATGGTGCATGTTAATTAGATTGATTGCAATTGCTAGAAAGAAATTGGCATAGAAGTGATTATACACAACAGATTTCTATTTTTGGTTGACATTCTAGTGGGACCTGCCACTCTGGCCACTTTTCTCTATTTACTCAGAGAGAATTTGTTGTCACTTCCACATTGGAATTCCTGGAACTTCTAATGCCTGCAATTCTGGGGGTTCATTCTGCTTTTATCAGAGTAGACAGTGCCTTCATATTGCCCTCACCTTCCAAGTGCAATATCCCAGAGAGGGTCTGTTGTAATAGCCTGAGGATTCAAAATCTATTCAAATTTATCATTCTTATAATGTCAAGAAATATCCTCTCTTGTTCATAAAATACTGAGACGAGAGCAAAGATATTCAAGGTAAACTATCCTGTCATGTACTTGCCCAGAAGAGGTTTCCCCATGAGCATTTTGCTTATTGTGAGTACTTAGGGTAAGAGAAGAGGAGATTCTCTTTTTGTTTTAGTAGATGTCTTAAAATGTGTTTGAATTCTTCTGTTAAAATCAATATGAATCTTTGCACAACTGCTTAAATATCTTGAAGAATCTGGACCCAAGTGCTGAGAATGGTGAGAAGTTTGGTATCTAAATACTTAGCCTTTTTGGGAAGCCTTTTTAGTACCTGTCAGTAGTCAGGGCAGATGTCCAACGCTGTTCTTTGAGCAGTTGAACTGTTTTGGTTCTGCTCAGTGAGATGAAGGCACACAGCACCAAAAGCCTTTTTGTGTTTGTTACTCATGCCTCGAAGGAGCATTTGGCCCAGTGCTGCCTCTTCCTCTAGATCTCCCCAATAGACTGTTCCAGGCAATTACTAAGGAATTCATAACTCAGAAACACCAAAATACCATCCTAGGCGACGCAGTAGGGATGAAAATAACTGGTGCCAATTCTAAACTGGAGAATCATGTATAATGCTAACTGCCCTAACTAGATTGGTAGGCACTGAAATGACATTTGTGTCTCGGTTTCAAACATGGGAAAGTGAAACAATGAGAGGCAAAAATACCTCGCAGCAGAAAACAAACTCGGTGTTGAAAGTGGTCAGCAGTGCTTTCAACACTTGCTTGCTTAATTATTTCTTGCTTTCCCTGTGCTGCTGCCAAGAACAAAGGTCATATTTAACGACTGCCTAATAATTTGCAATATTTTTCAGACTTGCCCTAGAGGTAGCTGATGTAGATCCTTTTGTACTTGTTGGGACAATCTCCTATGGATCACTCTGTTAAAGGAACACTGCCTTTACTCATCCTTCCAAACTGATCTGAATCTCTTCACATCTTCCAAAAGGCACAATTTTTATTTTTTTTTTTAATTTTTTTTTTTCTTCTCCCCTTTGTGTTTTCTGGCAGCTGTTGTAGCGACAAGTCCAACGAGGCAATGTTATTTCAAGATTATAGAGCACTCAGGACACCCACATTGGCTTTGAAGTGTATTAGTGAAGGCACAAGCACTTCCCTCTGCTGTGTGTCATCATAACAGGATTCTAATGACACAGCACCTGAACTAAGAGGCAGAGACAACAGCACAAAATCCAGAACCTGAGTCTCCTCAAGTGGAAAATGCCACGACTCCACCAGTTAGATACAGCCCTTTACCATCACTCTTTGAGAAGGTGGAATCAAATGCAGGGCACTTCTGCTGTTTGCATCCACTTCTTGTCTCTCTAAGGGCTGAAGCTGGGCAGTAAGCAATAGGGAAGCATGTCACAATGAAGTGCCAGCTCAGGACTGAGAATAGGAAGCTGGATCCTTCAGTCAAATGCAGAGGGAGGGTCTACACTGCTAAAGTGAGGTATTACATCCTTCTTTTTTTAAAGTGGAGACATTTCCCTCTGAGTGCTCCCTTGAGTATTGCCAGCTGTTTGCCTCTTTGCTCTCCAGTCAAAGACAATGCTACCAGTGGTAGACAAGGCAGCTCCTTTTCTAAGCAAAGCCTTTTTTTTTAGAGTATTGAGCAAATGGCAAACACAACAACTAAGTCACGACAGAGTTGTGTGCAAGACAGAAATAATAATACAGAAGCAGTTAAGCAAATGATAAGTGTTTAACATATTTTAAAATTAGTGTTTTTTTAAAAGAGCAATAAATCTTAGTTTTCTGAGCATTGTCAGTGTTGTGTTGTAACATCACTGCCTGGAAACTTAGCTTCAGAAATTACTTTGTGTTCGGGTCATCTGAGCACCCTAATGGTCAAATATCAGCACAACATCTGCTGGAGAGAGTCCAGTGGAGGGCTGTGAGGATGCTGAGGGGACTGCAGCACTGCCTGGGGAGGAGAGGCTGAGGGACCTGGGGCTGCTTAGTCTGCAGAAGAGAAGACTGAGAGGGGATTGGATCAATGTTTATAAATATCTGAGGGCTGGGGTCAGGAGAGGGGGGACAGGCTCTGCTCACTGCTCCCTGGGATAGGACAAGCAGCAATGGATGGAAGCTGCAGCACAGGAGGCTCCAGATCAACACAAGAGGCAACTTCTTGCCTGTGTGGGTCCCAGAGCAGTGGCACAGGCTGCCCAGAGAGGTTGTGGAGTCTCCTTGCCTGGAGCCTTTCCAGGCCTGTCTAGATGTGTTCCTGTGTGACCTGAACTAGATTGTCTGGTCCTGCTCTGGCAGGGAGGTTGGACTCAATGTTCTCTTTGGGTCCCTTCCAACCCCTGACATCCTGTGATGCTGCAGACTCTGGGCTCTGTCTCAAGAAAAGGCACAGCAAATACAAGGACATCTGAAGAGACTCATATTTATGCCTCATTTTGAAACTTGTGAAGATCTATTTTCAAATGACAGGCTGTAAATAGCAAGGGTTTAGGAACTGCTTCATGAAGAGCTCTGCAGTCTGTGGAGTGGAGGCTGAGCTGATGATTCAGGATTATGAGCTCAAGGACACTCCCCCCACACACAGAGTGTAGGCTGCCTTTGCTTTTCAGCCAATGCCTTGTGAAGTAAGTGAGGAACATTGGCATAGCTTTGCAGGCATGACAGAGAATGAAGTCTAGCCCCAGAAAAGCTGGTAGCCATGAACCAAAATAGTCATTCCAAACATCCTTTGCCTATCATGGACTTAAAGTGTCATTAGGGAGGCATCCCTCCAAAAAAAAAGCAGCTGAGAGGATGCGAAGACAGGAGAGCACTTTGTTGTTTCATAAATTAAATGTCAAGCTAACACGTGGAGGTTTTGTTGATTTCATAAAGAGACTGCAGACTGCAATCGTCCTGGTCTGCAAAGCAATGATAAATGAGAGATGCACTTGTAGTAAAGGCCATTTCAAAGCCATTTCTGTCAGACTGCAGTTACCTGCAATAAGCATGCACGGAAAGGGGTGAAGGGCTGCAGAAACACTGCACGATGCTGAGAGGATTTAACGTGGGGGGAAAAAAAAAAACAAACCCAAATAAGGAAGGAATTTCCACTGATGCAAGAAGTAATAGCCCAATAACGCAAAGAATGGCCAACCTTGCATTGCCACTTTCTCTTTTCCTGGCTAGTCATGTGTGAAAGCTTTCACTCCTGATGAATTCCCATTCCTGTCTGTGTCATCTCAAGATCTATATTCATTACTTCCACCACACCCTAAAAGTGTCCTCAGTAGGGTTTTACAGTAGCCTTGAGAGTGTTCACATACAACGATGCGTACTTTGGCCCATGACGTGTTGCAGAGATGATCCTAACTCTCCCAGGCTGCAAAGACATTTCTATACGGTGGATGGAGAGACTCCTCAGCTCTAAGCATGCACAGGTGTGGATGCCATTCATGCAAGAATACATACTGTCCAGCTCATATGCAAATCTCCACTTAAAGTACAGCCTGAGGTGATGTGCTGAGCCCACCTGCTACTGCCCTCTCTGGAAATTTGTCTTTTATAGCTTAAGCTCCTTGGCCTCCTGACTGAGGCATTTATTTTGGATCTATGCCTACAGAAAGTGTGTGTAACTTCTAGTCAAAGGACAATTTAAGGGCAGAGGTGAATGCAGGTATGCAGACTTTGAAACCTCCACTTTTTTTTTTTTTTTTTGTGGCTGGGAAGGTGAGTTACTTTTGCCACAAGAGTCACTGTGTGAGAGGATGCAAGAGAGGCAAAGAGGAATCATGGTGGTGACTGGTCCTTCTCCAGCCTATGGCATCAATACCATATTCCTGGAAGCGATCTTATGAGCACAAAAGAGGAAATGGGGACAAGATGCCCAAGATCTGCCTTTGTTTTTCTCAGGGGCATCTTGAACTTTTGCTAGCACGCTGGTTTCCCAGTGCCTTGGAAGGAAGCAAGAAAGGAGAACAGTACAAACCTTGTTTGCATTAGCTTTGCATCTTCTGAAGATGTGAATATAAGAGAAGAGATCCCAGGTTTTCTACAGTTACCTATTGCTTAGCAGGCTTAGGCTCTGGGACCAACCAGCACCACCTCCACCAGTCAGCAAGTCTGATTAGCCTATGTGATTGCATGCCACACAAACTTAGTTGCTGAACGTGACAACAGTTTTACAGCACCGTTAGAAGGCAGGAAGAAGCAGGGTCCCACTGCAGTTCCATTAGCATAATTGGCATCCACATTTATATGGATTCAGCATTACTGAAGCAGTTTCAAAGGGACTGGTTATGTGCTGCATCCCTTAGAGCGATATTTCAGGCAGAGATCCCACCGGGATGGAGCAGACATGAAAAGAAGCCCTAAATTTTATAGCGCTGTGTCAGTATTACTACAAGCAAAGTGTCATGTCTAAAATAAGGTTATCACACGTAGACTATTACCAGCTTAATGGATTTATGCTGTTCTTTTAGTTTTATCTGGATCAGTTTCCTGTTATAGCTTCCCTTGATCATCTAAAGGGTTCTTTCCCTAGAAAGGGAACTTGGGCATTTTCTGTTACTAGAGTGCAAAACGTAGTCACTTAACACACGATTTTGGAAGTAAGGCAGAGCAGCATTCTAACTACATTGAAGTGGATGGCTCTGTTAGCAGCAGCCTCCTTAGATTTTTTGGTTTGCTTTTTGACACAAATGCCCAAACACAGCTGAGCAGCAAGTCACACACATGATTGGCCCCGAGTCAGAACAGCCAAACAAATTCTGAAACAGCTTCTGAGAGCCCAAATCTGGACATGCAGATTGCTGAAGTTTCAAGGATGTCCCAGCTACCCCCTCTCTTGTACTCCAGGCAGCCTTGCACAGTGATATAAATCCCCCTTTCAAGAGAAATATGTTGTGTCTTGCACAAAAGTGTTTGTTTTGACCTGTTCAGTCCCCAGCTATCTCACAGCATCTTTACACTGAATGCCGATGCAGGATGAAAAAATTGCACATTTCTGCCTCATCTAAAAGCACATTTACCAAGGACTGAAGTGCTCTAGTTCCAGCAGTGAGCACCCCAAGATACCCCAGCCTCACTAATGGGATGTACTTTTATGTATGTGCATTTTGGCAGCAGCCAGTGGAAGGTGTCCCATGCCTCCCACCCCTCTCCCAGTTCTGTCCTGTCCTTGACCATTGCTGGAAAGATTATTCCTCTCTGTGTGCAATGAGCTGGCTCAGTGGACAGATCTGAGTTAAAGACCATAGATCACTGAGAGGAAAGAAAAAAAATCAAAGAACACAGCTATTTTTCAGCCTGTCTGACCAAGTAGCAGAAGTGGGTGCTTGGCACTGAGGAATGGCAGCAGTGTGGGGCTGCTTACACTAGTTCCTGTGAAACCACAGCTACACTGCGAGAATCCTCTGCTGAGCAATGGGAAAGGATGAGAGGAGAGCTGGTGGCTCACTTCTCCCACTCTGGCATCTCTCAAAATGGAATAGTGATGTGTTGGCTCGGGAGAGCTGGGGAAAGGGGCTGTGGAATGATGGAAAGGAGTGTAGTGCCAAGCCCAGGCGCTCAGAAATCCTGAGTGGAGGCTAAATCATGAGGTCTTTAAAGGTAAGAATGACATTATTTTGTATTCCTTTGCTGCAGACTTAGTCTGCACTTAGACAGACTGTCATGTGTGCATGGGACACTGCATGCACACATTCTTAGACTTCTCTATCACTGTGATTGTTTCTCTGACACAACCATAAACAGAGGTTTTCATGCTGTTCAGAAAATACATCCAGTCTTATCTGGGTGACTGTTCATCTACCTAGTGCATTTCCCTAGCACATCTGACACTTGTTTATCAGAAAAAAAAGGATGCTGGAAGATCACTTTCTAGGCTGCTGTGGTGGTTGCCCACTGCCTGGGGCTGGCTGCTATTCCTTGCTGCCAGCACTGGGCAAGCTGCACGGTCTATGAGCTGCAGGCACCTGTGGACACCCAGTGCTGGTGGGTGAGTTCCTGGGCTGCTGATCTACTGCTGTGCCACACACAGCAGTTTGGGTCACGTCCTGCTCTGGAGCCTGCCAAGTCAGTCACCCTCAGGAAACGCTGCTTCCCCCCAGACCGCTGATTTGATTTCACAAACCCTTTGAAGAGCAAAACTTCCCATGAACTAGTAAAAGTTTCAGATTATGGATATCTTCTCTTGGCCTTAGGGCTGATCAGAGGATGTCCACATGTATTATTTATTATGCCGCTGAAGTGTTCTCAGAGTTGGAGAATTTGTTATCGGGAGACAGCTCCAGCTTCCTGTAGCTGACAGTCCAAAAGATATCACAAGAATGATTGTAGAGGGGGAAATCTGTAGCTCAGCACAGGCAGACCTGTATCCTGGATTGAGATATGCAGCTTCTTACTGCCCTAAGTGTCAACTTTCCTTATCCCTCCCTTCCTCTCCTGTATGTCCTCATACGGCTCAGTGCCATGTGGGTCTGTCCAAAAACCTACCAAAAGAAAACAAAGACTGATTTCAAGTGGATGACTACATGGTTCCCAGCTAAAATTACTTTGCCTTGCACAGTACTTCTGCTTTGCCTTATGAATAACTGTTTGTACCTGTGAAAAACAAGCTAAGCAGCCACAGCCCCTTACCTGCAGGATCTGATGGTGTCAGTGCAGGGGGCACTGCTAGGTTTCCAAGCTGAGAGGGTTGTGGTACACTGTTCTCAGCCCTGAAGATGCAAACATCTGTACCAGACAGCAGATAAAGAGGTTTGCAATGGCTTTTTTCCCATGAGGGAGGAGCAAAGGTCCTGTTAGTAAAGGGACTCTTGAGCTACGTTTAATTTTGATTTGTTCAGCACAAGGACAGGCACAATTCTAGTGGTGTCTGCAAGATAGATCTGATCCATTGCTCTGACCCGTTGCAATGCAAAGTTAGCAGCTGGCTCTTTTGGGCATTTAGGGAACATGCACTACAGGCTGAGACACCATGTACCAAATCAACTTGCTTTTCTCAGCCAAAAAACTGCCAGGAAGCTGTGGATTTTGGTCTTTATGCCCTGTGATGCTCTGATGGACATATTTGTTTCCCAGAAGTATTAAAAGCACTGCCAGATTGATTAATTTTTACCTCACTGGTTTATCCCCATCACATTTTAGACCTTTGGAATTACTTTCATCATCAGCCTGGCAGTGCCATAGCTATAACATTCTCCATAGAAACGCCCATCAGAAGGGATGTCCACAGGTCTCATCTGCCACTGTTAGCCCCTTTGCCACAGATGCTGGCAGTCGTGCAGCCCTGCCCGTGGCAGGGAGCCCGCTGATAGCTGATCTGACCACAACCCGGAGCAGTCTTCATGCCTGTGAGCACACAGCGCTGTTCAGGTTACCTGTTAGCTGACACCAGGCACCACTGCTGCCTTGTCTCCACCTCCTGCACCACTACTGCTTGCTTTAGGCTTGAAGGCATGTTCTCTGGCTGAGAAACTGCCTACTGCTTCTGGGCTTGTACACTGGCTACTACTAAACCAGACTTTCTTCAGCTGGAAGCTTGTTGCTTTGAAATCGATAGACAGTTGCAAAAGAAACTAATGGCAGGAAACCTTAGGCAGAACATTACTGCAAGTAATAATAAAATGAAAACTTCCATGTATAGCCAAAGACTCCTCCTCTCAGGAGTAAGGATGTATTTATATGAGTATGGCTATAATGTATAGCTCTGTGTGTGTCAGAGCTCAATTTCAAACGTGAAGGGGATGCTACTTAGCATTTTTATCTGTGGCAAGTCCAATGGTGATTCTCTCCCAAGATTCCTATTTCAGACAGCCTTCATCTAAAAACCCACTGTGATAACACAAGATGTTTTAAATTCCACAATATGGTTGCATGACAGAACTCTTGAAAGCATTAATTTTAGGCTATTTTATCTAATTGGAAAATCTGCCATTTAGAAACAAAACGTCTGCTGTGTGTGCAGCATTTTCAATGCATTTGCACATTCTGCTTCACTTTGCAAATGCAAAGTCTTGCCCTAAATCAACATTATATTGCACAGACCAGTAGCCTGTACAGGACCATTGCCAAATATGTTACATGGAACTTTTCCAGTCCTTCAATTTAATTATGCTATTTCTGTGTACATACATTTAAATTTAGCAAATCCACCTCGTGGCAATGTAGAACTCTGCAGTCGGTACTTTAGGGAATATTTGGTGTTAATGTCTTCAGTAAAAGAGCTTTAATTACATTCATCCCGGTGCTGGCTGACCTGGAGGTTATTGTCTCACTTTTCCAAGGGAAGTATCATACTTTACTGTTTAAAAAAATGAAAATACAGGTTATGCAGCATGCCCTGCAAATTAAGAATCTCAGGCTTTCACAGGTGAGGAAGGAGAGATGTTCACCAGTATGGATCCTGTAGAGGAAACACACTCAGCTTCAGGGCTCTTATCTTTTCACCTCCAAGATGAAAACAAACATTTCAGCACTGTAGTGGCAGACTCAGCTGTCAAACACCTTACTGATTTCATTTGTTGTGTCATATATTGGGGGGAGTGGGGAGGGTGGGTCAGGGGACAACTTATTAAGTCATAATTAATAATAAAGTTGTAGGTGGTACGATGCATTCTGTATGTGCACATCAATTGCCAGGTCCAAAGCAGCTCTAGAATCAGTACTGACAAAGAACTTTGGACTAAAATAAGCATATATTAGGTTATTTCAGCACTGTAGTGACAGACTCAGCTGTCAAACACCTTACTGATTTCATTTGTTGTGTTATATGTTGGGGGGAGTGGGGAGGGTGGGTCAGGGGACAACTTATTAAGTCATAATTAATAATAAAGTTGTAGGTGGTACGATGCATTCTGTATGTGCACATCAATTGCCAGGTCCAAAGCAGCTCTAGAATCAGTACTGACAAAGAACTTTGGACTAAAACAGGCATATATTAGGTTCTCCAACTGCTGTAAGTGACAAGAGTACTAACCTTTACCTGTACAACTCCTTTTCCATATTTTATACAAATGGAAATCCTTGAGCATGAGAATGAAGACAACATAATGAAAACACGAATAAGGCTGTCTATTAAGATGCAGAGACAAATGCAAACTGTTTGCTTCACTTTCTTTCCTTTGAGTTACAAATTCCTTGTTGTCAAGAAAAACCTTTTCATCTTCCCTGAAATTCATCACTGTGGCACTTGGGTGACAAATGTATTCATCACAGTAGTGTATTTCCTAGAGATTCCTCTCGTCTGCCTCCAGCACTTTATTCCTTTAGATGATAAAAGTTATTTATCTGAGAAGAGTTTTAGGTACGTATCTGTGTGGCTGTAGACTCACGTATGCCATCAAAGCATTAAAAAAATACTGGCACTTCAAGGGAAAAAAAACAACAAACCAGCTTTAGAGATGGATAATCTTTATGACAGAATCTTTATTCCACAATGGATGTACAGTGATCATACCTTTCTCAGCCCATAGTCTAATTTCTCACTCAAATTCTCCAATTAGCTCAAACCAGCACAACAATTAAATGCTCCCTGCTGTAGGAATTAAGGAGTATGTTTGATGAACTTAGAAGTTTTCTCTGAGGTTCTCAATGGATGGCAATGCAGCTGCACTGCTACGTGCATGTGTGTAACAGCCATTTACATAAGATGCCAGCAGGCAATACATTATTGCTGGGTGACAATACAAGTGTCTAGTTGTTGCATTTTGGTATGTACTGCAATCCTGAGAAAGTTGACCATTACTGCAGCAGCTGTGATACCAGTAAAACAAGCTTTCCTTCATCTTCACCCTTCTTTGCAGGGCACCCTGTCCCCGTTTTCATGACTCCTACTCCTGCAGTACTGGCTGTAAAAGGTAAACATGCGAAAAGCAGAATCCCAAAGTGTTCTCCTTTCTGAGCCCACATTGCGTTGCACACAGCTAATTTTCAGAGCTCTCATTTCACCTGGAACCTGCCAATCTGAGAAAATGTCTTTTCCTTTCCACCCCAGCAACCATTTAAGTGTTTTTTAACAAAATATGCAAACCATAAACTGAGTCACTTTTCCAAACCACTCTGAAAGCATAGTTAGGAAGACTATGGCGTTTACATGGGGGGGGGGGCGGGGGGAGGGAACTGCACATTATTTAAACTAGAAGAAATGTGAACAAGATTTCTAATATGCAAATTGAAGGTAAAAGTGCTACCTTTGTGAAAGTCACCTTTGTATCCCCTTGCTTAATACACTATTCACCAGTAATACTGGCAATTAGGCAGTGTAAGGACACACCAAACTATCTTGCAAGCATCACAATTTTTTTCCCATCAAAATGCATATTTCTCACCATTGTTGCCTCATTCTGTCTAATTTCCTGCTTTCACTTCTGCTTGAATTTGCCTTAGAACAAATGATCTATAAGAACTTAGAGCTGTTTGGCACTTGTTGGTTGTACACAGGATGCTCATATTTACCTCACTCTCCTGTGGATATTACATTTGTTCTTTGAATAAGGAGGGCTCATGAACTCTCTCTCTACCTGCCTGCACCAAGCAGGGACAAAATTGGTCAAGTGAGCATCCACAAGCATGTAGTGCTTTAGAAATTCCAATCGATGAGATTTGATTGATGATGTCATTATGGTATTCATTCCCATTACAATCAGTAAGTAGGAAGAGCCCATGACTCAAACTGTAATCTCTGGGACAGAATCACAAAACCTTGACTGGTTTAGATTTTGATGGATAAAATGTGCCACGGCATGTGTAAAACCTTTATGGTGATGCTCCCAGCATCCCGATGGTTTCCATCAGAAGACTGGCTCCTGAGTAACGCTGATTCAGGGTCATAAATACATCCCTCCACAGGAGATTATAACATTCTATTGATTTTAGACACCTTGCATTCTGTGCAAAAATAAATTCAGACCTGCCTTGATTTAGAAGTATGGGACCGTGGTTGCAGTGGCCATCAGCTCCCCTGGATTCTATTCCTAGCCACAGTAGTGACTCGTGCCATGACCTTGTGTAAGTCTGTTGACCTCTGTGCCTGTTTATCCATGTAGAAGAATGAAAAAAAAAAAAAAAAGGGAATAAACACCTACTTTCCTGGTGTTGAAACCCTTGGTTATAAAGACCTAAATATACAGGCATTCTTGGCAGACTAAATAAACCATGAGCACGTTTCAGATGAGTTCACAAAGTATCTCCAGTATGAGTTTTCCACGGTCTCTTCAATTTGATCCTATTCTGTATTTCAGTGCAGCACATATGGTCCTATCTTTAAAACACTGGGTAGTGTTACACGCCATGGGATAGGTTACAGCTTGGAGATCTAACATTAACAGCAGCCGTGAAGTTAAAGCTCTGCTGAAAGTGTGCCCCCAGGAGAGCTGTGTTGTTAATAACTTACAAACTGCCCCGTTTAAAAAGTGCTGTGGAAATTACTGACCTCTGCAGAGCAACATTCTGCACATCGAAAGAAACCTCATGGCTTTTAGTGTGCTTGTGTGGCCACACTCACAGACTTCTGTGAAACATTCTGTTGGCATTCCTAAGGGGTGCCTGGGCAGTTGCCTGCCTTGTAACAGCATTTAAAAATATCACAGGTGAAGCTACTCCAAAACATGTGATAATAAATGAACAAGAAGCACTCATTTCCTTACAGCACTGCTACACTTAACTTGAGGTTTCATTTCAATTGTTTCCATCGCTCCACAGTCAGATGCTGTGTTCCATGGGACACTACCAGATCAGATAATATTGGTGATATTATGGTGGGTTTTTTGTTGCAGTTACAATAACCATTTGGACTGGTTTATACAGAGTAAGACAATAATACATATTGTTACTTGAGAAAAAGTATCATAGAATAGAATCATAGAATCAGTCAGGGTTGGAAGGGACTACAAGGATCTAGTTCCAACCCCCCTGCCTGGTTCCACGCTGCAAGAGGTGCTAGTGTGACATTTTTATGTATGATGAGAAGCCTGCACACAGAAATGACTCCAAATAACGGGTGAACTGAATGGAGATGTTTTCCTGAATAACTCTGTAAGCTGATAAGCTTTGCAGGAAGAAGCAGAACTTTATCAGCTCCTAGACATTCTCTTCACTTTGAAAAGGAGCGACCTAATTTGGGGACAGACAAAGGCAATGTTTCCTGATGTCATTTTCTCCTTCGCTGACCACATTGATAAAATTATCTCTAATTTCCACAACCGTGTTGTTATCATGGTCCTCAACCGTTTTGCAGAGTGTCAAAATCTACCTGTTTCATGTTTTGATGCAATTCTCTTCACAAATTTATTTAATTTCTAGTTAACAAAAAACATTTGCGCACCATAATCGTAATTTCTGGACATAGTTAGACGTCAACGAAGTTGATTTAGGCAGTGCAACTATGTTGAGGTTTTTCCTGCATGAGATAAAATAGGACTGCAATCTTAACTGGTTAAAATAACATAAGTAAGCACACGTCATCAGGCCACTAGTATTCGGGTACAACAGAAGATCTGCTCAGACAGCACTACAGAAACCCCTCCGGTGTTATAAAGGGAAATAATCTCAGTCTGTCATGCTCTTACACAAAAAGCTAAGACAGGTTGCCAGTCATCAACAGAAGCACACGTCCACATGCCAGGCTCCTGCTGGAATCAACAACAATCACATCAAGCAGGGGCAAAAACATGCAAATGACTGCTCACACAGAATGGCTTCATTAACATTTCTTTCTTCTTAGGGTGACACTGAAGTCTAAGTAGATTTAACTGCACGTGGAGTGTTAAATCACCATCTTTTTTGAAGCTACAGGAAAAGACAAGGAGCTTGAGACATCCCTGTCAGTGTTGTCTGTGGCAAAATGCAATTCCAAAAAAAACCCAAACCAAACTCTTTGGTCTGGTATTTTTTGATGGGAGGGGGAATCAAATATCAGGGGGGGAAATGATGCTACCAAATCAGTTACCATGCCAGGCTGGCTGGCTTAAATGTAATTTTACAGCAACACTTCACCAAATTTCAGTGTTCTGTGCACTGCTTTTTCTTCCTTTCGAAAGGTTTTCAAAGTCCTACCTATGAAGATGCTTTTATTTGGTGTTCGATAGAGGCCTACCGGCAAGCCTGTAAATTTGCTTCTCAAAACAGGAGAATTACACAGGTGCCATCTCTACCGATCCTCTGCCAAAGAAAGGCAGAACGCAAAGACGTATTAACACAGTGAAATCTTCCTTTTCCAGCACTACCTTCTGTACTCTGTTCATATATGCCTGCTCTGTCTCACCTTTCGGTGTATGTCAAAGTGCCCCTTTGTGCCTTTATCTGGCCCGTTCACGCTCCCCTGCACGCCGGTTCTACCGCCGCTCCCCTCTTCTCCCGTGCCAACCAGCACCCGAAGGCAGGATCTGCAGTGAGCATCTCCGCCGGGAGACACCAGCGAGTGCTGTCCGACGCGACGCCACACCACACCTGCAAGATCCCCAGGGCCTAATGCACAGCCCCGTTTCCAGAACTGCAAGCAGCCCGCAGTTCTGAATCAGGTCCCTGACACAAGCAGGCGGGAGCGCGGCGGCTCTTGCTCTCTTCGGCAGCGACGGAGCTCGCACCGGCTCCGACCTGCTACCTAAGCTGCACCCCTACGGGCCTGGCGCAGGCTGCTGCCGACAGCCGGCGGTTTCTGGAGGACCTCTTCGCGAGGCCGAGCTCCTAGCCCGGCTGTGCCGATAGCCACCATCTCAGATCTCTGGACGGGGGACCCACACAACGCTCAGAGCAGTAACGGCGACCCCCAACGGATCACCATCACCGCCCCCACCTCCCGCCCTGCCCAGTCCCACGCTGCCTCCCCGCCTGCCCAGCCCATCCGCCAATCAGCGCTGCCCTTACTCCGCCCCGCCTTTGGTGGCCAATCAGCGCCGCTCTTGGTGGCGCGG
>VWZI01005068.1:243360-257981 GCA_013396835.1 Psilopogon haemacephalus
GGGGGAGGCAGCATGGCTGCTGCCGCGGCCCGCCGGGGACGGGGCTGGGTGGCTGCCGCCCGGCGGCAGGAGGCGCCATGTGCTCCGCGTGCGGGCGCCAGTGCCCCTTGGGCGGCCCCGCTGGGCGGACGGGAGCCGCCGCCCCGCGCAGGTATCGGGGCCTAACAGGTGGCCGGAGGAGCTCGTCCGCCCCCTGCCCTGCTCTCCACACCGCTGCGGCGAGCTGGCTCCGGGGCGGGGACGGCGTCCTGCATGCGCTGGGTCCTTGCCGTGCTTCCCTCCGCAGGAGCGGAGGCCCGGGAGGGGCGATGAAGGTGTTTGCGCTCTCTCCCTGCCCCGCGTCCGTGTTGGGGAAGGGGAATGTCTCTGTTTGCCGAAGGTGCAGCGCGGGGGAGCCTGGGCCCGGGGGACTGCCCGGTGCGAGGGGACCGCTCTGGAGGCACTGTGCTGCGGCGACTCGTGGCGAGAGGCGGCGTGTCTGGGAACCGGAGCTGGCGCCTCTCCCGAACCGGGACCGGCGCGGTGCTGGCGCTCCCGGTTTCACGTGCCGGGGAGATGCCTGCTCGTTCCCCCACACGCCACCTTTTCCCTTTCAGGCCTTTGAAACCTTTTGTTCGGCTGCTCAATCTTTCTTCTCCGTGGTCTCGACAAACCTTCCCCCGAGCCCGTTTGCCCCCTTCCGAAAAGCAGGAGGTTTTCCGTGCCTTTAGTGGCTTATTGCCTCCATCGCATCACACCCTTCTTTGTTCGCTAGACTCTTCGGGTTTCAGCTTCAGAGAATACTTGTCTTTGCTGCTCTGTCCTTTCCTGCTGTCTCCCCTGTCCTACCTATTGTCTCCTGTGCGGTATCGAGATACAAAGGTGGGAGGGTCTGCTCTTGTCAGTTTGCTGCCTATAAAAACAAACAAAAAAAAGATGCTTGCTAAGAAACGTATTCTCCTGGTTTCATTCGCGTCAGACCAAATTCTCCACGAAAACTCATCCAGCCTGCCTTTGGTACTCCGCTGTAAGATAAGTGCCCGTGCTTAGAGACCCTACCTCCCTCCCCCTTAACGAAACAACTAAGCCTCGCCTTCAAAAAAACACCTTAGGAACTTGGCGGTGGTTAGGCAGCTGGTACCCTGCCTCTGTTTGTTATGCTGGTGAGTATCGGCTCCTTAGCTGCTGCTCCTTCTGTCGCTCTGTGTATTCTTCTGTCTTTTTTACGCTTGGGTTGCACGGTCTCTTGAGGTTATTATTTGTTTTTCCTTAAGATGTTTAGCAGTGTGGGGCTGGCATCTCTGTGCCCTGCTGTATTTGAGGTGAAGCTAGTGAAGTGCTGTCTTTTTACCTACTGCCAGCGCACCGTTGTGGACTCAAAATACACTTCGGGTCCTTGAGTTAGGTGGGTTTGTTGTTTTTTTGGTGGTTTGGGGTTTTTTTTGTGTTTTTTTGTGTTGTTTTTTTTTTTTTTTTTTTGTGGGCTTTATTGCTCTTCCTCAATGGGAGGCTCTCCGCAGAGATGAAGACTCGTTCATCCCTTCGGTTAAATAAGCCTTGCTGCTGAAGCCAAGGATTGCAACTGCTCTGCAAGGAATTGTTAAGTGACTTGCAAAAAAAACCCAAACCCCATCGTGGTTATGGTGTTGTGAAAATACTGCGCTTCAGAACTTTCCTTCGGGGAAGGATCCTGCTGCTAACTGGTGCTGAGGTGGGATGCTGGGCTGTGGGACCACTGGTTTGAGGGTATGCCTGTGAGGTGTCCAGTTTCTGTTGGTAAAGGTAGGCTTTAATCTGGAAGTGTGAGGCAGATTTGTTTTTTTAGGGACTTTGTGGGTCTGTAGAGGTGCACTGATACAATGGGAATTGAAATATCCCTTCCCTTAGAAAGGAGTTGGTAGAAGCAGGGAAAGGAAGCAGAGGAGAGAAGGTAGTGCTGGTTTTGAAGAGGCTTTTGCAGAAGGAGTGATGTTTTGCAGGAGCTGTATTTCCACTGGATAAGTGTCAGTTGCTTGAGAAACTGTTTGCTGTCAACTAAATTCTGCTAATGTCTCTTTAAGGAAGCCGAAAATCACGAGGGATCATGTTAAGGTGGAATATGCTCGTTTTGCTGATTGAAAACACTTCCTCGAGGTCGGTGTCGTTGTGCAGGATGCTGCAAGACCTCTTAAGGACTAGATGCTCCGATAAGATTGTGCCACCACCTGCCTGTTAGGAAAAGCAACCTGTGATACTACATAAAAAGAGAGGTGTTTGCCTTCAGTGTTTCATGAAATGTGCTTTTCTGCTTGCTTAAAGCATACCCTTTGCTTCACAGCCATGCATTAATTCAGAATAAATTGCCCTTTGCATTTGTAGTCTCTGTAGTGAGTCTGCCCTAAGTGGTGGCTGCATTTTTCCACTAGTAGTGGGGAAGAGAGTCATTTGTTAGTTTTTTTCTACAACAGTCAGATTAATAATTTCCTGGAACACAAATTCTGCTGCATAAAGTGTTACTTTAATGTAATTCTTAAGATGCTTTGTTTTTTTTTTTTTGGTTTTGGTGGGGTTTTTTTTTTTTTTTTTTTTTTTTTAATTTTTAATTTTTTTTTTTCCCCTTCAAAATCAACACAGACCTGTTAATTATTTTTTTCTTTGACAATGTAGGAGGACTCTGTGTTACTTATTTAAATGTCAGTTACGCTGGGGAGAGGCAAAACAGGGGCACGCAAGCAGCTTTGTGTTTTCTTGTACTTGCTGTAGTTTAGTTTTTCAAGTTACTGCAAGTTAGCATAAAAGCAGTGCCTGAGAACTTACAGCGAGGTGAGAAATTCTGCTCTGAGGCTGTTTAGCTCAGAGGGTGAAATCCCAGTTCCGCTTGCACTTGATGTAATTACTTACTTGGGACACTGATAAACAAAACTTTGATCCTTTGATGCTTAATGTGTTTGTGAAGCTCAAATATTTGGTTGGCTTGATCTGTTTAACTCACAGAATGGAGTTTTCCCCTGCACTGAGAAGGGCAGAGTAGGCCTTTCTTTGGGCTGAGAAGCAGCCAGCTGATGCATTCTCCACAAATTTGGGTTAACACTGCTTGAGCTTTATTACTTGGCAGCTCCAACCTGCGAGATAGGAGGGATATCTTTCAAAGTTTTAAAATAATTCAGAGTGTGCATTGTTCTTCCAGGAGCGACTTATGTTTGTTTATGGAGTATCTTGGGTATCAAAAGCCCCATAAAAGCCACGTTTGCAAAAATTGCATTAGAAGCTAAAGTGGACTGCATTGAGCAGAGTGGATCGCTGTAACGTTCAGTAGTGACCTTTAACTCTGGGATAGAAAGAGGAATTATTCCAGCGTCCGGTTAGGAGCTGTAGATTGTCCTTGTTGCCTTTGGTTTGTTGTGCAGTGTTGGACAGACACGTTCAGAAACAGAAGGCAAACTGCACATTCTGCCACTGAGGGTTAAGCCATTCCAGGCAGTGATGAAAAGTGTAGTAAGTCTACCTTGTGATTAAGGTATTTGCTCTCCAGTTTGTTTGCCTCTGTACTGTCTTCTTAGGTTGCTGCCTGTACACCAGGCACTTCTAGGTGAGAAGCTGCAATAACTACTAAAATGCCTCGTGAGAGGGAGGCTCTGAGAGTTTTTCTTCCTGAAGCCCTGTGCTGCTCTGCTGTAGGAAACTGTGGTTGGTGTTGGGAGAGGCTGTGTAGTGGGGAAGAAGAAGGAGCAACTTGCCTGTGAGTCTCCTTAATGGTATGCTTTGGTCTCCTATATAAAAGCACTCTCAGCTCTACACAGCTGACTGAAAGGCTAAGTGACTTCTCTTGCTTTTCAGTCACAGTTTCTAAGCTCATTTACTTTGAAGGATTTCAGGTTAGTCTGGCCTATACCTGAGGAGTAATTGACACCCTAGTTTTACTTAATGGGTAGGTAAAATTTGTATTGCCTAACAACAGAGGGATTAGTTGCTTTTATGTTGCCTTACCTGCATACCTGTCTACCTGCCTGCATGTCATCTTGTAGGTTAGCATATGCCTGCATTTCAGTACGGTTTTATTGAAGTGCATCAAGCTCTGATAAAAACTTGCTCCATTTGTAAATCTACTTTTCTAACTATTTGTATCAAAGCTTGTTGGATGCAGCATCGCTGGAGTGGTAAAGCTTTATTACTTTTTCCAGTACCTCATAGTCTTAATGATGTGTTTCTTCATTTCTGAATCTTAAATTTGTACCGTGGAGAAGTATTAGGAGCCATAATAATGGACATTTGAAAGAAGTTTGTGTGGGATGTTTCTGTGTGACTATGCTAGACTGTGCTTGAGGCAGTGCATTTATTCCCAGAAGTCAGATGTGAGTGGAAAGGATGTGAGTATGAAAAACTGCATGAGGATATTAGAGTGACCACTTATCTTGAAAGTCCTTCAACAGTGAGAGCACTGACTTCTTTATTCCCCATTTATATCTTTCTTTTAGCTAGGATGGATCTTGTTCAATTGGCAGTTGAACAAATGTTTGCAGTGTCATAGTGGAGGCTCTGAATGCCTCCACGGTTGCTATTTTCATTACTTGCCAGCGTTAGACTTCATTCTTTCAGAATTCATGCCAAGAATAAATGTCCCAACTAGTTCCTTGTTACACTAAGGAGGAATGTTCTCCTGTGGTGATGAAAAGGAGCTGCTGCTGTTTGATGAGGGAGGGGATATGGTGAGAATGGAATTATGTGGTATTGCTCTACAAATTCTGTTCAGATGCAGGCTAATGAGATGTATCTTTTTTTTTGTTGTTGTTGTTGTTGTTTTGTTTTGGTGTAAGTTACTTTAAAGATCCTGTTCTTTACAAAAGTGTTATTTCAAGGAAACTTGTTGAAGTTGAGAATCACTCCTTGTGCTCTGTTCTCCATCACAAGTTCTTCTAAAATTTGCATCTGATCTATTCTAACTGCATGCTTGCATCTGATCCATTCTGACTGCGTACAAGATAACTAAACTAGAAAGTTGTATTAATCAAGGCACTGTGAGAGTCTTACTGTTATTTCATCCAATCCCAGAACAGGAACTCCCCTGTACTGACAAAGATAAGTGCCTCTAATTGATGGAAAACTTTGAGTAACTTGAACTCTGCTTATCTTGTTATGCGAAGTAATTACCAATCCTTCCATTAGAATGCCTTGAGAGAACCTGCATCCACCACGTGTTGGTTTGGGGGGAATCAGATTCCCTGGTGATAAATTGGGAGCTTCTGACTTGTGAACAAGCAGTTCTCCTCAGTCAGGGAAATNAAAAATAGAGGGGGGGAAAAATAAAAAGGCGGGGGGGCGGAAATAAAAGAGAGAGGGGAAAAAAAAAAGATGGAGGAGAAACAAAGGGAGCCTTGATTCTGCAGTCAGATCCTTATGGCAGATCCTGTTAACTCAGTGGCCTTCTGTGAGGGTTATAAAGGTCTATTCATGTAGATAGCATCGAAGGTTTGTGGCCAGTACTTGGAGGCAAATACTGGGGGGTGGGGGGGTAAGATGCAAATGTGCACTTTCCTTTGCAGATGTGATTTCCTTAGCATCCACAAAAGTTGATTCCTGTAGCAAACTACTATGTATTGATGCTCTGAATCAGCAGTCTATCTGATGTGGATTGCTACGTTCCCAAAATTCTGTTTTTTTCTACTCACTGAAATGGGTTGTGGAATAATATAAATATCTTTCATATTATACCCTTCTTATCCTCTACATCTTTTCTCAGCCAGTTTGTTTCTCAGTTGCTGTGCCTTCTATTTTTTTTTTTTTTTCCTAGTCAGTTGGGCCTTCCTGAGATCAAAATAATACCTGATGGTTTATTTTCCTGCCTCCACCAACTTCTCATTTTGTTCTTACCTCTATTCCTCTCTCCCTATTTCTGGAAACTGAGGGGGAGGCTCGTTGCCTTAGTTACAGTGACTAACTCTTACAAAGTGACTTATATTGTTTGTGTTCAAATAACCTCTGTCCTAATACAAATCACAAAACGTTTCACATCAATAAAAACACCCAAAGCAATCCATCCCCAAGTGCCTGGAGCATGTTTATGGTGCTGATTCTTGGGAGTTTTGTTTTCCTTCATTGTTGGGGGTGCAGGACAAGTTCTGATTTGTCATTTGAAGATGAATCTGAGAAGAAGGCAGAACCTTAATATTTAAGCTCCTACATATCAGGGAATGTTGTTCTTCCTATCCATAATGACACTGGCACTCTTGCCCACTGGAATAGACCACTTTAACCGTCTTGATTCAGTTGCAGTTGCTCAGGTGTCGATGAATTACAAAGCACTGACCCCTTTCAGCATAAAAACTAGAGCTGATGTTTGAGTGGTGGGAGAGAAGGGAATGTGGAGCTTGTAATGAGCTCGGGCGGTGCAAAGTTAGAGAGGCAGTGAGGCAAATGCAAGAGTGGTAAAATAGTTCTCTTTAGCATCATTGTAGATTGAGGAACTACTCATTAGCTGAAGCATCATAACAAGGTGCTCTTTTACTGTGATTTGAGTACAGACTTACATTCTCCTTGATTATTTCTACAGCAGTGTATATGTGTGAACTGTCTGAGCGATGTGATGCAAGTAGATTGCATGACTAAAATCTGCCTGCTTAGGACAGTTTTATTTGTTAGTGAAATTGCTGAAACTGCATTTGAATTTTAGGAGTGTAAAGCAAAGGTCTCCCTATTCTGAGACTTGGGCATAACAGGAAGGAAAAAACCCAACTTTTTGTTTAAGCTTATGTGGTTGAACTTCAGAACTACCTTTACAGAGATGGAGGAATGAGAAGGGCTTTCTTGCCCCAGAGCAGAAAATAATGCCTCTTAAACTCACTCATATTAGGAGAACTTAGTGAATGTTCATATTTTGTATGTAAAACTGGCTGTTTGCAGGCCATCCTAAACATTTAACGTTTCTGTGTGTTCAAACAATGAGCTGTCACTTAATGACTTTTCTTACCCCTGATGAGAGTTTGCTTTTAAGTTATTTCTGTTTGTTCTGCAATCATACCTGAGGTTCACTCTTGCTTGGTGCTGAAATCCTGCATTTTGTTTCCATCCAGATGAAGGCATGGATATATCTGAATTTAATTTATTTTTTTTTTTTCACTGTAGCAGAGCAAAGCTGCAGTACCTTAATGAAGGAGGAGAAGGGACCACAAGCAAAGATGGCAAAATGAGAATGCAGTTGGAGTAGTTAAAGTAACGAGACCAAAAATGAGTATTTTTGCAGCTTAAAGAATTTCTAGCGGTCTTGAAGAGTTCAATGTCCTGATCCAAGATTTTGGTTTTTGCACTCCACATTTCTATAGCTTCATCTACACTGGTAGCACTAGCAGGGAGGAAATGGTAGCTTCCATTCAGCAACCTGATCGTTCTGTGGCAGGCAGCATGAGAGAACAAGGATTTACCTGTCTCATAGCTGAAGTCAGCCATGGCTGACTTATTTGAGTCACAGGCTGCTGAACTGAGAGCAGAAAAAAAACACTTTCAGGAAGTCCTGTAGTTATTTATATACTGAAATAATCTGTAACTAATGCATAATGTAGTGATGTAAATGCATTGCTGCAGACTCAGTTTGGCGTGATGATGGAGATAATTGTTATTCTTTTCTGCCCTGTCTAGGTCACCTGCTTCTTCTCTCCATGATAGTGGCTCTATCCAAAATCTGTCTTTTCTTCTTGAGCACTCAGTGTTGTTTTCCTGCTCAGATGTCTGTGGTGTCTGTTGCTTTTTCTCTACCTCTGCTGACACTTAATTCTCACCAGTGTCACTCTGACAAAGTGTTGCTGGTAGATAAAAAATGAAGGAAGAGCACACATAAAATAAGCAGATGAAGAAAACCAAAATGCTAAGCAATTATTTTTGTGGTTATGTTATTACTCAACTGTTTTGAATTAGTGAAACATCCCAAGCAAATGGTACAAGAAGGCTTTAGAAATAGTATATTAATGGAACTCCTTCCCCCTAACCTGTGTTCTTTTGTAAGTGCAGGTTTCTGTTCAGTTCTTCCTATGTTTGCTAAAGCATAAGGATCAATAGGAAGAGGTCTTGTGCTTGGTACTGTGTTGCTGTGCAGCCTTTTTGCCAAATTACAGCCCTCTATTGGTACTGCCTGATAGTTTTTGTTGCCTTTGCTCTTTTCTCAGTTCCAGGAGCAGTATTTTGTTTTACATTTCTGCTGTATCTGCTGCTTTTCAAAAGGTGTTCTTTCACTCTAGGGTATCATTTTCAGTATTAAGGAGGAGCTGTAGAAGAAGACTTTTTTTTTTTCTTTTTTTCACTTCTATGTTACCTGCAAGGTTGCAAATGCCATTACTGTCCTCTGTCATTCTTGATCCTATAGTGACCACCCAGCTTATAATTTATTTCTTCCACTCCTTCCACAATAACACAGCTATTTAGTCCTGAAAAGTCTATTTTAAAAAAGGAACTTTTAAGTAACATTTTATGACCTCTCTGTAGACATTTGTTCTTCTTACCTTGAGACATTCTAAGTACTACTATCAGGGATGTAAATAGTGAAGTTAATCTACTCTAGAAAATACAGGTCTTGGGGGAGAAGTTCCATGAAATTCTTCATTCTTCAAGAGCAAAAGAAAGGTGAAGAAAGGATTTGTAAAGCACTAGTGTGAGAATGAGAAGGACTGTAAGATGGTTAGGATGTCACAGGTTGTCAGTGAACAGCAATCCTCTTCTGATTAACTTGCAAGCTGTGTAGTGAAGAATCATCCAGCACCCAACAGGTGCCCAGCTACACTGTGGAGCTTGGTTTGCAAGGACTTCAGGATTGGTTCCTTTTTCTACCTGTTGCACTTTTCTACAGTGCCTCTAGCATCTGTAATCTCAAATGAATGCTGTGAATAATGCATGGGAGAGAGTGCCTTGTACTGTTTTTTTCTGCACCTAGAAAAGCAAAAAAATGGTTTTGGGTCAAGTATATAAAATTTGTCCTCTCGGAAGGGTGAATACATCTGCATGCAGCCACATCTCTTACTTTTCAAAGGGCTTTGCACACTGTGAATTATTGTTATAATTTACTATTTCTTTTCCAAGGCTTGCACCATTTAACAAGCCATAATTGCATAACAACAACGTGACCTTTTTCATGGTTTGCATTTGAGCAGATCAGTTTTTGAGTTTTCCTCACCTGGAGCTTGATAAAAATTCCTGAGATGCTCTGCATGTGTTTTTAAAACTGCTTTAGTAATCATGAAAATATTAATTTTGTTGCATGCATAATGAAATAATAAGTGGAAGCATCGGAAGAAGTGGTGCCATGGTTCATCACTTTGTTCCCACGAGCAGCAGATTAATTCTGTAGGAAAATTAGCATGGCTATTAAAAAGCTATTGATTACATCTTTACATTTCAACCTAAGCTTGGTCTGGAAGGTTTTCTTTTGCTGTTGCAAGGGCTGTAGAAAATACTGAAGTATTCAGGGTGCCACACTGGTTTCCTGTCTGAAGGTCCAGCCCCTTACATGGGGGAGCAGTGAGATGTAAAGGAATCTATCTCTGCAAATGTGCCAGCAGTGTCTGTGGGGACTGTCAGAGGAGAAGTTCAGCTCCCTGTTCCTGGAAGCCTGCCGTGCTGGTATTAGCAGTGCTCTTCTTCAGGGTGGTTGCAGGTGTTGCAAAGCTGTTCTGGACTAACTTCTTTGGAAAATGGACTTTTTGCCTCCTGAATGTCTAAAAGTTTAAAAGTTGTTTGGATGTGGTGCTTGAGGATATGGTTTAAGGGTGAACTTTGTAGAGTAGGACTTGAAGGTCTTGAGGGTCTTTCCCAACCAGAATGTTTCTGTGATTTTTGTGGGTGTAATGATGCAGGATATATTGCTCTGAGCAAATTCTAAGCCAGTTAAGCAGTCCTGTCCATCCCCTTTCTTCCTGAAATGATAATGGATAATGGTTGGACTTGGTGATCTTGGGGGTCTTTTCCAACTGGAATGTTTCTGTGATGCCAACTGAAAGTGCCAAGGTTGTACTTTGTGTGGTGTTGGCTGCAGAAGTGAGATGGTGACTGCTTTGGTGTGTATATTTGCACTGTCTTGGTTGGTTCAGTGGATGAAAAAGTGACAATGCCCCTTAACAAACAAGGTTCAATAAGGGCTGAAACATTAGGATGTGTTTCTCTTGTTACTGTACTCTTTTAAGAGGTTAAGTAACAACCAAAACTGTGCTAATTATGTGACTTGGAAATTGTCTGCTGCAGCGAAGGCCAAAAATGCAGACTGACACAAAGTCTTGAATGCCAGTGCAGTCCCAGCCTGCCCCAGAAATACATGTGTGAGAACTGGAGTGCATCACCTGAATGAGCTCCTGTCTTTAAACTCATCTGAAGCAGGTGCATTTTCATTAAAGGGTAGGAGCTTCATAATTTTAGGGTGGAGCTCAGCCCCTTGGGTTTTTTGGTTTTTTTTTTGGGGGGGTGGGGGTTGGTTTATGTTTTGGTTTTGGTTTTTTTTTCCCATATGCAAAGTTTCTGACAGTAGTGATTGAACCTCACTGGCTTCTGATCTCCTGCCTAAAGCGTGGTTTGATAGCTGCTTGGCTCCGGTCTTGAGCACTCACTCATTCCTTTCTTCTGCCAAGTGGTGGAAAGGGAAAGGAGACACCACTTATTTAGGTTAGCTTTGCAGCTGCAAAGCTGATCCTTGAACTAAATGCAGTGAAAACTAGAAAGGAGCATTTTGACTCACATAAACTTCAGTGTTGTCTTTTGTGAGAGTCCTGTAATCACAGAAGAGCTATGGAGGTGCTTCAGTGTGCTCTGCACTGGACCTCTCTCTCTGTCATTTAACACCATTGGCCCAGGTCTTAGAATATGTTTTGGAGCTGAGCAATTACAGTAGTCCTGTAATCACAGGAGAGCTATGGAGGAGCTTCAGTGTGTTCTGCACTGGACCTCTCTCAGTCATTTAACACCATTGGCCCAGGTCTTCTTAGAATGTGTTTTGGAGCTGAGCAATTACAGTAGTCCTGTAATCACAGAAGAGCTATGGAGGAACTTCAGTGTGTTCTGCACTGGACCTCTCTCAGTCATTTAACACCATTGGCCCAGGTCTTCTTAGAATGTGTTTTGGAGCTGAGCAATTACAGTAGTCCTGTAATCACAGAAGAGCTATGGAGGAACTTCAGTGTGTTCTGCACTGGACCTCTCTTTCAGTCATTTAATGCCATTGGCCCAGGTCTTCTTAGAATGTTTTTTGGAAGTGAGCAGTGTGCTTAATGTTCTTGTCTGGCTCCTGTTTTGAGATTTGAGTGTAGTGGTGAATTCCTCTTTAATAGTGAGAGAAGCTAGGCTCTTAGGAGTGCCTGCTTCTATGTATAACACTTCATGGCGAACCTGTGGCTGCGAAGAAACTGATACAAGGAAAGTTACATAACAAAGTTGTTTACTAGGAGCGCTGCCTCTCATGACCCTTAGCCTTTTCCCATCTCCCACATAACTGCATGCCAGTTTTCCTCCAGCATTTCAGAGCTGGTTTTCCCCTCTTTTAGGCTGATCAGCTGCTCTACCACTTAGTGACATCAGACTTAAAGCGTGGCAGGCAAGAGAGTTTAAGAGGATGGAGTAAAAGCATCAGATGATGTTGAGGTGGTCCAGATACCTGAAAAAAAAAAAAAAAAAAAAAAAAAAGTGTGCCAGAAGTTGTCTGAACTTTCTGCAGCCTTTTCCCCTCGTAGAAACATATATGGACAGAAACCCCTGTAACTTCTTAACTCCCTTTTATGCTTCTGTGTGCACAGCTCTAATGCTTGGACACCATCCAGTGACAGCTTGGACTGATGCCTGTTGTGACTGGTGATCCCCCTATCTCCCTGCACAGACAGATATGCTTGGGGGTAAGGGGAACAGCTAACAAGAAAACATGCTGACAGAAAAATGACCGAGTTAAAATAGACTTAAAATGATGCATTCCTGTTCTGCAAATAGTAATTAATGAAGCCCTGCCAGTCTTAGGGATAAATCGTAGTCTTCCGTAATGGAAGAAAATTTTTGTTCATCTCAGCTCTACAGGAAATGGAAATGTAAAATGGTAGTTAAACTTCTTGTCTTATATTCCACCTGTCACCTAGTATGGTTCTGTGGATGCCACATTATGAGCACGTTGGTTGTGCAAATATTTTTTTTTCCTCAGTGCTATTGAAAACCTTTTCAAGATGGACTTCCTTTTGTTTCCCACTTTTACCCTTTTGCAAAGCCATTTAATTCAGTGGGTTATGGAAAAGGCTGTTCCTGTAATTGACTCTGGTTTAATTTTCTGTAATAAAAAATGATAAAACTATGAAAATTTTTTTTTTTTTTTTTTAATTTTAAGGCATGTCTTTTGACTGTAATGATGCAGTATGAGTAATTGCCTCGGTAAATAAAAGCATAATAAAATTGCACTTAATCTCTGTATGAACAGTTGCCTACATCTCACCTCTTTGCTTGTCATGAGATACCTTTAAGTGTTTTGAAGTAAAAAAAAATCATAGATTAAGGCAGAGCCCTTAGCCCTCATCTTTCTTTTGGAAGAAGGGGAGACTGTCAGGTTACACCCTCTGTTTTGTGCTGATTTCTTCAAACTGCTCATCAGCACCATTCTAAATGTGCTTAAAATTAGCCTAAAAATGTGAGTGCTCCAGGGGCTGCTTCATGACTAGATCAGATGTCTCTGCTGTGGGCTGTAGAGCAAGTGGCTGGAGGACAGTGTTAGAGCTGCTCCTAGTAGATGTCAAAGCAGGCATGGGGGATACAAAAGTGTAAAACAAACAGATGGGCGCTGGGTTGCAGGGGAAGGAAAAACAGACTGACAAACATTTCTTAGAGAACCAGTTTGCAAAATGTTAGTATGAAAAGTAGATTCATTATTTAAGAATGCTTGCCCGAGTGTGTGGTTCTAAATATTCTTTGTGAAAGGAGGGACTGTGTGGTGGTTTAGCCGTTACCTGCACCCCCCACCCTTTGATATAACCCAGGCTAGGACTCAGCTGGCTGGAAGTTGATAAGTGAAGCTTTATATTTACAGCTATGCACAATATGCAAGCAGATATTTGCAATGTCTAACAGGTATTTACAGATAGATACAGTGAAAAGGTAATACAGAAACACCACAGCCCTTCCAGAGATCAAAATCCCTAAGAGGGGTTTCTAACCACCCCTACCACCTTTCCCCCCTTCCCCAATCTTATCTCACCACCTGTTGATGCAGCAGATAGGCAAAGGTAGATCGGCCAGGGGGGTTAGCAGTAGGAAAAGAAGTTAGTAGAATTAAGAATCAGCTGCAAAAGCAGGGCAAAGGAGCCATGCAAGAAGAGCATCCACAGCCCAGAGAGGTCCGAAACCATCTCCCTTATCTGTATTTGGGTTACAACTCCTAAAACAATTTTTTTTTCCTCTCTCAGTAAAGCTGTGAGTGAAGTGACATCATGTGTTTTCATTTCTTAGCCTGTAGCCTGATTTCTAATCCAAATCCTCCCAATTAGTTCAAACCAGCACAGACTGTAAGAGCACAGCAGGATCTTATTTGCTGCGTTGAAATAAATAAAAGCTATTAAAAGTATGCAAAGTTTTGAGAACACTTTTTTTTTTTTTTAATATGGCAATTAGTATTTAAAATTTTAATTAATCATTGCAACTAAAATTACATTTATGGTAATTTTTTTTTTTTTTTGGGGCGGTATTTCGTACTTAATGTTCCCTATCTTGTAAGAGATATGTAATGCTTTCTGTTGTGCTTTTTTGCGTTATATTGTACAGAGGTTCTCAGAGATAAGACTAGACAAAAGGTTAATCTGTTTTCAGTGTGTTTTATTGGCGTGGAGTGTGGGAACTTCGAGGGAACGTTCGGCCTGAGGATGCAGAGAACAGGAGAGGGAAGTTTTCAATTTAAGAACTGCGTTAGAAATACACAAGTGTAACTCCTTAAGGTCTAAGCACACCATCCACTTTCATTCAAGGAATTAAAAAGAAAATTAAGTACTTTGGGTAGTGTATATTTGCAGCCAAAGGATTGAGTTCAAACTGCTTTACAGACGGAAGTCATGAGCTAAGCACTTGGAATGAGCTTGTGAAAGCTCAGTGTTGGAAAGCAACATCAGACAACAGTAGCCTCTTCCGGAAAAAATTGGTAACTCACTGTTTTCTTAATTGGATCTTTCAGTGTTGGAAGCTAGAAGCAGCTGGGGGGAAAAGAAAAGTTCCTTTTATCAAGTGAAACCCGACAGAATTGTGCTAAAATTTTGACAGACTTTGTGACAAACCCCAATCAAATCGTTCCCATCCCTAACTGTCCCTGGTGTTTCCTTCATATGGCTGCTTGAATGAAAATGTTTTGGGAGCTTTGTAATTATTGACCCATGTAATTCAAACTTAACACTTTTTATTAAAATCCTGATCAAAAGGGTGAATTGAAAAGTATGGCAAAAGTGATAAAAGTGAATAAATGCACCCTAAGAGATGTTGCATGCTAAAATGCAAACCTAGATAATTCACTTTGAAAGGATCAGTCCTTCAGCTAAACACAGGTAGAAGTTGGTTGGGAAAAGGCTTAGTAAAGCAATCAGCTGTCTGCTCTGCAGAGGACTGTCCCTGGTCAGGGCAGGGGATTCCAACCTAAACTATTCCATGATCTAGTGGGAGGTGTCCCTGCCTATGGCAGGGGGTTGGAA
>VWZI01005069.1:5329-16235 GCA_013396835.1 Psilopogon haemacephalus
AGTTTAAGCAATCAGAGACATTTTTCCCCCAGGACCAGGATGGGGGAAGAGTGTGGAAGCCTTGCTGTTTCCAGTGTATGTCATATCAAGGTAATTAAAAAGAGAGGAGCTTGTTAGCACGTTTTTATTATGCATGTCCAATTCAGAGACTGCACATTAAAAGCCCTGTGCTGGCAAGGAGGCAGCCCAGCTCCAGTCCTTTCCTCAGCAGAGAGGAAAGGCAAAGAGATCAATCACAGTCCCTAAATCCAAAGGAAGTTAAGGCGACTTGCATCAGGTTATAGAATCATAGAATCAGTCAGGGTTGGAAGGGACCACAAGGATCATCTAGTTCCAACCTCCTTGCCATACCTAGGGACACCCTACCCTAGGTTAGGCTGGACAAAGCCTTCATCTGGCAGAGAATCATAGCAGGAGTGACACGGGTTACCTGCAAGGAGACAAAGGCATTTCCCACGGAAAAGAAAGCAAGCTTTAGTGTACAATACAATCACCACTTGTCTTTCAGCAACACTTTACCCTTCTGGACAATTCTCCACCCAAGGAGCATTTTCTTCTTTATCGTTGGAAAGAAAAACCTGGAGGCAGGGTTAAAAATTCACCGACAGTTAGATGCTCATAGCTTACACTCCCCCTGTGCACTTCTCCGTGCCTGCAGGGCACCACTGGCATTTCCCTTCCCTCCCAAAAGGACGCTGCAGATGCTGTCTTTCCTTCCCTCCTCAGCAGAAGGCACAGGGGGCCAGGCAGAGCAGCACACCAGCAGCCCTGTTCCTTCACCTGTGTGTGCACATCTGCAGCTGCTGTGATGAGCAGCTGCTAGCCTGGTAGGTCTGCACAGACAGAAGATAATTTGGATCCCAGGGAGGTGGAACAAACACATTCGCTGCCTCGTAGCTATTACTTACCTGTGGAGCAAACTGTGACATTTTAAGAAGGTTTTGCAGAGTCCAGGCTCTCTGCCGTTATGATCCTGCATCACCCCATGGAGGCTACAACAAGAAGAGTTTTGGTCTCTCGAGCCCACCAGAACTGAACACTTCAGTTTTCACACACTGGAAAAGCAGCCTGGGGAAGACATTAGGTAGATGGAGGCCTCCACAGTTACACCACCTGTAACGTTGTGAGTGCAGTCGCAGGCTTCAGGAATTGATTTGCAAAGCTGTAGTTATCAAACTCTCTATGGATCAGGTTGAGCTCCACCTCAGAAGCAGAGACCAAAGGAAAAAGGTTTGCACATGGCTTTGGAGAACAAAGCATTGCAGCTGCTCCAGTCACGGGGATGATGGTGAAGAAAAAGTCTCTTGCCTCCAAGTTTCTCCTACCATCAGACTCTCCAGTCGCTCAATCCCACCCTAAGAGATGATAAATAAACTAGTCCAAGATGTGTGGTTATAATCTAGCTGACCAGAGGCCAAGCTGTCCAATTGGAAAAAGAGATCTACTGATACAATCCCTGGTAGGAGGATTACTTCAGCCAGCATGAGGCTTCTCCAAACAGACAAAAGGGCAATGGGTGGAAGCTGAGGCATAGCAAGTTTCATTTAAACATGAGGAGGCATTTTTTTCCCTGTGAGGGTGACAGAACACTAGAACAGACTGCTCAGAGGGGTTGTGGAGTCTCTGGAGATATTTAAAACCTGCCTAGATGTGTTCTTGTGTGACCTGGTATAGGTGATCCTGCTCTGGCAGGCAGGTTGGACTGGATGAGCTTTGGAGGTCCCTTCCAGCCCATGACATTCTGATTCTATGAAAGCATGCAGCATCCTACCTGTGTTCTCACCAGTGCAGACCACATCTGGGTAACTATGTATGTACTAACTGGTTACAGCATGCAGCTCAGTTTCTCTCAAACCTCAGAAACCTCAACAGGTGACACAGGCTCATAAAGTTCACCAACATAACTTAGCTGCAGTGGTAAACTCCTGGGGCTCCCTGGGGCTTTCAGGCAGGTTCGGCCACCTACACATCGACCAGCACCAGCAGGCATGGAACTAAAGTGTGATCCCAGTTCACACAAAATGAACTCAAGGGCTTCACCTCCAAAGTTGCACTAAAGGAGATACACACCAGAAGCCGAAAACCAACAGTGGCAGTTTCACCCTTTCTGTGTAGCAGTTCATGACTTTGATCTGCTTCCAGGTCTCTCTGTTACAGGCTTCTCACACTCAAGATAGCGAAGATGCTATCTAATTTAAGGGGAGAGGGTGTACCCAGCTATATAAATCACTTAAAATAAGCTCAACCACAAGATACAACTGAGAGGTGTGCTCACCACAGATAATTTATTGATAAATTCCCATTTTATTATTTTTAAAGGTTCTACCTATAACACCCTCCTAAAATAATTTCATCTCTTCCTGTCGGCTGATGGCAACTTAAAACCAGGAAAAACTCCATGAGCTGTATTAGGAGCAACTGAAAACCTGAAAGTGGATCCATCCAAGGCAAACTAAAAAGGGGAACAGACAATCAATGTTCCTACCACTGCAAGGGAAACATTCACAACTTAAGAGTACAATGGGCACAGACTTTAATTTGGCTTAGCTACATTTTCCTGCGGGTTTGGCTTTCATGTAAGAATGTCATCAAATAACAACAAGTGGGTCTGCTCTCAGGTGTACAGATTGCTATTGTACCTCCCTCCAGAGGAGTGACCTCCACACAGCTGTGACTTTCTGAAGCAGAGATGTGTGGAAAACTCCTGAAACCAGTGGATGGCTTTTTGGCATGACTGGACACCACCACCAACCACTGCTCCATAGCTCCTTCTGCCACTGGCTGCAATGCCCATTCAGAGCACAGGCAAGGCCTGGGAAAAGCACCCACACTGGATAGCTGCCAAGGAGCCCCAGTGTCCTGTCCTGAGCTCTGACACAAAACGCTGCAGTTTGGACAAATTCCATCATCTCCCCTGCAATTCCACCTGGCCAGCAGGGAAGACAAATCCCTGCCCTACAGCAGCAAGTTGCTCTGCTGTATTGATCAGAAAACATTCAAGTGTTCAGCAGTTCAAACGTGCAAAGAAGACACCACATACTGATTAGCAAAATTTATTCTAATGCCAAAACACCACCAGTTTTGCCCAGCGCTGCTGGGTGGTTTGTCTATGGTGTCCTGGGCTGCATTAAGAGAAGCATTACCAGCAGGGCAAGGGAGGGGATTCTGCCCCTTCACTCTGCTCTCCTCAGACCCCACCTGCAGTACTGTGTGGAGTTCTGGAGCCCCCAGCACGGGAAGGACATGGAACTGCTGGAGAGGGTCCAGAGGAGGGCCACAAAGATAATCAGAGGGCTGCAGCAGCTCTGCTATGAGGACAGGCTGAGACAGCTGGGGCTCTGCAGCCTGGAGAAGAGAAGGCTTTTTAGAGATCTTATAGTAACCTTCCAGTATCTGAAGGGGGCCTGCAGGAAGACTGGGGAGGGACTATTCACAAGGTCTTGTAATGACAGGACAAGGGGGAATGGGTTCAAATTGGTGGAGGGGAGATTTAAATGGGATGTTAGGAGGAAGTTCTTTCCAGTGAGGGTGGTGAGACACTGGAACAGGTTGCCCAGGGAGGTTGTGGCTGCTCCTTCCCTGGAGGTGTTGAAGGCCAGGCTGGATGAGGTCGAGTGACCTGATCTAGTGGGAGGTGTCCCTGCCTATGGCATAGGGGGGTTGGAACTGGATGATCTTTGAGGTCTCTTCCAACCTAAACTATTCTATGATTCTATGATTCCTTGTGAGGAAAATGTGGAGTACAGACTGTGTCCGTGCACAAGAAGTGGGACACACGAGACAACATAAATAATAAGAGATGACAAGGCAAAGAAATGTTAAATTGCCAACAAAGAGGGTTTGGGCTGCAAATTGTTAAAATGCATTTTTCTTAGCAAAGAAGTCAAATGCTCAGAAGGTGCCCCAGATATGGGGGATCTGCATGCACCCTCAGAGGTGGCTCTGCCTTGCAGGCCTTCTTCTGTTTCTGCTGGAGATAAAGAGAGGCCAGCAACCCCACAAAGCATGGGAAAGTCATCCCCCAGCACCCAAGCAAGGCAAGGGACAGCCATTGTGCTCGAGTGAAGTTCAGCTGCAAATCCCATCAGGAACAGCACTGGTCCCCGTGCAGGAGGGCCAGGGGGAGGAGGAGAAGTTTAGGCACTTGCCAAAATGCAAATAAAAACGGGTAGGGAAATAAAAATAATCATTAAAAAAATAATTAAATCAAGGACATTGCAGCATTAGGGTAAATTTCCTTAAAGGTACAACCAAAAAAAAAAAACAAAAGGGAAGGAGTGAAAAAGAGAGGGTGTCCAAACAGGGTGTGCAGGGCACACCAGCCCCTGCCTGTCCTGAGAGCGAGAACCACTTTTGTCAAAAGCACAGCAACCAAAAAAAAAAAAAAAAAAAAAAAAAGGAAAAAAAAAAAAAAAAAAAAGGACAATAATAATAAAAAGTACTGCTTTTGACATCAAATATTCATGGCAATAGCTACGGTGTGGCTAATGGAAAGTGTCCATAAACCCTTTAAGAAGCTCCTTAATGCACGGAGACCTGCAGAGGTCACAGCACGCTTGGTGCAGTCAGGAGCAATGGAAGAAAATAGTTTGCAATGGAAGAAAATAGTTTGCCCCTTTTCAAGCCAGCAGTAAAAAAGTGTCCATTTACTGCACCAAAACTACTGAAGGCACTAGGAAGGGCCATCAAAGTTCATTAACACTATTCCTGGTAGCTGCACAGCCATTAAAACCTCCCCTTATGATGCCAACGCTACATTTTGGTCATCAGCAGAAAGGAGGCTTCCAGACTCAAGGACAGTCTAAGAGGTAAGAGACAAAATCCATATGCTCCAGTAACTTCCACCCTGTAGTGAGACTCAGATGTGGTTAGTGAGCAAGATGCCTACACAAAGAGGGACAGGGATCTGCTGGAGAGGGTCCAGCGGAGGGCCACGACGATGATTAGGAGACTGGAGCACAGCCTGATGAGGAGAAGATGAGGGACCTGGGGCTGCTTAGTCTGGAAAAGACTGAGAGGGGATCTAATAAATGTTTATAAATATCTGAGGGCTGGGGGTCATGAGTGGGGGGACAGGATCTGCTCACTTGCTCCCCGGGATAGGACAAGGAGCAATGGATGTAAGCTGCAGCACAGGAGGTTCCACCTCAACAAAAGGGGCAACTTCTCTACTGTAAGGGTCCCAAAGCACTGGAACAGGCTCCCCAGAGAGGTTGTGGAGTCTCCTTCTGTGAAGACTTTTCAAAGCCTGTCTGGATGCATTCCTTTGTGACCTACACTAGATTATGGTTCTGTCCTGGCAGGGGGTTGGAGTCAATGATCTCTTTGGGTCCCTTCCAACCCCTGACATCCTGTGATCCTGTGAACACCATGCAAGCCACTTCTTTGTGCTGTCTCACTCTTGTAACAAAGATACATACAAATCTCCAAAAACCTGTGCTTTCAGGAGACAGCAAAACATTTGATGCTCCAAGGCCAGACTGGCACAGCTGCAATTTGCCAGAGCACTCAGTTCTGTTCAGTTCTGTTCCTCACCCTTACCCTCAAACTAAAAAAATTAGCTACCCAAAACTGATAGTCACAAACTCTGATTTTTATGCAGTTTCTACCACTATTCTATTCAGAACAGCAAAGGAGTTCAATTTTCCAATCCACCTTACCTCAGGCCAAGAGGAACACCTGGGTTTCTTCAACTGAGCAGGAGCTGCAGCAGTGCCAGCGAAGCTCCACCTTCTCCCATCACACAATCTTCTCTCCACCAGCAGTGCAGAGAGAGGATTTCCTAACAACTGATCTTGGAGTTATGGTTCACTCCCTGCTGACAATGCAGGACCACTTAAAACCACCTCTGTCTGCTTTTAAGAGAGGTCCTGCAGGATCACACAGGATCACAAGATGTCAGGGGTTGGAAGGGACCCAAAGAGGTCATTGAGTCCAACCCTCTGGCCAGAGCAGGACCAGACAATCTAGTTCAGGTCACACAGGAAAACATCCAGACAGGCCTTGGAAGGGTCCAGAGAAGGAGACTGCACAAGCCTTCTGGGGAGCCTGTTCCAGTGCTCTGTGACCCTTACAGTAAAGAAGATGCCCCTTTCATTGAGGTGGAACCTCCGGTGCTGCAACTTACACCCATTGCTCCTTGTCCTATCACAGGGAGCAAGTGAGCAGAGCCTGTCCCCCACTCGTGACCCACAGCCCTCAGATATTTATAAACATTGATTAGATCCCCTCTCAGTCTTCTCCAGACTAAAAAGCCCCAGGTCCCCCGTCCTCTCCTCATCAGGCAGTGTTCTGGTCCCCTAATCATCCTCATAGCCCTCTGCTGGACTCTCTCCAGCAGATCCCTGTCCCTCTTGAACTGGGGTGCCCAAAACTGAAGGCAGTATTCAAGATGGGGTCTCACCAGGGCAGAGCAGATGGGGGGGAGGATCACATCAGTCAGAATAAAAAGCAGTTTTGAACACTGCACTTTGACTCTTGCACCTCTGCCTTTCAAGCAATACCACAGACGCCGCCCAGGGACAGCAGATTTCTGTTAGCAGCCCCATCCTGTACCACCTCTACACCCACAAGCCCCAGTACAACAGTGTTGCAGTCTCCAGCAATAATGCCATGCAAACACTAAGGATGATAAATCACAGAGCCCTGCCACCAATCTAGACACAAAAGCAATTAAAAGCCTCCAGCAGCTATGTGATGAATACTAACTGCATGGGCAAGTTTGAGGCTGCCAGGTAAGTCTTGCCTGCAGAAGGTCACCAGGCACAGAAGAACCTGCAGCCCAAAGGTCACACAGACCAGGAAGCCTACATATTTTAAATCTATATTGGAAAGCTTTAAAGTAATATGTTGCCCACATCTCTCTTAGAATCATGGAATGGTTTAAGTTGGAAGGCACCTCAAAGATCATCCAGATCCAACCCCCTGCCATAGGCAGGGACACCTCCCACTACAACAGGTCACTCAAGGTCTCATTCAACCTGGCCTTGAACACCTCCAGGGAGGGAGCAGACACAACCTCCCTGGGCAACCTGTTCCAGTGCCTCACCACCCTCACTGTGAAGAACTTTCTCCCAACACCCAGTTTAAATCTCCCCTCTGCCAGTTTAAACTCTTTACTCCTCATCCTGTCATTACAAACCTTGTGAATAGTCACTCCCCAGCCCTCCTGTAGGCCCCTTTCAGATACTGGAAGCCTTCTCTCCTCCAGGCTGCAGAGCCCCAACTCTCTTATAGCCTGTCCTGATAGCAGAGATGCTGCAGCCCTCTGAGCATCCTCATGGCCTCCTCTGGACCAGCTCCAACAGTTCCATGCCCTGTCTCAACCTACTTCTGTGCTTGCATGCACCTTCTGCACACAAGCACTGCATAGATGCTCAACAGCAAAACTTTTCACATGGTAAGCACTGAGCTTGGTTTTAAATCATTAAAAAAAAAAAAAAAAAAAAAAAGGCAGATAGGGTGAACTATCCAAAGCCACAAAGACAGCACATGAGAATTTGTATTCAAGATCTTCCTGGATTCAAGTTCAGCATACCTCTGCTATGAGGACAGGCTGAAAGAGTTGGGGCTTTTCAGCTTGCAGAAGAGAAGGCTTCGAGGAGACCTTATAGCAGCCTACCAGTATCTGAAGGGGGCCTACAGGAGGGCTGGGAAGGGACTGTTCACAAGGTCTTGTAATGACAGGACGAGGGGGAATGGGTTCAAATTGGCAGAGGGGAGATTTGAACGGGATGTTAGGAAGAAATTCTTCACAGTGAGGGTGGGGAGGCACTGGCACAGGTTGCCCAGGGAGGTTGTGGCTGGTCCTCCCTGAATGTGTTCAAGGCCAGGCTGGATGAGGTCTTGAGTGACCTGCTCTAGTGGGAGGTGTCCGTGCCTATGGTGGGGGGTTGGAACTGGATGATCTTTAAGGTCTCTTCCAACCTAAACCATTCTATGATTCTATATCAGACCACTCTTTCCTGCAGTAGTGTTTTTCTTTATCTAGACTTTGCCACAACAAAAAAAATCCAACCCATCCAACAGCAGAAATCACTAGAGAGGTGCCATTATCCACAGCAGGCTTACATCAGGGATGAACGTAACATGCAGTGGCCAGAGGACAGGAAGCAAAGTGCTGAAAATAAGATATTAAGAGCCAAATTAATTAGTGACATAAGCAGGTACAAGAATATTACGAGCGAAATGGAGTAGCTTCTGACTGCAATGAATACGACTGCAAGCATTTAGCAGGTTCTTCCTCCAAGTCTTTGTTTAAACAAATCTGAATTTATTAGCCTGCTGCTGAATAAATATGATAAATTCTTATTGAAATTATCCTCTGGTGAGCAGCAATAAATAGCAGACAGCATTCTTTCAAGTGATCCGTTATTATAATCCGGCTAAAAGCGACTGCAGGTTTTCAGCACACAGAGACAAAAGTTATCTCCAGTACAGTGCATGAGTGTAGAGTGGCATGATGCTGAGAGTTTTGAGAGGAACAGGGCAACAAGCCCAAACCAAGCGACTCAGACACCCTATCCCCGTGGAGTTCATATGGTTAACAATACAGGGTATTTCCATACATGATTTACAAGCTACTATCAAATGCTAGAGGTCAAAACTTCCAGGGCATAATTTAAGAGGGAAAACGTGCACTGCATGTTGGATCAGCCTTTGTGATAGTACCAAAAAAAGTGGAGTAGAAGCACAGAGAGCATATGTGATTAGGAGGAAGAAAGTCACTGTTTGTCAGATACAGCATCCAGATGTGCTTCAGAGTTTATGTCCATACAAGTATTCAGACAGAATCATAGGATCAGTCAGGGTTGGAAGGGACCACAAGGATCATCCAGTTCAAACCCCCCTGACATGCCCAGGGACACCCTACCCTAGATTAGGCAGGACAGAGCCTCATCCAGCCTGGCTGCAAACATTTCCAGGGAAGTGGCCCCAATCACCCCCCTGGGCAACCCATTCCAGGCTCTCACCACATCCAATCTGAATCTCTCCACCTCCAGCTTTGCTCCATTCCCCCTAGTCCTGGCACTCTCTGACAGCCTAAAAAGTCCCTCTCCAGCTTTTCTGTAGACCCCCTTCAGATACTGGAAGGCCACAAGAAGGTCACCTGAGAGCCTTCTCCTCTCCAGACTGAACAGCCCCAACTCTTTCAGTCTGTCCTCACAGCAGCCCTCTGAGCATCCTCGTGGCCCTTCTCTGGACACACTCCAGCATGTCCACATCCCTCTTGTAATAGGGGCTCCAGAACTGGATGTAGTACTCCAGGTGGAGTCTCACCAGGGTGGAGCAGAGGTCCTCTTTACTAACTCCAAAAATTACAAGGTCCAGCAACAGACTAATTTCCTAAGGAAGACTCTTGATAACCATGAACAGAAACAAGGTCAGACATCAGCTCTGTCTATATTTAAGTGTCTGCAGCCTCCAGCACTTTATTCACTTTGGCTTTGCCTTGAAACCTCAAAGATGACACTTTGGACTGTTCATTTTTCTATCCCCAGTGCCCCCACAGCTATTTCTTGTGAAAACACTAGTAATGAGAATATCTTCTGCCAAAGGGGTCACCCAATGCCTTCAGTCACTTTGCACCTGACAGGAGTAACTCCATCCTTTCTTCCACCTCTTCCCAATCCACCAAAGAAGCAGATGCACAGAAACAGCTGAATGTGTTCCCTCAGGAGCACATGGCTCTGACAGCAAACTGCCAAGCTTCTATAAAACCTGTTGGGGGAAACCGCTGCATTTCAGATGACTGGGGGAACAAAGGCTTAAAAGAAAAATCACTGCATCTGTACCAGAGCTGCAGCCTTCTCTCTTCCTCCCATCCTCCCACGGGGCTTGTTTCCCCCGAGTATCTTCACCCAGCAGTTGTAAGGGAAAGCAGATACAAGAATACACCATTGTCATTAATGAATTGGCTCAGTCATGCTGTTAACAGCCCTACTTAATTGTACAGTAGCATTGGCAGCTTCCCCCACCATAATGTAATAACAACCCACTGCATTGTCCCAAGCAAACTACCAGGGCTCAGTTTACCAAGTTGCTCTGTTCCCCAGACTAGCTACCCAAAATGCTTTCCATTTGACTCTGTATTTATGCCTACAGTCCAGATTAGGGTAGCCAATATCCCCTCCAGCTTTCCTAACCAACCCATAGACCTGAGGCAAATCTGTCATTAACCATGAGGTCCAAGATGGTGGTTTTAGCTTTTGGTAGTAAAGCAATCAAGTCAAGACTATATATAGAATCGTAGAGTCATAGAGTGGTTCAGGTTGGAAGGGACTTCAAAGATCATCCAGTTCCAAGCCCCCTGCCACAGGCAGGGACACCTCCAATTAGAACAGGTCGCTCAAGGCTTCACCCAACCTGGCCTTAGAATCATAGAACCAGTGAGGGTTGGAAGGGACCACAAGGATCACCTAGTTCCAACCCCCCTGACATGCCCAGGGACACCCTACCCTAGATCAGGCTGCCCACAGCCTCTGCCAGCCTGGCTGCAAACACCTCCAGGGATGTGGCCCCAAACACCTCCCTGGGCAACCCATTCCAGGGCCTCATCACTCTCATGCTGAACAACTTCCTCCTTACATCCAGGCTGAATCTGCCCACCTCCAGCTTTGCTCCATTCCCCCTAGTCCTGTCACTACCTCATATCCTAAAAAGTCCCTCCCCAGCTTTCTTGTAGGCCCCTTGAACACTTCCAGGCAGGGATCAGACACAACCTCCCTGGGCAACTTCTGCCAGTGTCTCACCACCCTCACTGTGAATAACTTCCTCCTAACATCCCGTTTTAAACATTCCATTTTAAACCCATTACCCCTCATACTGTCACTACTAGACCTCCCCAGCCCTCCTGTAGGCCCCCTTCAGATACTGGAAGGCTACTATAAGATCTCCTGGAAGCCTT
>VWZI01005070.1:21577-41105 GCA_013396835.1 Psilopogon haemacephalus
CGAAGAATTGGGTGTTTTTAGCAGCAATAGGAACATTTCTTCAAATGGTTACCTGCTAGCTTCCTGTCTGGATATTCAGGGAATAGCCAGGTTTTTAATTATAACAAAATAAATGTATTATATATATATATATAAATTAAAAAAGGACACATTTCAAATACAGCCAATTCTTATTCTACATAAACCCAAACCTTTCGGGTGACCGTGATCTGGATCGTCTTTTTTTGCGATCGCCAGATGAAGAGGATCTAGAACGACTTCTCTTCTTGCTTCTCTCAGGGGAAGAGGAGGAACGAGAGCTTGAGTAAGATCTTTTCCTTGGGGTGGAAGAACCCCTGTAGGACCTGGAGCTGGATCTTTATTGATTAAGAAACAAATCGAGATTTAATGCTGGGAGCCATTACCAGGAGAAATAAAGAAGACAAAACAAAACAGAGAACAAACAAAGAGAGAGGTTTTTTGGATGAGGGCTCCCTACTCTAGGGCCACCAGAGCATGGTCACATCAACACCTGGGTGGCTCTCATACTTACTCCTCAGTTACCTGCCAACAAAGCCTTCTCCTGACACGAAGTTTCCTCTAATAGAGTTTGCTAAACAGTGTTTCTTGATGCAGGTGTGGAAACCTCCTTCCAGCACTCACCAGAACGAGACATTTGGACAAAGGAGATGGAAGAGTGGGACAGGAGGTGGCCTAAGGATCTTCCTCAGAAGTTAAACTCACAAAGCTTTCCAGTGAAAAACCTTTCAACCTTGCCTCTTCCTTCAGCCCTGCCTCCTCCAAGTCCTCCTTCAGCCTTTCCACCTCCAAGCCCTCCTTCTTCAGCCCTTCCTCCTCCAAGTCCTCCTTCTTCAGCCCTGCCTCCTCCAAGCCCTCCTTCTTCAGCCCTGCCTCCTCCAAGCCCTCCTTCTTCAGCCCTGCCTCCTCCAAGCCCTCCTTCTTCAGCCCTGCCTCCTCCAAGCCCTCCTTCTTCAGCCCTGCCTCCTCCAAGCCCTCCTTCTTCAGCCTTTCCACCTCCAAGCCCTCCTTCTTCAGCCCTTTCTCCTCCAATCCCTCCAGCCCTGCCTCCTCCAAGCTCTCCTCCTTCAGCCATGCCTCTTCCAAGCCCTCCTCCTCCAGCTCTTCCTCCTCCAATCCCTCCAGCTCTGCCTCCTCCAAGCCCTCCTTCTTCAGCCCTTTCTTCTCCAAGCCCTTCAGCCTTTTCTGCAAACATTTCACCAAACTTTCCAGCTTTTCCTCAAAACCTTTCAACTTCTCAAAGCATTCAAAGCCTTGAGCCTGAAAACCAGATTAAAGCCTGATTGTTTTCCCTGGCTTGAAAAACCCAACCACAGATTCAGCCCTGATTTAATGATGGTTCACTTCCCACTGCTGGATAGTTCACACTTGAGAGCTTTACAAAGCCCTGAGCAGCCCAACAAAAGCCCTCAGAAGATCTGCTGACAAATCTCCAAGAGATTTTGTGTGGTAAGGAACCACAACACTTAAACCCTCCTCTTTGACTGCAGCCTAGAGGCTTAAAAAGGATAACAATAAACCAGCTTCACTCCAGAAAATAAAAAACAAAATCACTTTGGTCATCTGAAAAGCCAAGAAAAAACACTTGTGGGAAAAGCAGATTAAATTCCTAGACTGGAACTCTACACTGATAGAAAAAAAAACCCAAAGAAACATCTACCAGGATTTTTTTTTCCTCAACAAGCTGGATAAAATGATTTAAAAAGGGAACCCAAAGAAACATCTACCAGGATTTTTTTTTTCCCCAACAAGCTGGATAAAATGATTTAAAAAGGGAACCCAAAGAAACATCTACCAGGATTTTTTTTTTCCCCAACAAGCTGGATAAAATGATTTAAAAAGGGAGCCCAAACATCACAGAATTTATACTGCTGAAGTTACTTTGAGGGTTCTTATTGTACATGAGAACAGAGTCCTGCTCCTAACACACTGAGGATGCTTGGTGGATGCCTTGTAAGGAGCAAACTCAACACCCCAGAGAGCACAGACAAGATTTCCTCTTCCTAAAAATCAGATTCCATCTCAGCTGACCCTTAGGGCATCATATCGGAGCAAAGCTGGAGGTGGGGAGATTTGAGCCTGGATGTGAGGTGGAAGTTGCTGAGCATGAGACAGGTGAGAGCCTGGAATGGGTTGCCCAGGGAGGTGTTTGCAGCCAGGCTGGCAGAGGCTGTGGGCAGCCTGCTCTAGGGTAGGGTGTCCCTGGGCATGGCAGGGGGGTTGGAACTGGCTGATCCTTGTGGTCCCTTCCAACCCAGATTCTAGGATCATCCACAGTGAGCTTCTGCCACCAAAGTGTGGTGGCACTGGTTGAGATTTGCTCTTCCTGACCTCAGCAGGTTCAACACTCTCTGCCTTGCATGGAGGTGGGAATGATCTTCAGCACAAGAAGGAATCTCCTGCTAACAGCTCACCTGGAGCAACTTGCTTGCTTTGCTGACTCTACCATCCAGATCAGTCACTGCTGTATAGGTATCACCTAGCTCTAGCTCCTGGCAGCTCCTCACAAGGTTCCCTACCAATGCTTTCAGATGCTCCTCTCAGATTTCTGAAGCTAACAGCAGCACTATCTAGAGGGCATCAGATATGTCAGCACCTCCCTTCTGTGCCAGGGGAGGTTTAGGTTGGACAGAGGAACAATTTCTTCCCTGCAAGAGTGGTCAGGCATTGGCATAGGCTGCCCTGGGAGGTGGTGGAGTTCCCAGTCCCTGGAGGTGTTCAAGAAAGGTGCTCTAACTCCTGGCAGCTTCTCACAAGGTTCCCTACCAACACTCTCAGATATTCCTCTCAGATTTCTGAAGCTAACAGCAGCACTATCCAGTGGGCATCAGAAATGTCAGCACCTCCCTCCTGTGCCAGGGGAGGTTTAGGTTGGACAGAAGGAACAATTTCTTCCCTGCAAGAGTTGTTCAGGCATTGGCACAGGCTGCCCAGGGAGGTGGTGGAGCTCCCAGTCCTTGGAGGTGTTCAAGAATCCTGGCAGCTCCTCACAAGGTTCCCTACCAACACTTTCAGATGCTCCTCTCAGATTTCTGAAGCCAACAGCAGCACTATCTAGTGGGCATCAGAAATGTCAGCATCTCCCTCCTGTGCCAGGGGAGGTTTAGGTTGGACAGAGGAACAATTTCTTCCCTGCAAGAGTTGTTCAGGCACTGGCATAGGCTGCCCTGGGAGGTGGTGGAGCTCCCAGTCCCTGGAGGTGTTCAAGAAAGGTGTGGCCATGGCACTTGGAGAGAGAGTTTAGTGGCAGTGGTGGTGTAAGGCTGAAGGTTGGGACTGGATCCTAGAGAGCTTTTCCAACCCAAACAATTCTCTGATTCTATAAAGCCAGAGCCAGGAGCACTCAGTGTTTCCTAACACTTTTCCACGCCAAGCAGAGGCAGCAAAAAGCCCTGAGGCAAGCACCCACACACACACACTCAAATCCTTCTTTAGCCCAAGTGAAGAAGATCTGTGGTGTCCACTCCTCTTGCTTAGCTCAGACTAAACAACAAAAAAATCCCAAACCTATAATCAAAACTTCACTCTCAGGAATTAATTCTGTGGTGGGAACAACCTCGTGGAGAGACCCCTGCAAGTCTGACTTCTGAGAACAAAAGGAGTTAATGCTCTGCTGAGACCTTGCCTGGACTACTGTGTGCAGCTCTGGGGCTCCCAACACAGGAGAGACAGAGAAAGCCAACAAGGCTCAGAGGGCTGGAGCAGCTCTTCTACACGGCCAGGCTGAGGGAGCCTGGAGAAGGCTCCAGGGAGACCTTAGAGTGCCTTCCAGAAAAAGACCTACAGGAAGGTTGGGGAGAGATGGTTTAGAAGGGCTTGTGGTGACAGGACTAGGGGCAAGGCTTTCAAACTGGAGCAGGGGAGACTTAGGTTGGACATCAGGAGGAAGCTCTTCACAATGAGGGTGGTGAGACCACTGGAACAGCTTGCCCAGAGAGGGTGGCTGAAGCCTCAAGATCACACTTGCTGAGGCCCTGTGCAGCCTGCTCTAGTTGGAGGTGTCCCTGCTGATTGCCTGGGGTTGGGCAGAGGGCGTGGGGGGGGGGTTGGCCAAGATGACCTTTGAGGCTCCCTTCCAACCTGATGCAATCTGTGAACCTGTGTGAAGGCTTTTTTTTTGTCTTTGAGCTGGGATGAAATCAGCCTGAGGTTGGTTCCTCTGCCCTTTGGCTCTCTCTGCAAGGACAGAGTTGCTACCTCATTCACCTTGATTTCGACCCACGAGATCTAGACTGTTCTCTGGAACTGGAACGAGATCTTGATCTGGAACTGGAAGAACTTCTTGAATGGGACCTGAAACAACAGGGAAGTTTTTTTTCTTTTTTTTTTTTTTTTTTGGTGTTTGTTTGTTTTGTTTTTTTTTCTCCCCCCTGCCAGTGCCTCTGACTCGCACCCAGCAGAAGATCTGTGGCTGTTAGCAGCACAGGCAACCACGAAGCAACAACACTTTGGGCCTAGAGCTGGCCTGGAGAAGTCACCATTCCCCTCCTGCTCCCTTCCAGGGTCACCAACAGCACACTTTGAACCACAGGTAAGTGACAGGGAGAGGCTGCCTTAAAAATAAATCAAAAGTCAGTTTTGAAGGGCAGATAAATTGAACAGGACAGGAGGTTGCAGCTCAGCACAAGGGGGAACTTCTTGACTGGAATCTGTGCTACATTGTTTGGTCCTGATCCTTTAGGGGGGTTGGACTGGATAAGCTCCTTGAGTCCCTTCCAATCTCTAACATCCTGGGAGCCTGTGTGGGTCCCAGAGCACAGGCTGCCCAGAGAGGTTGTGGAGTCTACTTGAGTGGAGCCTTTGCAGACTCTGTCTGGCTGTGTTGCTGTGTGCCCTGAGCTAGATTGGCTGCTCCTGCTCTGGCAGGGGAGTTGGACTGGATGAGCTCTGTGGGCCCCTTCCAACCCCTGACATCCTGGGAGCCTGTGACCCTTTCTTCCTGTGCCTCCTGGAGAAGGAGACCTCCTGCATCACTCCTTTGCTGCAGTCCTGAGCTCAGAGCAACTGAGGTTTGATTGCTCCTCTGCTGCAGCTTGAGACCATTTACCCTCCTGCTGTCACTTACTTCTTGAGAGAAGAGTCTCCTTATCTGGAGCCTTTGCAGACTCTGTCTGGATGTGTTGTTGTGTGCCCTGAGCTAGATTGGCTGCTCCTGCTCACATAGGAGGTTGCAGCTCAACACAAGGAGGCAACTTCTTGCCTGTGTGGGTCCCAGAGCAGTGGCACAGGCTGCCCAGAGAGGTTGTGGATTGCCCATCCCTGGAGCCTTTGCAGACTCTGTCTGGATGTGTTGCTGTGTGCCCTGAGCTAGATTGGCTGCTCCTGCTCTGGCAGGAGGGGTTGGACTGGATGAGCTCCTTGGGTCCCTTCCAACCCATCCTGTGAGCCTGTGACTTCAGTCACCTGGCAGGAAGGAAACCACTGCACATCTGCTCACTGCTTCGTGAGCTCCAAGGCCTTAACTGTTGGTTTGTGCTTTAACCTGAAAACCATCGAGCTGCTTGGAAAGCAGAGCAGGGCAGGAATTTGGGCTGGTTAGCTCCTCAAGGTAGGGCTCCCAAGTGTGCTGGAAGCAGCTCTGAGCTTCCAGAGATTCAAAGGGCGAGAGAATGGTTTGTGTTGGAAGAGACCTTCAAGATAGAATCATAGAATTGATCAGAGTTGGAAGGGACCCCAAGGATCGTCTAGTTCCAACCCCTCTGCCACAGGCAGGGAGACTTTCCACTAGCCCAGGCTGCTCAAGGCCTCATCAAGACATGAAACCTCAAGAACTAGTTATATCTTCTCTTAAAACCAGACAAAATTAACACTATTTTAACTTATCAGAGCTGTCTTCCATGGTTTTGTTTTTTTTTTTTTCCCACGTTGCTGATCCTGGAGCTCTTCTCCAGCACAAATGATTCCCTGGGATGGAATTCCCTGGGATGGGTGGGATGCTCTGGTTTTCATTAAAGCACAAACCACAAGAGGTCAGCCCAACTGGCAGCAAAAGGTGCAGTGAGCCCCTGTAAGGAGGCAGCCCTGCAATCCAATCCCTCAGGTAAAGGCATCTCCCACAGCCTCCCAGCTGGTATCACCTCCATGCCCTTTTTACTGGGTCAAATAAAGGTAGTGTGAACATCACCTTGTGAGGACATGGCCTAAAACCTGCTTTAGAAGCACAGCCAAGTGTCCAAAAGCAACAGGGGTCACCTTCCAATGAATCACCTGTAGCTACAAGCATAAAGTTCACAAGGAAATTGCAAAGGGCTTCCAGCAAATTTCCCTTAGGACAACCTCCTCTGGCTTTGATGTTGGCATCTGGGAGCTAAGGCCCAAGTTATGGCCAGGGGAGGGTAACTACAGAATCACAGAACAGAATCATAGAATCAGTCAGGGTTGGAAGGGAGCACAAGGATCAGGCAGTCCCAACCCCCCTGCCATGCCCAGGGACACCCTACCCTAGAGCAGGCTGCCCACAGCCTCTGCCAGCCTGGCCAAAAACACCTCTAGGGATCTGGCCCCAAACACCTCCCTGCAGGGGCAACCCATTCCAGCCTCTCACCACTCTCATGCTTAACAACTTTCTCCTCACCTCCAGCCTCAATCTCCTCACCTCCAGCTTTGCTGTGAGCACAGCCTGAAAGAGTTGGGGCTGTGCAGGCTGCAGAAGAGGAGGCTCCCAGGGGACCTTCTGGTGGCCTTCCAGGATCTGAAGGGGGCTACAGAAAAAGGTGGGGAGGGACTTTTGAGTCTGTCAGGGAATGACAGGACTGGGGGGAATGGAGCAAAGCTGGAGGTGGGGAGATTGAGGCTGGAGGAGAGGAGGAAGTTGTTGAGCATGAGAGTGGTGAGAGGCTGGAATGGGGTGCCCCTGCAGGGAGGGGTTTGGGGCCAGATCCCTGGAGGTGTTTGGGGCCAGGCTGGCAGAGGCTGTGGGCAGCCTGCTCTAGGGTAGGGTGTCCCTGGGCATGGCAGGGGGGTTGGGACTGGCTGATCCTTGTGGTGTCTTCCAACCCTGACTGAATCTGTGATTCTATTCTATGATTCTAAGTTCCTCCAGGGGAGGTTTAGGTTGGACATGAGAAGAAACTTCTTCACTGATAGGGTTCTCAAACACTGCACCAGGCTCCCCAGGGAGGTGCTTGAATCTCCATCCCTGGAGGTGTTTAAAAGAGGCAGAGATTTGGTGCTGAGGGACACGGCTCAGCACCAGCCTTGGTGGAGTTAGAGAATGGTTGGACTGGATGATCTGAAAGGGCTTTTGCAACCTCAAGTTCTATGATTCTGTATGGCTGCCCCCTGGTGCCCTCCTCCCTCTTTTACAGATTCATAGAATTACAGAATGGTTTAGGTTGGAAGAGACCTCAAAGCTCAGCCAGTTCCAACCCCCCTGGGCCACAGGCAGGGACACCTCCCACTAGAAAAGGTCACCCAAGGCCTCATCCAATCTGGCTATAGAATGGTTTGGGTTGGAAGAGACCTTCAAGATCATCTAGCTCCAACTCCTCTGCCAGGGGCAGGGACACCTCCCACTAGAGCACAGGGCTCAAGGTTGTTCAGCACCTCCACGCTGCTCACAAACACTTCACCCTTTGAACCAAGAAGCCCTGAAAGTGAAATTGTTAAGTTACACATTGGAAGTTAACTGGCAGGGCTCAGCAGAAACATCAAGTTCAGTTCATCCACAAGGAACAGGGAGGCACAGGAAGCCTCCCTGAGGGTGCAGGGGAGGTCAGAACCGGACAAGCTCGACCTGGGCACGTAAAAGGGTTCGCAGCGTTTAAACTCGAAGTGTATAAAAGCAATGCAAAAAAAAAAAAAAACCAAACCCAACCAACCCCCAACCAACCAACCAAAACAAAAGGTAAATAAAGAAGTTAGATACTGACATTTTGCCTGGTGTTACCCTGGACCTGTACCCGTTTACCTGGACCTAGACCTTGAGCTCGAGTGAGAGGATGAGCGCGAAGAGGAGCGCGAGTGAGAAGATCGCGACTTAGAGCGACTGCGCCCAGGGCCTTTCTTTTTCTTATTAGTGTCCTCTTCCTCACTGGCATCAAGATTGTATTTTGAAAGGTCAGCATCGTCTTCATCCTCATCCTGAAAAGGGTAAGGAGACAAAGAGGTAAACAAACAAAGCAACAACAATTTATTGGTTCGGTTAGAATCATAGAAGCAGTCAGGGTGGGAAGGGAGCACAAGGATCAGGCAGTCCCAACCCCCCTGCCATGCCCAGGGACACCCTACCCTAGAGCAGGCTGCCCACAGCCTCATTCAGACTAGCCTTAAAAATCTCCAGGGATCAGGCTTCCAGTATCTCCTCTGCCAGGCTCTCACCACCCTCATGCTGAACAGCTTCTTCCTAACATCCAGCCTGAATCTCCCCATTACCAGCTGAGGTAGGGAAGAGCAAATCCCAAACGGTGCCACCACACTTTGGTGGGAGAAACTCACTGTGGATGATCACAGAACCTTAGAATCAGGCAGGGAAGGAAGGGACCACAAGGATCAGCCAGTTCCAACCTCCCTGCCATGCGCAGGGACACCCTACCCTAGAGCAGGAAGTCCCTCCCCAGCTTCATCAAGTCCCTCCAGATCAATCATAGTATCACAGATTCAGTCAGGATGGGAAGGGAGCACAAGGATCAGGCAGTCCCAACCCCCCTGCCATGCACAGGGACACCCTACCCTAGAGCAGGCTGCCCACAGCCTCTGCCAGCCTGGCCAAAAACACCTCCAGGGATCTGGCCCCAAACACCTCCCTGCAGGGGCAACCTCTCACCACTCTCATGCTCAACAACGTCTTCCTGACAGCCAATCTGAATCTCCCCATTTCCAGCTTGGTTCCACTCCCCCAAGTCCTATCCCTACCTGGCAGCCTCAAAAGTCCCTCCCCAGCTTTCCTGTAGCCTGGGAGCCTCCTCTTCTGCAGCCTGCACAGCCCCAACTCTTTCAGGCTGTGCTCACAGCAGAGCTGCTGCAGCCCTCTCAGCATCCTCGGGGCCCTTCTCTGCACACCTCCAGCATCTCCACATCCCTCTTGTCCCAGGGGCTCCAGCACTGGATGCACTACTCCAGGTGGACTCTCAGCAGAGCACAGCAGAGGGGCAGAATCACCTCCCTGGCCCTGCTGCCCACACTGCTCCTGCTGCAGCCCAGCCCTGCCCTGCAAGTGCACACTGCTGCCTCATCTTCAGCTTCTCCTCCACCAGCACTCCCAAGTTGTTTTCTTTCCCTTGGTGTTTGCACTTGCTGCAGGCAGGGGTTGGTGATTGCCAATCCTGGAGGTATTTCCCAACCTGCTTAATCCTGTGATTCTCTGATGGGTGGGATCTAAAATACTCCATGGATTACAGAGTACCTTACCTATAGGCAGTTGGATGCTCTCACTTCCAACACAGAGAGAATCACAGAATGGTTTTGGTTCAGTGAGACCTCCAAGCTCATGGAGTCCAACCATTAACCCAGCACTGGCAGGGCACCACTAAACCATGGCCCTCAGGATCACAGGACAGGCTCACAAGACCTCAGGGGTTCGGAGGAACCCACAGAGTTCATCCCCTCCAACCCCCCCTGCCAGAGCAGGAGCAGACAATCTAGCTCAGGGCACACAGCAACACAGCCAGACAGTCTCCAAAGGCTCCACACAAAGAGACTCCACAACCTCTCTGGGCAGCCTGTGCCACTGCTCTGGGACCCACACAAGGAAGAAGTTGCCTCTTGTGTTGAGCTACAACCTCCTGTGCTGCAGCTTCCATCCCCTGCTCCTTGGCCTATGTTTGGCATTCAGCAGAAAGCAGCTTGTGCCCAAGCTGTAGAGGATCTGTAGGCACCACCACTGGCAGCTGCTCCTCTGAATTGCTCTGAAGGCAACTTAAGATCCACACCAAGTTTTAGCTACTCAACACTAAACACCACTGGAGTAAGAAAACACTGACAGAAACAACAATTAAAGCACACTACCTCATCCAACTTATATTTGGACAGATCTTCATCCTCATCCTCCTCATCTTCTCCTTCAGACTCTTTATCTTCCACCTCCTTCAGAATAGATGCAGGCCCAACTGGCTTCCCCCTGTACTTTTTCTTCTTGCGCCCAAACTGCCAAAAAAAAAGAAAAAATCATTTTGTTAGGAGAGACTCAAAAACCATCTCCAGCTGCTCTGGCTGGTAAAAGTCAACAAATTAATCAGGTCACTCCAGATCAATCATGACTCCAAATGAATCAAGTCATTCCAGATCAATCAAGTCACTCCAGATCAGTCATAGAATCTTAGAATCAGTCAGGGTTGGAAGGGACCACAAGGATCAGCCAGTCCCAACCCCCCTGCCATGCCCAGGAACACCCTACCCTAGAGCAGGAAGTCCCTCCCCAGCTTCATCAAGTCCCTCCAGATCAGCAAACTCACTCCAGACCCATCAAATCCCTCCAGATCAATCAAGTCACCCCAGATGAATCAAGTCCCTCCAGATCAATCATAGAATCCTACAATCAGTCAGGGTTGGAAGGGAGCACAAGGATCAGGCAGTCCCAACCCCCCCCGTTCCATGCCCAGGGACACCCTACCCTAGAGCAGGCTGCCCACAGCCTCTGCCAGCCTGGCCAAAAACACCTCCAGGGATCTGGCCCTAAACACCTCCCTGCAGGGGCAACCCATTCCAGCCTCTCACCACTCTCATGCTCAACAACTTTCTCCTCTCCTCCAGGCTGAATTTCCTCACCTCCAGCTTTGCTCCATTCCCCCCAGTCCTGGCACTCCCTGAGATCCTAAAAATTCCCTTCATCAAGTCCCTCCCCAGTGTTATCAAGTCACTCCAGATCAATCAAGTCACTCCAGATGAATCAGGTCACTCCCAAATGAATCAAGTCACTCCCAAATGAATCAAGTCACTCCCAAATGAATCAAGTCACTCCAAATCCATCAAGTCACTCCTGATCAATCAAGACTCAAAATAAATGAAGCCACTCTAGATAAATCAAGTCACCCCAAATAAATCAAGTCAGAAGCAGGTGGTGCTCCAGGGGAGGGAGAAGGGTCATAAAACATCAGTTGATACCAAGAAGCTTTATCTAGAGAGGCTTGGTTTAGATCAACTTCATGGGATCACCATAAGAGTGGTGAGAGGCTGGAATGGGTTGCCCCTGCAGGGAGGTGTTTGGGGCCAGATCCCTGGAGGTGTTTTTGGCCAGGCTGGCAGAGGCTGTGGGCAGCCTGCTCTAGGGTAGGGTGTGCCTGGGCATGGCAGGGGGGTTGGGACTGGCTGATCCTTGTGCTCCCTTCCAACCCTGACTGATTCTATGATTAATGGCAGAGGAGGCTAATGGGAACCTGAGGGTGAGGAATATTGGTGCCTGTGGGATGTGTCTGTTAAACATTTGGTTGAACAGGACATGAGTGCTGCTTGATGCCAGCTCCCAAGGGAGCTCAACTCATCCAGCTTGCACCAGTTTGATTTCCACTCAAAACTCCCCCAAAGACAGCCCAGGTGCAACCACTTCTAGTCCATGCATTCACACAAAAGGTTTGGGTTATAAGGGACCTTCAAACATCATCCAGTTCCAACCCCCTCGCTGTGGGGCAGGGACACTTCCCACCAGCACAGGTCATAGAATCACAGAATGGTTTAGGTTGGAAGAGACCTCAAAGATCATCCAGTTCCAACTCCCCTGTGCCATAGGCAGGGACACCTCCCACTAGATCAGGTCACTCAAGATCTCATCCAGCATGGACTCGAACCCCTCCAGGGAGGGAGCAGCCACAACCTCCCTGGGCAACTTGTGCCAGTGTCTCACCACTCTCACTGTGAAGAACTTCCTCCTAACATCCTGTTTCAATCTCCCCTTTGCCAGTTTGAACCCATTCCCCCTTGTCCTGTCATTGCAAGACCTTGTGAACAGTCCCTCCCCAGCCTTCCTGTAGGTCCCCTTTCAGATACTGGAAGGTTGCTCTAAGGTCTCCTGGCAGCCTTCTCTTCTCCAGGCTGAAAAGCCTCAACTCCCTCAGCCTGTCCACAGAGCAGAGCTGCTGCAGCCCTCTGAGCATCTTTGTGGCCCTCCTCTGGACTCTCTCCAGCAGTTCCATGTCCTTCCTGTGCTGGGGGCTGCAGAGCTGCAGACAGTGCTGCAGGTGGGGTGTGAGGAGAGCAGAGCCAAGGGGCACAATCCCCTCCCTTGCCCTGCTGCCCACAGCTGCTCTTGCTGCAGCCCAGCACACAGTTGCTGTCTGGGCTGTGTGTGCACACTGTTGGCTCATGTTGAGCTTCTCATCCACCCAGACCCTCAAGGCCTGTTCCTCAGGGCTGCTCTCAGCCACTCCCCACCCAGCCTCAATTTGTGCTTGGGACTGCACCCACCCAGGTGCAGGACCTTACACTTGGCCTTGTTGAATGCCATGAGGTTGGCCTGGGCCCACCTCTGCAGCCTGCCCAGGTCCTTCTGGATGGATCCCTGCCCTCTAGCAAGTCAACTGTGCCACACAGCTTGGTGTCATGGTCGCTCAAGGACTCATCCAACCTGGCCTTGAGCATCTCCTAAGCAAGTGACAGAGACAAAGCACAGAGAAGCTGCCAAGCCCAAAGGTCTCCTGGCCAGCAGGCAGAGCAGCTGTGTCCCTGCAGGCCTCACCTCATCGTACTCCCCATCCGACTCCTCGCGCTCGATGTACTCAACGTTCTCCCGCTCATTGAAGCCTCCTCCGTAGCCTTTACAAGGGGGGAAACAAGAGAGCCTGGTAAGCATCACCAAGGGCAGCAAGGACAGGCACAAAGCTGAGGGTGGACTTCCTTCAAACAGGCTCTGGAAGCTTCCAGTGGGTTCGGGATATTCCTATGGCATTTATTGAGGTGACCTCCAGAGCAGCGCTTGGGTCACAGCAACCCTGAGCAGCATCACAGGACTGGGGCAGTGTGGCTGGAGAGCTGCTGGGACAAAGGGACCTGGGGGCTGTAATGGACAGGAGCTGAGTGTGAGCCATTCTCCCGCTCTGCTGTGCTCTGCTGAGAGCCCACCTGGAGTAGTGCATCCAGTGCTGGAGCCTCTGGGACAAGAGGGATGTGGAGATGCTGGAGGGGTGCAGAGAAGGGCCCCGAGGATGCTGAGAGGGCTGCAGCAGCTCTGCTGTGAGCACAGCCTGAAAGAGTTGGGGCTGTGCAGGCTGCAGAAGAGGAGGCTCCCAGAGGACCTTCTGGTGGCCTTCCAGCATCTGAAGGGGGCTACAGAAAAAGCTGGGGAGGGACTTTTGAGGCTGTCAGGGAATGCCAGGAGTGGGGGGAATGGAGCAAAGCTGGAGGTGGGGAGATTGAGGCTGGAGGGGAGGAGGAAGTTGTTGAGCATGAGAGTGGTGAGAGGCTGGAATGGGTTGCCCCTGCAGGGAGGTGTTTGGGGCCAGATCCCTGGAGGTGTTTTTGGCCAGGCTGGCAGAGGCTGTGGGCAGCCTGCTCTAGGGTAGGGTGTGCCTGGGCATGGCAGGGGGGTTGGAGCTGGCTGATCCTTGTGGTCCCTTCCCACCCTGACTGATTTTGTGATTCTCTGATTTTCTATGATTCTCTAGGCCTGCTCCAGCCCTCTCAGCATCCTCCTTGCAGTAAGGGGGCCAAAACCCAACCCAGTTTTTGAGGTGTGGCCTCCCCAGTGCCCAGCAGAGGAGAATTTAGTCCATGCACATCAATTCTCCACCTGAGCCCAGTGCAGAGGTGTAGTATAAATAGGCACAGCCCTGCTGTGAGGACATCTCCTGCTCTACTTACAGGCTTCATGCTTAATTCAAAGAGCCACTTGAAATGTGTCCTGAGTGTGCCCAACCCTCAGCACACCTCAGGAGGTAATGTTCTCATTTCCACAGCCACAAAGCCTTGCAGTAGGACTTGCAGAGCCCTCTCTGGATGGACATTATGCAGACAGGAGGCTGCTGGGAGCTTTAATCAAACCTTGCTTGACTCCTCCCAAAGCTCTTAAAAGTGTCCAAATCAAACCAGGAGGCAGTTTGAGGTATCTGTGGATTTTCCAGGTGAGATCATCACAGAATCCAGACATAATCAGGTCCAAGAAGCTGCAGATTCATTTACATCATATGAAATGGTTTAGCTTGGAAGGAACCTTAGAAATCATCCAGTTCCAAGCACCCTGCCACAGGCAGAGACACCTCCCACTAGAGCAGGTCTCCACCTCCAAGGAGGAAGTGTCCACAGCCTCCCTGGACAACCTGTCGCAGTCTCACCACGCTCTCTATACAGAATTTCTTCCTCATCTCCAGTCCCAATCTCTCCTCTTCTGGCCCAAAGCCACTGCCCCTTCTCCTTTTTACAAGCCTCTATAAAAGGTCCCTCCCCAGCTCTCCTAGAGCCCCTTCAGGTAGCAGAGGACTGCTCCTGCAGCCTTCTCTTTCAACAACATCCTCTGTGCTCTTCTCCATCCTGCTCTTTTTCACACAGAATCACAGAATGGATTTCACAGAATCAGGCAGGCTGGAAGAGAGCTCCAAGCTAACCCAGCCCAACCTATCCCCCAGCCCTATCCAATCAACCAGCCCATGGCACTCAGTGCCCATCCAGGCTGTGCTTGAACACCTCCAGGGATGGGGACTCCACCACCTCCCCGGGCAGCCCATTCCAATGCAAATCACTCTCTCTGCCAGGAACTTCCTCCTCACATCCAGCCTCAACCTGCCCTGACACAGCTTCAGCCTCTGTCCCCTCCTTCTGGCCCTGCCTACCTGGCAGCGGAGCCCAAGCCCAGCTGGCCACAACCTCCCTGCAGGGAGCTGCAGAGAGCAATGAGCTCTGCCCTCAACCTCCTCTTCTGCAGGCTGCACACCCCCAGCTCCCTCAGCCTCTCCTCTTGGGGCTGTGCTCCAGGCCCCTCCCCAGCCTTGCTGCCCTTCTCTCAGCACCTTCCAGCACCTCAACATCTCTCTGCAATGGAGGCAACCAGAGCTGGACACAGCACTCAAGGTGTGTGCTGAGCAGTGCTGAGCACAGGGCCACAATGACCTCCCTGCTCCTGCTGCCCACACTGCTCCTGCTCCAGCCCAGGATGCCATTGGCTCTGCTGCCCACCTGGGCACACTGCTGCCTCCTCTTCAGCTGCCCCCCAGCACCCCCAGCTCCCTCTCTGCCTGCCTGCTCTCAGCCACTCTGTCCCCAGCCTGTGGCATTGCCTGGGCTTGTTGTGGCCAAAGTGTAGAACCCTGCAGTTAGCATTGTTAAAATTCCTGATGTTGGACTGTGCCCACCCATCCAGCCTGGCCAGGTCCCTCTGCAGAGCTCCTCCTACACTCCAACAGCTCCACACCTGCTCCTGTCTTGGTGTCATCTGCAAACTCACTGATGCTGGACTCAATCTCTTCCTCCAAATTATCAATAAAGATACTGAGCATGACTGGCCCAGCACTGCTCCCTGGGGCACACCACTGCTGACTTGGTTGGAAGAGACCTTGAAGATCACCAAATCCAACCTCTAACCCAGCACTGTCAGGGCACCACTAAACCACCTCCCTCAGCACCACATCTACACAGCTTTGAGACCTCTGCAGGCTGACCAGCCCCAACTCTCTCAACCTGTCCTGAGAGCAGAGGTGCTGCAGGCCTCTGATCATCACCATGACCTCCTCTGCACCTGCTCTGACAGCTCCATGCCCAACCCAGGGTGTTTGTCACAGATCCAGTCACAGAAAGGCAAGCAAAGTCCAATTCTTTGTCATGTGTGATCCTTTCAGACCCTACACATGCAACATTACTCAAGTTTGCCTCTTCTGCTGTGACAGGAAAGAAGAAACAACTTCTAGTTATGAAATGACAGCACAGTTTGCAAAACAGCATTTCAAGCCAGGAACTCACCTGTCCTCTCCTCCAGCTTGGCATACTTTGGGGTGTTACACATGTTACATTCTGACCTTCTGGCCCAGTTCACATTCCCACATCTTGGGAGGTAAAAAAAAAACCAAACAAAAAAACAAGAAAAACAACAACAACAAAAAAAAGGAAATTAAAAAGAGGAGTAAGAAACTTTTCTAAAATTGAAAGTAATAATAATAATAATCATCCATAAAAGGCTCTGCAGATAATTAGCCTCGTGGCTTGGCTGCCAAGTTTCAGTAGTTATCTGCAGTCACCACCACAACACCACTGACTCCAAGGTCACCAAAGAGATAAAGAAGTGCCAAGAGCTGCTGGGTTATTGCACCAGCCTGAAGGCCAAGAGGATCACACCAAACAAATGGAGGAGCAGGAGGTAAAGCCCAGCAGGGAGAGGTTGGAAGGGAGCTCTGGAGATCATCCAGTCCAACCTCCCTACTAAAAGCAGAAGCACTCACAGCAGGTTGCCCAGCAGCACAGTGCCCAGCTGGGCTTGGAAGCTCTCCAGACAAGGAGACTCCACAACCTCTCTGGGCAGCCTGCTCCAGGCCTCCAGCACCCTCACTACAAACAAGTTCCTCCTCCTGCTCATGTGGAACCTCCTGGGTTCCAGTTTGTGCTTTGTCCTGTCCCTGGGCACCACTGAGCAGAGTCTGGCCCCAGCCTCTTACCCGCCACAGCTCCTTTAGCTCTTGCTGAGCATTGCTCAGCTCCCCTCTGGGGCTGCTCTTGTGCAGGCTCTCAGCCCCAGGGCTCTCAGCCTTTGCTCCTCACAGAGCTGCTCCAGGTCCCTCAGCATCTCTGGAGCCTGCCCTGGACTCTCTCTAGCAGTTCCCTGCTCTTCTTGAATTGGACCCAGTACACCAGATGTGCCCTCACCAGGGCAGTGTAGAGCAGAAGAGCCTCCTCTGACCTGCTGCCCACACTCTTCCTCACTCCCCACAGGAGCACACATTGCCATGGTGTGGATAATTTGTTGCCCATCAGCACTCCCACGTCCTTCTCCAGAGATGTGCTTCCCAGCAGGTCACCCCCTAATCTGTGCTGGTGCATGGTATTGTTCCTCCTCAGATGCAGGACTCTACACTTACTCCTCTTGAACTTCATAAGGTTCCCCAACTGCCCAGACCTCACTGGATGTGCAGCCTAACGTTCCATCAGCCCTGGAGCAGGCTGCCCACAGAGGTTGTGGAGTCTCCTTCTCCAGAGAGCTTCCAAACCCAACTGGGTTTTGTGATGATTTGCAGTGAGGGTGGTGAGACACTGGCACAGGTTGCTCAGGGAGGTGTTGAGGACCAGGCTGGATGAGGCCTTGAGCAACCTGTTCCAGTAGGAGGTGTCCCTGCCTATGGCACAGGGGGGTTGGAACTGGCTGAGCTTTGAGCTCCCTTCCAACCTGAACCATTCTGTGATTCTATGATTCTGTGACAAGATGAGGGGCAATGGCTTTGAGCTGAAAGAGGGAAACTTGAGCCTGGAGATTAGGAAGAAATTCTTTGCAGTGAGGGTGGTGAGACACTGGCACAGGTTGCCCAGGGAGGTTGTGGATGCTTCCTCTCTGGAGGTCTTCAAGGCCAGGTTGGATGAGGTCTTGAGCAACCTGATCTAGTGGAAGGTGACAGGGTGGGTTGAAACTGGAGAAGAGAAGCCTGAGAGGGGATTGAATCAATGTTTGTCAATGTGTGAGGGCTGGGGGTGAGGAGGGGGGGGACAGGCTCTGCTCACTGCTCCCTGCCATAGGCCAAGGAGCAATGGATGGAAGCTGCAGCACAGGAGGTTGCAGCTCCACACAAGAGGCAACTTCTTGCCTGTGTGGGTCCCAGAGCAGTGGCACAGGCTGCCCAGAGAGGTTGTGGATTGCCCATCCCTGGAGCCTTTGCAGACTCTGTCTGGATGTGTTGCTGTGTGCCCTGAGCTAGATTGGCTGCTCCTGCTCTGGCAGGGGGGCTTGGACTGGAGGAGCTCCAGAGGTTTCCTCTAACCCCTGCCATGCTGGCAAGAGCTGTTGAGCCTATAAAAGCCTTTTCCTCTCAACAGTGTAAGCAGCTTGATCCTGACCAAATGAGGTGTCTGTGGCTGTCGGAGGACACCCTGCAGCTTTTCACCTACGTTTTGCACTGCCAGTCATTGGCACTGAAGAGGCCACGACTCTTTTCAGCCAGTGTCTTTCCTATTTCAGTCCCTCCAGCCTTCATCATCTTGGCTTCTGTTGTTTTTTCTGCAAAAGAAAAGAAAAGAAAAGAAAAGAAATCAGAACCTGAACAGTTCTCAAAAGTTCTGCTTTAAGATCACAGGATCAGAGGCTCACAGGATATCGGGTGGGAGAAGGGACCCACAGAGCTCATCCAGTCCAACCTCCCCCTGCCAGAGCAGGAGCAGCCAATCTAGCTCAGGGCACACAGCAACACATCCAGACAGAGTCTGCAAAGGCTCCAGGGATGGGCAATCCACAACCTCTCTGGGCAGCCTGTGCCACTGCTCTGGGACCCACACAGGCAAGAAGTTGCCTCTTGTGTGGAGCTGCAACCTCCTGTGCTGCAGCTTCCATCCATTGCTCCTTGGCCTATGGCAGGGAGCAGTGAGCAGAGCCTGTCCCCCCCCTCCTCACCCCCAGCCCTCACACATTGACAAACATTGATCCAATCCCCTCTCAGGCTTCTCTTCTGCAGCCTAAGCAGCCCCAGGTCCCTCAGCCTCTACTCCCCAGGCACTGCTGCAGTCCCCTCAGCATCCTCACCGACCTGAACTACAAAGATTTTGCATTCTCTTAAGAAGGTAGAAACAGGTGAGGAGGGGACTAATGACCTCTTTGGGTCCCTTCCAACCCCTGACATCCTGTGAGCCTGGGATCTGAGGGACTCACCTCTGCCACATCTGTTGCAGCTGGTTCTCCTGGCGAAGTTAACGTTCCCACATCTGAACATGAGAAACAGAAAGAGAATGAAGGCACTGGTTCACTGAACACCATGAATCATGGAATGCTTTGGGCTGGAAGAGTCCTCAAAGGAGGCTGAGTGGCAAATGGCTGGAGAGCAGCCCTGAGGAACAGGACCTGGGGGTCTGGGGTGCTGCAAAGCTCAACAGGAGCTGGAGAGCAGCCCTGAGGAACAGGATCTAGGGGTCTGGGGTGGTGCAAAGCTCAAGATGAGGCTGCAGTGTTCATGCAGCCCAGACAGCAACTGTGTGCTGGGCTGCAGCAAGAGCAGCTGTGGGCAGCAGGGCAAGGGAGGGGATTGTGCCCCTTGGCTCTGCTCTCCTCACACCCCACCTGCAGCACTGTCTGCAGCTCTGCAGCCCCCAGCACAAGCAGCACATGCAAGTGGTGGAGCCAGTGCAGAGGAGGCCACCAAGATGCAGCTGAGAGGGCTGCAGCAGCTCTGCTCTGAGCACAGGCACAGAGAGTTGGGGCTCTGCAGCCTGCAGAGGAGAAGGCTGCCAGGAGACCTTGGAGTGGCCTTGCAGGGTCTGAAGGGAGTCCCAGGAGGGCTGGGGAGGGACTATTGACAAGGGCTGGGGATGAGAGGAGGAGAAATGGGTTTGAAGTGTGAGAGGGGAGATTGAAAGTGGATGTGAGAAGGAAGTTGTTTGAGGTGAGGGTGGTGAGAGACTGGCACAGGCTGCCCAGGGAGGCTGTGGAATGTGATCCCATTCTGTGCTCCACAACCTCCCTGGAGGT
>VWZI01005071.1:0-28683 GCA_013396835.1 Psilopogon haemacephalus
AAACATCCAGATAGCCAGTCTGCTTTGGGTCTGTGCTGGCTCTGGGAGCTTTTTCCTTTGTCTCTCAGTCTTGGTGGCTGAATTCAGAGTAAAATCACTAAACCTACTAACCTTTTGTTCTATTACTAATCTCCCTGATCTTCAGCTTATCTGCAGCATCAAGAGGTGGTGAGATAAGGCTGGGGAAGGGGGGAAAGGTGGTAGGGGGATTTGGTTACCCTCTCTTGGGGATTTTGGTCTCTGGGAGGGGTGTGGTGTATGTATTTGCCTTTTTAACTGTATATTTCTGTAAATATCTGTTATATCTTGTAAATATTTGCTTGTATATTTGCATTGCTGTAAATATTAAGATTCATTTATTAACTTCCAGTGTTTTTTTCTGAGTTTTTGCCAGGGTTTTAAAAGGTGGGGGAGCAGGTAACTGCAAACCCACTACAGCAGGTAAAACCTGAAGTGTATATGGCCAATTTCTGCAGAACCCTGGATGCACTATTCTGTCCCCAGGATGCTTCAGGGCAGCAGTTTGAGAACCATCACCAAACCCCCATTGCTCCCACACTGATCTGTCCATTTCAGATGGGAAGTTACAGTATCAATGGCCAGGTGTTCTTTAACTGTAAGACTTTCTGTTTGCATCAGGAGCTGTAGGTATTCTGCCCCTGCTGACTAGAGTGCACTAGGTTGGGTCACAAGTGAAAACTAGTTCGGTGGTTTCGTTCTAGTTGCCATCTGAGCATATAGAGTCATAGAATGATAGAATGGTTTAGGTTGGAAGTGACCTCAAAGATCATCCAGTTTCAACCCCCTGCCATAGGCAGGGACACCTACTAGAACAGGTTGCTCAAGGCCTCATCCAACCTGGCCTTGAACACCTCCAGGGAGGGAGCACCCACAATCTCCACGGGCAACCCATTCCAGTATCTCACCACCCTCAGTATAAAGAACTTCTTCCTAACATGTTTAAATCTCTCTTCTTCCAGTTTAAACCCATTACTCTCATCCTGGCATTACAAGACCTTGTGAATAGTCCCTCCCCAGCCTTCCTGTAGGCCCCTTTCAGATACTGGAAGGCTACTATAAAGTTTCCTTGAAGCCTTCTCTTCTCCAGGCTGAAAAGCCCCAACTCCCTCAGCCTGTCCTCATAGCAGAGGTGCTCCAGCCCTCTGATCATCTTTGTGGCCCTCCTCTGGACTCTATCCAACACTTCCATGTCCTTCTTGTGCTGGGGGCTCCAGAACTGCACACAGTACTCCAGGTGGGGTCTGACGAGAGCTGAGTAAAGGGGGAGAATCCCCTCCCTTGCCCTGCTGGCCACACTGCTCTTGCTGCAGTCCAGTACACAGTTGCTGTCTGGGCTGCACTCACACTACCAACTCATGTTGAACTATTCATCACCCCAGACCCCCAGGTCTGCTCTCAGCCATTCCCCACCCAGCCTGGAGTTGTGCTTGGGATTGAGCCAACCCAGGTGCAGGACCTTACACTTGACCTTGTTGAATTTCATGAGGTTGGCCTGGGCCCACAACTCCAGCCTGTCCAGGTCTTTCTGGATGGCATCCCTGCCCTCTATCAAGTCTCCTGTGCCACACAGCTTGGTGTCATCTGAAAACTTGCTGAGGGTGCACTTGATTCCTCTGTCCATGTCACTGACAAAGATGTTAAACAGCACTGGTTCCAGCACTGATTCCTGAGGGATGCCACTTGGCACTGGTCTACAGGTGGACGTTGTGCCCTTGATCACAGCTTTCTGCATGCGACCATATAGCCAATTCCTTATCCAGCAGTGCTCCACCCATCAAGTCCCTGTTTTTCCAGCTTGGTGACCAGGATGTCATGTGGGACAGAGTCAAAGGCCTTACTCAGGTCCAGGTAGATGACATCAGTTGCCCTTCCCTTGTCCACTGCTGCTGTGACTTTATCATAAAAAGCCAGCAAATTTGTTAGGCATGATTTGCCCTTGGTGAAGCCATTCTGGTTACCACCAATCACCTCTGCTTTGTTTTCCATTTGCCTTATCAGAGCCTTCAGGAGAATCTGCTCCATGATCTTGCCAGGCACACAGATGAGACCGACTGGTCTCTAGTTACCAGGAGACAGTGGTACCATTATACATGTCTAGCTCTTTCTTTTTAGAAGAGCTCTGGGACTTCAATAGTGGAGCTGTGGGAGTTTGACACTAAGGTGCACTTTCTGAGCTATACACAAAGTTGATTGCACAATGTCTTCCTGAGCGTTTGTTGTAGACCAAGATACTTCATTCACACAGAGGCATAGAAGTTGAGGACATGTGAAATAGTGTTTTTTTAGAATCCCTGTATTCTGTGCTGCTTTCCTGTAAATTCAGTGCGCCCCACCAAAAAAAAAGGGGCATGTTTTAGGAAAATAGCAGGTTATACTGCAGGAAATGCCAATGTCCCAAACGCAGCCAGTAATAAGGGTTTTCCATTTCAGTAGGGATCAGGTTCCATCTATTTTCCTCTTTCATAACCACAGTAGGCATAAAATGTAGAGCTGATCCAGAGGTTCCTCCATAAAGTGCTGCTGCCAGTTTCCAATTTTCAATAAATCATAATTAAATTGTCCCATAATTTGTCTGCCCTTCCTTTCCCAGTGTGCCGATTACTCCAATATGTTTGCTGTGACTAGAGGAAGAGCTGATCTTCAAATTCTCAAAGCCTAAGCTGAGAAGGCCATCTTGAAATCTGAAGAGAAACTGTGCTCTCCAGGAGTGAAAACCAAGCAGATCTCAAGCCTTTCCCCCTTCTCTGAGACAGGATTTTCTATTGNGGGGTGGGGGGACCCAGAGAGATCACCTGCTGAGTGTTTTGTGTGACTTTTTCTTTACCATAAAATGAGTCCGGGACTCTCAAGCAATCCTGTTGTTGCTACTATCTCATTTCATTTCCATCTGTGGTAACCATAAGCTAGGGTCAGTTATAGGCATGGAGAGAGTCAGCCATTAAGTCTAGCAGGCAAAGCCCAAACCACATTGACATTTCTTCAAACAAGTGCCCATGGTTTGTGTGAATCTTCCACACAACCACTCATTTCCACCTTTTCCTGGCTAAAATCAAGCAGGGATTTGAAGACTCAACTTTCTCTAATGTAAACTTCAAGGAACAACCAGAGGAAAATTACAAAGTGTTTCAGTATCCAGAAACAAAGACAGACCCCTTCTAGCCCTGCAGCAAGGTTAGGTCCTAGTCCTTCACAAGCAGTGACTCAAGGGACATTTCACCAGGCCTGTCTCGACTCTTTTGCCATGCATCTGTTCCCAGCTAGCAGTTCTCAGGGTTTTGAGGTGTGCACCAGGGAGAGGCTGTGTGTTCTACTTCAGAGGAAAGACCAAACTGGGCATTATGAGGCCAATCCCATAGCTACAACGAAGGTGGGAGGAAGACAGAGAATGGAGGGAAGGCAGAGAAGTGAGGGAAAGGTAGAGAAGGGAGGGAAAGGTAGGGAAGGGAGGGAAAGTAGAGAATGGAGGGAAAGTAGAGAATGAAGGGAAGGCAGAGAATGGAGGGAAGGACGGAGGAAAGGCAGGAAGGCAGGCAGGAAGGATGGAAGGGTAGCAACCCATTTTCCAACAGTTCCAACAGTTGCTTTCCATGTTAACAGATATCCTTGGGAAACAAAGAGAAAGAAGGATGAAATATCCCATCATTTGGGTGCTCTTGATGAACTTGAGCTGCATGAAAGTTGGTCCCTCTGCGCCTCACCCATGGTCTATTATAATGACAATATTAACCAAAATGCTGAGATTTTTCAGCTGAAATGCTTGGCTGGGAAGTCCATGTTTTCTTTCAGACTCCCCATGGGAGTCTGGAAGTATTCCCTGTATTGGCATTTGGAGGGGAAAGACTAAGCAAGCCAATCCTGTCCTCAGTTTTTTGACTGGTTCTAGTATCATATCTCCAGGTGGCATTTTTCTCTATCATAAGGTAACAGGTTTATTGCTGCCTAAGTGTTTTATTTAATCACTGCAAAATCATTTATCAAGGTTAGAAACAATGGCTGGGAAGTGCAGCATGGCAGATTATACAGTATTTTGTGAGACCGCTCTCTTCTTCTTACAGTAAGTATCTGGGTCTTACATTAGCTTGGAACTTAAATCTGTGCATCAGGTGGAGAAGAAAGCCCTCTGGGTGGTCACAGATGCATGACCTTGAGCTTGTGACTCACAACACAGTCTGCATGCAGCAATATTAGACAGCATCTGTTAGCATCTGTCAGGCTTGATTGTTTAAACATTATTTAGTCACCACTCTGCCCCCGTTGTACCCCATTTCAAATTAGATATTAAACTGTCCTTTTAAAGAGGAAATACTGTAAAATTTAAATAAACTTTATCGTGCTTCTTAGTACAATTGGAACAGCTGTAATGAGAAAAAAAATGCCTGGTGTATCTCAACTTGGATTCCTGGGCACTGTGTCAGAGACAATTTTTACCAGAATAATTAGAACCTGCAGAGCAGATTTCTCTCCAAGGAAAATATAGCCAGTAACCACCTTAAGCTAAATCTCCTGTAATATCAGCACAATTCCCACTGCAATATCTGCAATGAAAGTTGCATCCATAGCACAGAAGAATGTCTGACATATATAGAACACAGAAAAATAGCTTTTTGTAAGGTAAAGGTGTGTACTCTGTCAGAACTCAAACCCACATAATTGGAGTCAGGCAGTTGTGAGAGTTATTGCCAGCAGCAGAAGGAAGCATGCAAGTTTTGACATTTCAGTTGTGTGCTAATTAAAAGAACTTCTCCATTCTTCAGACTTTGGGGGTATTTGTGGTTGTTGTTTTTTTTCCCCACCTGGGAACAAGCCAGTTCATTCTCATTATAACTGCCATTAATCATTTCCTGGTCTCACTAAGCCCTGTCAGTACCTCTGGCCAACAGCATGCAATGACCGCATGGCCAATATCTCAGCTAGTGAACTTGTGCCTTTAGGGAGATGCAGAGGTACCACCATGGAGTTGGCTTGGCTGAAAGGCCCTCAGCAAGAGCCTGCAGTGGAATGCAAACTGAGGTCATCTGCCCCATAGCAAAGGGCAGGAACTTCTTTCTTCTCCCAGACCTGCTGCTGTCTGCTACTTCTGCTCCTGGAGAGGATCCTACAGGTGTTAAACTTGCTGATCAAATGACTAGTTAAATAATAGATAGACTTGAGCAAATAATTTACATGAGCAATTTGAGCTGGTAAGTATCCTCTCCCCATTTTTTTCCTGAATTTTCCATTATGGATTCACAATTCTCTTGACAGAAACACAGCATTCAAACAACTATGCTGAACAGTTTCTGCCTGTAATTCTAGATTCCTGAAGAATTTACTTTTTCACAAAACTGACTTGTAAATATCTCCTCCTTGAAGCTTTGCCCCATGTATAGGTTACCACACAAAGTCAGGTACTCAACATTAATTCTTTTTGAATTAGATTTAAAATATTTTGTTTGTCTGTCCTTGCTTGCTGACAATTTCATACGCAGAAATGGTCACAGCTGCCAGGTCCTGTGCTTGGCTAGCAATAACCCCAAGAACATGCCAGGCTTGGGACACAGTGGCTGGAAATTGCTCAACAGAGAAAGACCTGAGGGTGCTGGTTAACAGGTAGCTGAACATGAGCCAGAGTGTGCCCAGGTGGCCAAGAATGCCACCAGTATCCTGACCTGGATCAGCAACGGTGTGGCCAGCAGCAGCAGGGCACTGATTGTCCCCTTGTACTCAGTGCTGGTGAGGTCACGTCTTGAGTCCTGGCTTCAGTTTTGGGGCTCTCACTACAAAAAGGGCATTGAGAGGCTGAAGCAGGTCCAGAGAAGGGCAACAAAGCTGGTGAAGGGTCTGGAGAACAGGGATGAGGAGGAGCAGCTGAGGGACCTGTGGTTGTTTAGTCTGAAGAAAAGGAGAGGTGGAGACCTCATTGAACTCTACAGCTCCCTGAAAGGAGGCTGTAGCAAGCAGAGAGTTGGTGTCTTCTCCTTAGCTATACCAAGTGATGGGATGAGAGGAAATTGTCTCACGTTGCACCAGAGAAGGCTTAGGTTGGATGTGAGATAAAACTTTTTGGCTGAAAGGACTCTCCAATGGGTTGGAAGAAGCACCTCAGGGAGGTGATTGAATCCGTATCCCTGGAGATGTTAAAAAAAAGACTGAAATATGTTCTTGAGAATCATGGTTTAGCAGCAGCCTTTGCAGAGCTGGGTAATGGTTGAACTGATTGAACTTGAAGTTTTTCCAAGTAGATCCTATGATTTGTTAACTAGTCAAAACTAAAATACATCTAAAAACTGCATCCATCCGTTTGTAAGGAAGCATTGAGTACTGTATTTGTTGATCTTTGGCCATAGATTTGCTCTTTATGTTTACCCACCAGAGTGCCTTAGAAGATGAGGTTGTTGGAATATGTGTTAACAGTATCCAGCTTTGTTCAAGGATGTATAGATCATTATATAATCCAGGAATTCTGACTAATAAATCATATTTCCATGAAGACAAAATAATTATCACTTATGTCTATTCCAGCTCTCATTCTCCCTGATTACCCTGTGGGAAATGTTGGTCTGGTTTCAGCCAGTTTTCATGATAGATCCAGAAAGAACCATCACTGGGAAAAATAAAGGCACCTCTTGCAATCAGTAAAAGATGCTTTTACAAATTACATCATCCGCATGAGGTTGTTCAACATTCTGCTTCATTTCAACAGCATTCCCCAGCCATCTGGGCTAGGAAGGGAAATGCAATGACACACACATCAGAAGGCAATCATAGTCCTTGCAAATTGTTCTGCAGGCTCACAGAGCCCGTTCCGTGCTTAGAAAGTAGACTTTTTAATGCAGCTCAAGGTGTTTGCCAGGCAATAGGGTCCAGTCAACAGGGGATTATGAAAGGCAGGTCCTGCCTGTCTGATCTGATCTCCTTCTACTGTAAGGTGACCTGCCTAGTAGATAAAGGAAGTGCTGTGGACATTGTTGACCTGGACTTTGGTAAAGCCTTTGACACTGTCTCCCACACCATCCTCCTTCAGACACTCCTGTCACAAGGCTTGGGTAAGTACACTCTGCTCTGGATTGAAAACTGGCTGGAGGGCTGCACACAAAGAGTGGTGGGGAATGGAGCTAAGCCTGGCTGGCACCCAGTCACTGGTGGCATCCCCCAGGGCTCAGTATGGGGACCTGTGCTCTTTATTAGTGTCTTTATCAGTGATCTTGATGAGGGGACTGAGGCACCCTCATTAAATTTACAGATGACACCAACTGAGTGGCTGCGTTGATCTGCTAGAGAGTAGAGAAACTTTGCAGCAGAGCCTGGACATGTGAGAGCAGTGTGCCAAGGCTCATTGGATGACACTTAACAGGCTCAAGTACCAGGTCCTGCACCTGGGTGACAACAACCCCATGGTGAGCTACATACTTGGAGATGTGTGGTTGGAAAACTACAACTGGGAGAGGGACCTGTGGGTGTTGGTTGGCCATCACTGAACATGATTCAGCAGGTGGCCCAGAAAGCCAGTGGTATCCTGGCTTGGGTTAGAACCACAACGGGCAGCAGGGACAGGAGAGGATCATTGTTATGGAGGGGTTATCATTAATTAATGGGATAAGATTTTCCAAAATTAATATTGTTTATTAATTTTCAATATCCAGACTTTTCCACCCCTGACCACTTATTCTTAATATTAAACAGGTTTGATTGTAGCAGTTATGGAATGATTACATAAATGGCATCTAGATCTAGTAGTAACTATTAATATGCATAAACGATCAATAATTGTAACTAATTAACACTGGAAGATCTTTTTGCGGTCAATAGTGCAGCTTGGCCACTGGATGGAACTTAGGCCCCCTTTCTGCTTAGGGCAGAATCTAGGTAATATGTAAAGCTTAAGTTTTACTCACAAGTGTATTTTCTCCCGTCTTGCAGGGTTATGAATAAATTGGAAGTACCCAGAACACTTGCAGGGTTTCTGGCTGCTCTGGCAGCTGGCTGCTGCTGCTTCTGCGGCTGTTACTGTGTCTGAGAATGATACACCCCAGTCTTCACAGGCTGCTAGAGGAAGAAGAGGAGGTGCAGACAGTTTCTGACCTGTTCCTGGCTTTTTCACAATCTACCTTGCCTTCAGGCTTGGTCGTCTTCAGGAGATGCAGGCTGCTGAAGGTGCAGAGAGATGTCTTGCGATGTATCTCAGCAGATGTGTATGTCATGCTTCTAATTTTGTGATGGCTATTCAAGTTGCTCTTGGAAAGACTTGAAACGGTTCCAGGGTGGAATATAGCTTATATTGCTTAATAATAATAATAATAATAATAATAATAATAATAATAATAATAAGACATTACAGGCATGGATGCAGCAGAACACAGAATAATGGCAAAATGCACAGCAGAGACATAAGAAATGCAAAAGCACACTGTGTTATCTGCTTAGCTGCTTTAAGTATCAATGCCTGAGATTGATTGGACCCTTTTGCACATTAGCTTATCCAATCAGAGTGGCAGTAAGCCAAGTCTTACCATATTTGGGTGAAAGCACAGGTTTGCTTATACCATACTAGGGGAAGAGCATAGGCCCAGCACAGGCATAGCATGAGGCTAGCATGTGCAACTTTTTTACCATGGGTTGCAAGCAGGAAAAAGCAAGTTATAAAAGCCAGAGTGCTTAGATTCCATGGCACCATGTCTTTTGTCTCTTTTCCCACCATTTCTTCTTCCCCAAAAACAGAGGGAAGGCAGAAAAATATGTCTGGACAAGCTACTACATGTACAGGCCTATTTTGACACTTCAGGACTACCATGAAAATCATTCCACTGTGCTCAGAACTGGGGAGGCCACACCCCAAGTGTGGTGTTCAGTTCTGGGCCCCACACTCCAGAAAGGACATTGAGGGACTGGAGTATGTCCAGAGCAGGGCAACAAGGCTGGAGAGGAGCCTGGAGCCTCTGGGCTGTGACGAGGGGCTGAGGCAGTTGGTGGTGTTCAGGCTGGAGCAGAGGAGGCTGAGGGCAGACCTCATTGCTCTCTACAGCTCCCTGAAGGGCGGTTGGAGTGAGGAGAGAGCAGCCTCTCTTCCTTGGTGGCAAGGGACAGGAGCAGAAGAAATGGTTCCAAGCTGCCTCAGGGGAGTTTCAGGTTGTATGCTAGTAAATATTTCTTCCCAGAGAGGGTTCTCAGACATTGGGATGGTCTGCCCAGGGCAATGCCAGAGTCCTCATCTGGAGGCGTCCAAGCAGTCTGTGGAGATGGTGCCTAGGGACATGGTTTGGTGTTGACCTTGCAGTGCTGGTCAGGGGTTGGACTGGATGAACTTGGAGGCCTCTTCAACCAGATGTGTTCTGTGAATCTGTGAGTATTTAACACCAACACATACAGCAGTAAGTCACCTTGCAATGGTTGTAGTGAGGTGGGTGTTCTTCTCTTCTCCCTAGTATCAAGTGACAGAGAGAGGTCTGAAATTGTGCCAAGGGAAGTTTAGGCTGTGAATCAGGAAGAATTTCTTTGCTGCAAGAGTGGTCAGGGATTGGAACAAGCTGCCCAGGGAGATGGTGGTGTCACCATCCACGGGGATGTTCAAAATATGTGTAGAAATGGCACGTGGGGACATGATTTAGTGTCGAAGGTGGTGCAAAGATGATGGTTGGACTTGATCATGTTAGTCCTTTTCAAACTGAAATAATTCCACAATTCTATGAATAAGCCTTGCACAGGCAGGCAGGAACCCATAGGCCTCCACGGGAGCCCCTTCCTCTTGAACTCAAAGCAGGATTAGGCTATAGATTTTAACAACCCAAGACAGATTTTGTGTCTTTTATGTCTTGTGGCTATTTTGTACATTTGGGGTTTTGGGGAAGTGACTCTTCAGTTTGTGTGCAGAGATGCTGTCTATGGAGAAGGGACAGGGCTGGGCTGGTCTGGACCCAGCAGCTGTGCACAGGCACACATAGAAGGTACAGTAGAGTTTGTTACAATATTTGTGCTGTACTCTGAAGGGTTTAAAAAAAAAACAAAAAAGTTATTGAAATGCAGATATTGTGAGTTACGTAACTGAAAAACAAGCTGGTGTTGTGACAGTTTTGAAATAGGTCTGCTTTTGCCATCCAGTTATGTGTTTTAGAGGGCCTTTAGCTGATTTATGCAGTTCTTGTCCCAAAACTGCTGTATTGTATTACTTCAATATTTTATTCCTAAACATTTAATGAGGGTTTGATCTTATATCAACACTACTCCAAAAATGTTAAAATCAAAGAGATTTCTTTCCCAAAAATTTATGCAAAACAAACCCTATGTTTTTCCTGATCTTGGAAAATAGAAAGAAAAAGAAAAGGAAAAGGGGAAAAAAAAGGAAAAGAAAAAGAAAAACTAAAAGAAAAAGACTGAAAAATAAAAAGAAATAGAAAAAAATAAAAAAAGAAAAGACAAGGCAAGATGGAAGGCATTTGGAAGGAAGGGAGGGAGGAAGGGAGGTAAGGACGAAGGAAGGGAGGAAGGGAGGGCAGAAATGAGGAAGGAAAACATGTAATTCTCTAGCCTATATGGCAGATAGTTATGGTAGCTGCTGTATATTCTAAGAGCACAGAAGGAAAAAAAAGAGTTTCTTTAGATGTAAACTGCTGAAACTTTACAGCTTTCATGAGAAAGTAGCTTCTGGCCACGGACAGAAAGTGAAAATTAGGACTGGCAGAATTTAGAAGCATTATAACTTATCTATTTTTGATGCATTCATGTTCATTGCCACTACTGTGAGCAAGTAACTAGAAAGTTTCTCTCTACAGTGAGGCCCTTAGCAGTACAGCTTCAGAGTTTTGAGCAGGATGTTGGTGTGTGCCTTGGGTCTTTGCTTCTCCTTCCTTAGCTGTGTGCTCCACGAGGCTTTTACAAGCTCACTGTGCAGTCTCTGTGGACAATTTGTGTGCAAACAAAAAATACAAAAAGATTTGGTATAGAGTGAGGAAATTAAAATACTCATTATGAAAACATAATTGTTCTAACATGCTGTCAGTTTGGGTTGTGAAAAGAATTTCAGGACTCCCCATGAAGGGCAAAGAGACTCCTGCATTTGTTGACATTACAGCTCTCAGTACTGTTTGCTGCCTTTAAATACATCCTTGAGTTCCCAGTTCTGAGGCTCTGTCACAATGTATGAATATGTTCTTGTTTCCTTGAGCTTCAGAAAAGATAAAGCAGAGCTAAGTGGCCATTTTCTGTTGCTAATACAAGGAGCTGGAACATGACAGCAGTTTTCCTGCATGCTCGGAGCATGTACAGCCTATGGCACTGTGGTGACTTGACCCTGGCTGGATGCCAGATGCCCACTAAAGCCACGTTGTCCCTCCTGTCCTCAGCTGAATAGTGGAGGCAAAATACAATGAAAGGCTCTTGGGATGACATCAGGACAGGGAGATCACTCAGCAGTTACCATCATGGACAAAACAGGCTCTACTTGGGGAAAATAATTCAATTTATTACCAATAAAATCAGAGTAGGGCGATGAGAAAATAAGCCCAAATCTTAAAAGCATCACACACCCCACACTCCTTCCTTTCCTTCTGGATGTCCTGAGCTTGGCCAGTATAGGCTTAATTTTCACAAGAAGGTGGGAGGGACCACAGCCAGGATAGCAAATGGAAGCAGCCCAGGGGAATTTCTGGGGAAGACTTCATTGCTCTCTACAACTCCCTGAAAGAAGACTGGAGTGAAGTGGAGGTATCAAGCAATAGGCCAAGAGGAAATGGCCTCAAATTGTGCCAGAAGAGGTCTAGGTTGGAGATTATGAAAAATGTCTTTACTGAATGGGTAGTCAGGGACTGGAACAGGTTGCCCAGGGAGGTGATGGAGTCACGAATTCACTATCTCTGGAGGTGTTCAAAACCCATGCAGATATGGCACTTCAGGCACTTGGACTTGATGATCTTAGAGGTCTTTTCCAAACAGAACAATTCTATGATTCTGTGACTCTGTGATTCAATATCAGATTGATGTCATGCCCAGTGTGTCAAGATGGTGGTGGTCGCTGACCAGGGAGGCATCTATAGCTCAAGTGAGTGGAGAAGGCAGCTGGGCAGGCTGAGCAGCAGTGGCAGTGGGTGCTGAGTGGTGAACACTGGTGCTGTATATCACTCACTGGAGCCATTTTTCCATCAGAGCTGTTGGCATCACTGCTGTTTTTCCTCTCTTTGTGTTGCTCTTCTCCACTCTCCTTGTCTCCTTATCGCAGTCTCAACTCTCCTTCCTATCCCTGCTGAGGTGGAGTAGGAAATGAGCTACAAGCCCAGAGCCAACCTGATTTCTGATTGTATCTGTCTCCTCCCCTCCAGCAGCACAGAGAGACAGGGAATGAGGCTTGGGGTCAGATCATCATGTGTTGTCTCTGCTGCTTCCTCCTCCTCAGGGGTATGACTCCTTTCATTCTCTCCTGCTCCAGCACAGGGTCCCTCCCAGGGCAGACCATCCTCCATGAGCTTCTTCAACATGAGTCCTTCTAACAGGCTGTAGCTCTTCACAGACTACTTTGGTGTGGGTCCCTTCCATGGAATGTAGTCCTTGAGGAACAGACTGATCTACAGTGGGCCTCCCACAGGATCACAAGTCCTGCCAGCATACATGATCCAGTAAGGGTTCATCTCCCACAGATCCTACAAGAAGCCTTCTCCAGCACTGGGTTCCCATGAGGTCACAGCCTCCTTTGGGCATCCCCCTGCCCTGATGTGAGGTCCTTTACAGGCTACATATGAATATCTGCTGCACTGTTAACCTCCACAGGCTTTAGGGAGACAACCTGTCCCACCATGGGCTTCATCACATGAGCATAGGTGTGCTGTGCATTCCAGATGCTTCTGCCTCTGCCTGTGCCTGTGTAAACTTCCTTTGGTTTTGCCCACTCAGCTGCTTAGTTGCCTGAACAACAAAAAGGAGATGATGTAATTTGTTAGGATGATCCTGTGAGGTGTGAAGAGTCCTCGGCTCAGCAAATGAGGATATTTGTGTCTTCAGACATTCCTAAGGGTTATGTAGCCTGGGAGCTCTGAAGAAGGCCCCAGCTCGCGGACGATAATAATTGGCTCCACATTCTGTTTGCATGCTGACACATCATGGTCTCATTTCTCAGTACAACACAAATGGAATTAGTTCAGTTTTTAAATTAGCTGAAAAATTAACAATTCAGAGCAAGCCAGAAATGTAATGACAGTAATAATTATTATTCAGTTAGTTAATTACTTTTAATGCAGTGCTTGTTTATCTTCAGGCTGTTTTGTGAACATTACTCAGAACCTCATTTGGGAAAAGTGGGCTTCCTGCTCTGGAGGCTTGTGGTTGTATGTGTTTTGGAGCCACAGACACTTTTATTTGTCTTGCTGACAGCATATCTGTTTCAAATGCAGAGAATGGTCCTAACGAGATGGTCCTTCTCTGCTCTGAAAGGGACCCTGGAAAGATACTGAGTTGTACTGCAAGGTACACAAAGGACGTTCTTCCTTACAAGGAGAGCCTGAGGGATCTGGGGCTCTGCAGCTTGGATAGGAGAAGCCTGAGAGGTGACCTCATTCACAGTTATAAAGATGTGCAGGGTAAGTGCCAAGAGGCTGGAGCCACGCTCTGCTGGGTGATGCCCAGTGACAGCACAAGGAGCAATGGCAGAAGTTGAGGCGTAGGAAGTTCCATGGAAACATGAGGAAGAATTTTTTCAGTGTGAGGGTGACAGAACGCTGGAGCAGGCTGCCCAAGGAGCTTGTGGAGATATTCAGGACCTGCCTGGATGTGTTCCTGTGTGATCTGGTCTAAATGACCCTGCTCTTGCAGGCAGGTTGGACTGGATGAGCATTCAAGGTCCCTTCCAGCCCCTGACGTTCTTTGATTCTGTGACACTGGTTTGAGAATGTGAGATAAGGCAGCTTGGGGATGCATCAAAAACCTGTGACAACCGTTTCCTTCTGACTGTCTTCTCTAGTTCATGGCTGAATTGCAGCACACCTACTTTTTCTTTGCAGAAGACATACTGTTGGTGTTGCACAAAATCAGCCCCATGTTTAAAACTTGATACAAGGGGTATCAAGACAAAACTTGACACAAGGGGTGTCAAGACAAAATCTCCCTTCAGTTACTGTAGAGACAGCCTCAGCTGCTTCGATGGGCAGACTGCTAGGGAGTTGATCGTTCACCACGGCTCAATCCACAGATGACTTGGGAAACCTGAAAAGCCACACAAGAAGAATGCTTGCAGCAGTCCAGCTGGCTTGTTGACTCATCTCTAGAGATGGGTTGGGCAGGGTGCTACATAATGCTGTTTCTGACTATTCACTTATGGTCTGCTTGGACAAGAAGAATTCAGCAGGCTGCCGTGGGGAGAAGCTGAGGGCTGTCAGTGAGCCTGGCTGGTCTGTCAGCCCTGTGATGCACCCTTACATGCTCTTTCCAGCTGCTGGTCACCTAGGCTGATTCCTACTTCTGCCCTACACCACCCTGTCCTACACTGCTGTGGTCTTCTGTCACTGTTCATCTCCATGTGAACATAACAAAACCCTTTGTCACTGTGAGGATGCTGGAGCCTGGAGCAGGCTGCCCAGGGGGGCTGTGGAGTCTTCTCTGGAGATTTTCAAACCCACCTGGATTTGTTCCTGTGTGACCTGCCCTAGGTGACCCTGCTCTGGCAGGGGGGTTGGACCCAGTAACCTCCTTAGATCCCTTGCAATCCCTAACATTTTGAGATTCTGTGATCCTGACTGCATCAGTTGCTTGTTTCTTGACTTCAGGTGGCTTCTGTCTGTGCTTTCACTTAGCCCTTCAGTTTGAGATAACCCTTCAGATCTTAAATGGCTATCAGAACTCTGCTGATGACTTGACTTCCTTCTCTAGTGCTCTGGGCTGGCTACAACCAGCATCCTACACAACTGAAGCCCATGCAGATGCTCACTCACTCCTCACACCACTCCACTAGGATGGGAAATAGAATCAAACAAACAGTAACAATGACAGTGATGCAATCATGTCTCAAGTGAGGATATAAAATTCAACACTCACTACCTGACCACCACTATCAAAACCCACACACTTGCCCCATCCAGCCCTCCTCTTAGGTAGCAGTCATGATATCAGTGTCATGTCAAATGTCCCACTGTCTGATTCAATTAGTTATCATGGCTGTGGTTCCCTCCCATTTTCTTGTGAAAATTAACCCTACTCAAGACATGGCTTTTGTCCCCTAACATCAGCAAATACTCTCCTCACCCACAACATAAGGAAGAAGGCCCATCTCTGCCTTATTTTATCACGAAAAAAGATTCCAAAATCTAGGTTTCATATGAAGAAGTTTTTTCCCAGTGTAAGAGTAGATAGTTTTTGGAATGAAATGACAAGTGGAGCCCCTCAAGGATCAGCACTGGGACCTGTCTTGTTTAACATCTTTCATGGCGACACGGACAGAGGCATTGAGGCAGCCTCAGTACCAGTCTGTGTAGTGTGGTTGACAGCTGGAGAGAAGGATCCATCCAGAGGGACCTGGACAGGCAGAGCAGGGCCCAAGCCAGCCTCATGAGAGAGTTCTGCACCTGGATTGGGGCAATCCCAAGCATCAATACAGGCTGGGCAATGCCTAGCTTGAGAGCAGCCCTGGGGAGAGGGATTTGGGGGTGCTGGTGCATGAGAAGCTCAGCACTTGCTGAGCACTCGCAGCTCAGAGAGCCAACAAGAACCTGGGCAGAGCCTGGGCTGCAGCAAGAGAAGTGTGGGCAGCAGGTCAAGGGAGGGGATTCTGCCCTTCTGCACTGCTCTCCTGAGACCCCACCTGGAGGACTGTACCCAGTTCTGGAATCCCTTATACAAGAAAGATCTGGAGGTCTTGGAAAGTGTACAGTGAAGGGCCATGAAGATGATCAGAGGGATGGAGCTGCTCTGCTGTGAGGTCAGGCTGAGAGAGTTGGGGCTGTTCAGTTTGGAGAGGAGAAGTCTCCAAAGAGACCTTAATGTGGCCTTCCTGTATCTGAAGTGGGCTACAAAAAAGCTGGGGAGGGACTTTTTAGGGTGGCAGATAGTGACAGGACTGGAGGAAATGGGTCTGAACTAGAGGAGGGCAGATTCAGATTAGACATTAGGAAAAAGTTCACTATGAGGCACTGACACAGGTTGCCAGGGAGGTGGTGGAAGCCTCAACCCTGGAGTTTTTTAAGGCCAGGTTGGATGTGTCTCTGAGCAACCTGATCTAGTGTGCAGTGCCCCTGCCCATGGTAGGGGGCTTGGACCTGGATGATACTTGAGGTCCCTTCCAGCCCTGACAGTTCTGTGATTCTGTGAAACACAACATGAAAAGTTTCTAGAACAGAGCTCACAAAGGTGTAAGTCCAGTTCTTCCTGGTCTTCCCCCAAAGCAGAGAAATGTGCCACCTGCCTTGTAAAGGTCATTTCCATCCCAGCATTTCAGTGATTGTTTTCAGCACAGAAGATCCAATCCCTCTCTACAGGAGGGTGGGCCTTGCTACACCGTTAAGCAGTAATGGAGAAGACAGACAGTGATGTATGAATGGCATCTCCAAGTTGCTCTATCAACTAAAGTTGAAGCAAATATGCTTTAGGTCAAATGGAGGTACCCATAACACTTCCATTTATCTTCTGGACTGAACCTTTTTGCTGTTGCTTCTCATAAATTTATTAGGATGTCAGGTTTCACTATATTTTTGCACTTACCTCTTTCTAGAGAGGAAAGATGGTCTAGCAAGGAAAGACGTGGAAAAGAACCTGGGTGCTCTGCTGGTGCACATGGTTCCTCTGGCCTACACATGGTTTATCTGCCAACCCTCACATCTTTCTGGATTTAAGTCAGCTGTGGTGTGGAAGCAGTGCAGCTGTATTTGCATTCAACCTAAATGAACATGAGCCTCTGTTGGCATCATGCTAACTCGACATGCCTTCCAGAACAGATCTGGGTTGTATTGTTTGCCTGCAATTGGGTGTCAACAGAGTTGTTTTCTGTGTCGAATCACAGAAATGTGTCCTGGACCACAGTCACCAAACATTGATACCACACAGGTTTTGGAATAACTCAAGCAAATTTGAGCCTGGCTTCCAGAATGTCAATCATCCAGCGTTCAAGGAGTGCAAATGAAAGAGAGAAGTCTGCTCTGCAACACTCCATCCTATCTGATTTCACATATAAGCAGAGCAAACAACACACTTCCTAATGAAATAAGTTTAATTAATGTTTATACAATATTCTGAAATAATCAAATGGATTGCACTGTGTGCATTGTGCCTTCATAATGAAGTATTATTAAAAATTATCATTATTTCTATATACACATAGATGGGTTCTTTTTTTCCTTTCTCAGAAACAAAGAGAGATTGTTTTCATTTCTATAGGCTGCTTTAATCATCCAAATTATTTGTTATTCTGAACAGGATCCATAATAATAATAATAATTTTGCTATCTCCCTGCTGATTCTGTTAGAAGGAGATTTTTTTTTTTTTGTCATTAATTGCATATACACACAGTCTATAAACAATCCTGTCTGCACTCTTTATTTAATTAAAAAGACAGCATTCAAAATATGGATAAACATTTCCCCAAAAGCCAGAAATCTTTGTTTTTCACAGGCAAAATGGAGCATGGGATCTAGGTCTAAAAAAAAACAAACCCGACTTTAATTTTTTTAGAGCACTATCAGTTAGCTTCAACCAAAGAAGTATTCCTGAAATAAAAAGGAAGAAAAGAAGCAGATGTCCAACTTCTTTCACATAGCAAGCCAGATGGAATGAAAAAGAGAAATATTCACAGAATCACAGAATGTCAGGGGCTGGAAGGGATCTCAAAAGCTCATCCAGTCCAACCTGCCTGTCAGAGCAGGGTCATCTAGACCAGATCACACGGGAACACATCCAGGCAGGTCCTGACTGTCTCTACAAGCCCCCTGGGCAGCCTGCTCCTCTGTTCTGTCACCCTCACACTGAAAAAATTCTTCCTCATGTTTCCATGGAACTTCCTATGCCCCATCTACCACCATTGCTCCTTGTGCTGTCACTGGGCATCACCCAGCAGAGCGTGGCTCCAGCCTCTTGGCACTTACCCTGCACATCTTTATAACTGTGAATGAGGTCACCTCTCAGGCTTCTCCTATCCAAGCTGCAGAGCCCCAGATCCCTCAGGCTCTCCTCATAAGGAGAGTTGGAAAAGCCCCTTAAGATCATCCGGTCCAACCGTTCTCTACCTCTACCAGGTCTGGTGCTAACCAATGTCCCTCAGTGTCACAATTCTGCCTTTTGGAGACACCTCTGTGGATGTACACTCAATCACCAGGGGTACAAGGATGATAAGGGGACTGGAGCACCACCTGATGAGGAGACACTGAGGGACCTGGGCCTTTATAGTCTGGACAAGAGAAGACTGAGAGGGGCTTTAATAAATGTTTATAAATATCTGAGGGCTGGGTGTCAAGAGGAGGGGGACAGGCTCTGCTCACTTGCTCCCTGGGATAGGACAAGGAGCAATGGATGGAAACTGCAGCACAGGAGGTTCTACCTCCAACACAAGGGGAAACTTCCTTACTGTAAGGGTCACAGAGCACTGAAACAGGCTCCCCAGAGAAGTTGTGGAATCTCCTTCTCTGGAGACTTTAACGGCCTGTCTGGATGTGTTCCTGTGTGACCTGCACTAGATTGGATGGTATTGCTCTGGCAGGGGGGTTGGACTGGATGATCTTCAAAGGTGCCTTACCAACCTCTAACATCCTGTGATCCTGTGACCTCCCTGGGCAGCCTATGTAGCACAAAGTGGAGGCATCTTCAGTAGGTTCTTTCTGGCTCCACAGGTTGGGATGTTAGCCACAAAAGGGGAGATACTCCTGGCTGTACCACCTGATACTGGTGTGATTAGAGCATACCCAGCATCCTGCAGTATTGAATATGGTGCATTGTGCAGTGCTACAGAGCTGTAGCCTTCAGGTGCACGCAGCTGTCCCCACCTGTTGTGTTTCACAGCTCTGGATACTTTCCTGCCTAGGCATGCTGTATCTTTGCTGGACTTTGTGATCTCTCATCTCCCAGATTCCCAGCAGGATGGTTTGCATCCATTTTTTACTGGATCTGCCAAGAATGTTGTAAGGAGTTTCCTTCTTAAATATACAGTGCCCAAGCCATGGTTGCATGGAGAGGAGAAGCAGTAATTTTCTGTCATCACAGGTCATTCTTTCCTCCTCTCAGCACAGTGTGTTACAAGTATGTGGGGACACCTCTCTGAATTCCCCATCATGTCCTTTCCCATGGTTTAACTTCCCTTGACAGGTTTAAGGGTTTGCATTTTGACAGGGGGCAATAAAGTAACTCACACAACTCAATGCAACACTTTAAAAACCTCCTACAATTAAATTTGAGCACTGCTAAAAGACGTAATGCAGGAGCATAAAATATGTATGAAATTATGTAAATGCACTGGAAAACATCTTCCAGCTCAACTTGTCTACCAGCTTTCTGAAGGTTTGCCAAGCTTGAAATAAAAGCCACATTGAGCAGAATGTTTGGACATCTGGATACCTTTCCCTGAAATTCCAGGAAAATATTCTGTCTCCAGTTTGAACCACAGCTACCTAAGTCACTACTTCCACTACAGTCAAAATAGTTATTCTTTGTAATTTCCTGTTTGTCAGATTACTTCTCTTCCCGCAGTTGATCAAAGATCCTTTCAATATTTTTGTAACTGTTTTTCCTGCCTAATTTTCTAGTTAATGTTTTAACAGGCTCAAAATTGCTGACCAACATATTTTTCCCTTGACCTGTTCAGTCTTTCAATCCTCAGACTTTGGACTTCATTGCACTGCCAGTGCTATACAAGTTATGAAAATGAATTGAACACTGCAAAAAAATCTTAACAAAGTTCAGCAGTTCACTGAATTTACTGCTGAAAATTATTCCTGCAGTCATGTTTATGTCACAGGAAATTCCTTGAAAACTGAATCTATCTCAGGCAATTTTAAACAGTAATAAAGCTAGGAAGCAGGCCATTTACCACTCTGTGACACTTCTGCTTTAAAGGAGGTTTATATGGGTTACTAAAAAAAAATTATAGAAATCACAGACTCATAGACTGATAGAATGGCTGAGGGTGGAAGAGATCTTAGAGACCATCTGCTCCTCACTCTTTGCCATGGGCAGGGGCACCTCTCAGCTCTATTCAGGTCGAGGTCTTATCTAGCCTGGCCTTGAACACCCTGAGAGAGGAGGCAGCCACAGGCTCCCTGGGCAGCCTATTCCAGAGTCTCACCATCTTCATATTCAAGAACTTCTTCCTCAACTCCAGTTTAACCCTGCTCTGCCTCAGCTTCAAACCATTCCCCCTTGGCCTGTCTCTAGACACCCTCAGCAAAAGTCTCTCTGCAGTCTTCCTGCAGGATCCCTTCAGCTATTGGAAGGCAGATCTAAGGTCCACCCCCAGAGCCTTCTCTTCTCCAGGCTGAACACCCCCAGCTGCCTCAGCCTGTTCTCACAGCAGAGCTGCTCCAGCCCTTGGATCATCCTTGTGGCCTTCTCTGGACAACATTGTATATTTGATCTTATTGCTACTTCTCTAAAACCCTTTCCAACTGAGTTTAGATTTGGGTACCCTTTATTTAATTTCCATAAATAATGAGTTTCCATAAATGAGAGTTTAGTTCTCTCTCACTACATGGAATTGTAGAGTTTTCTGTGGTTCTTCCTGATTCTTTACAAATCAAATCTTTTCCTTGCTGAACATCAGTGCAATATAACTGCACGAGTGTGAAGATTAATGTGTTAATCTCTCCTGTATATCAAACCATCATCAAGAAAACTGTAAATTCATCTTCACAATGATGCAGTTTAAAGATACTGCAGAAGCAAGTTGACCATCCACAGTCCAGGAACAAAATAATTCATGATAGAGCACCTTCATCTTCTCCTTTCAGGACTTTTTCTCTCAGCAGACACTGCAAATCTATAATGAAACCTGTGGAATTCAAAGTGGAACATCTCAAAGAAGTAAGTCAGCACTTATTGACAAATACATTGACCTTTTCCACATCAGTCTGTATGATGGAAATTCTCACTGCCAAGAAGGCCAAGAGCATTCTGGGTCGCATGAAGAAGAGTGCGGTAGCAGCAGGTAGAGGAAAATTCTTCTCTCCCTCTACTCTGCCCTAATGAAGTCACTCCTGGAGTCTTGTCTCCAGTTCTGAGCTCCTCAGTTGAAGAGAGAACTAATGGAGAGAGTCCAGCAAAGAGTCATGAGGGTGGCGAGGAGCCTGGAGTGGGACTCTGACAAGAAAAGGCAGAGAAGGGCAGACTAGGGGGATCTTCTTAGTGCTCAGCATGAGCTAGAGTTTCCTTCTCTGGAGACTTTCAAGACCTGTCTGGATGTGATCCTGTGTAATCTGCTCTGGATGACCCTGCTTAGCAGGAAAGTTGGCCTCAGTGGTCTCCAGAGGCTTCTTCCAACATCTACAATTCTGTGATCCCATCATTCTGTGACTGTATTTAAAAGTAAATCATTATAACCTTTATTATAACATCTCTAGAATTAAACCATCTTCTTCCCCTGGAACAATATCTTTGAACTCTGCATGCTAGCAATGTACACGTGAGCTACACAGCTCAGGTCCATGTCAGGGAAGAGACAGAATTTTGCCTCAGAAGCCCAAAATGCTGAGTGAACACTGTCTGTGTGAGAAGTCAGCATGGCATAAGATGAGTGTCTTTGGTATATCTTTGCTGTGCAAACAGGGCCTCATTATAGGTAAATGAAGGTCTCTGTGAGGTGGGGTTGGTCTCTTCCCCCTAATAACAAGTGGCAGAATGAGAGAAACTGGCCTGAAATTGTGCCAGGTGAAAGTTATGTTGGAGATTATGAAACATTTCTTTGCTGCAAGAGTGGTCATGCATTGGAACAAGCTGCCCAGGGAAGTGGTGTAGTCACCATCCCTGGAGGTGTTCAAAAACATGTGTGGACATGACACCGGGGGACGTGGTTTAATGGCCATGGCTATGATAGTTCAATAGTTGCAGAGGATGATCTTAGAGGGCTTTCCAATAGAAACAATTCTATGATTCTATTATTTTAATCCTAATGTGTCCCAGTCATCTGGACGCCACTGTCTTGGGTGAAGCAGTTCAGCGAGGTAGACACAGCTCTACTTGTGTTGTGTTAATTCTCTCTTACTCTGCTTGAAACTGGCAGATGATGGCTCAGCATGGAGACAAGCCTTGCAAGACAGAAGCTCTCAACAGTGGTAGGCAGTGCAGGACTACAATGAGACTTTCCACTGACAGAAGTTACTTTACATCGAAAATGTAACTCAGCAAAGCACACTGAGAAGTTTGGACAAGCAACCTTCTTATTGTCTTGCTGAGTTTCCAAACAGGAGGAGCTGATGCCTCTATTGTTGCGTACATCGCACATGCAAACATGTTCTACAACTTAGGAGTAAGATCCACAGTTTAGCAACTATGCAAAAGTTTTCTTCTGAGTTAGAAATTGTCTGTTTAAAAATGCTTATCAGGTGATAGAAAAAAAAAAATAATGTGTGGGTGAAGGAATGGTCTGACCTGCCAATTAACAAAGAAAATTGGGTCAGATGTACAGCAGGTAAATTAATTACCTGCATGTAACTAGCTGGCATTAGACAAAATAGCATGTCATGTTGATAGGAAGCACAATCCTTTCAACAAGGCTGAAGCCATCTAATAGAAAGAAGGTGAGAAATTAACTCACTAAATGTCAAGAACATAGACAAGGCAGGAGGGGGAAATTTGCTTTAGAGCATTCCTGACTTTGTCCCATGGCTCCTCTTTGACACAAAGGAAACAGAATCTATTAGGCACTTTTTATAGTTCAGCAGTGTCAAAAATCTGCATTACATGTGGAAAAAAATTAATGCCATATTGAATGCAGATAAAACCACTTGAAGTCAGGGTTCTAGCAGCATTATCTGAGTCACATTCCATGAACATGTAGCTTTTTTTTTCTTTCTTTCCTGATTGCACACATTGGATGAAGTGCACGGATGGCACAGAAAGTACAAGAAAAATGAATTAAAATTTGAAATCTTAATCCATGTCATTTCCATGGAGTTGATATTGCTGTGGTCTCTTTTCTGTCAGTCTGGTCAGGGAAAAATGCTTCTTCTGATGTCACATAGTGAGTGCTGAAATTCTTTAAAAATCCTCAGAAATTCTTTAAAACATCTCTATCTGGGGATCACCAGTGGACTTGGCTCTCACAGAAACAAATGAAAAGGTGTTAATTTTACACAGCAAGTGGGTTTTGGGACAAAATGAACTCCTTAAGGTCACAGTAGCAAACCTAAGTAATGTCATTTAAAGCAAATTCAAACCACACCAAAATCTCCAAAAGCTGAGGTCAAAGCAGGGTTGAACTCTGCTCCTGTGGTCACCTATTTACTGACAATGGCAGCTGGTGCTTTCCCCCCTCTCTCTTCAAAGCCTGGAGGTATGTGCCTTCTCCCTTTCCCAACAATGCTCAGTTTACAAAGCAGCACAGTTGATCCCTAAGAATTTCCTCCAGAAAATGTTGTGTATTTGTCAAGAGGAATGTCTAAAAGCTAAAGGGAACAAAAGGATTTTAAATCCTGAAGAAACCAAGCTGTTCTTCAGAAGGTGCCTTCATGCTGGCCCCAGTGCTTGCAGCAACCAGCAAGTGCCAGCATGTCTTCTTGGCAGCCAGTCTTGGTTGACCTGGTACAAAACACAGAGCTGGGAGAAACAGCTACTGCCCACAGTGATGTGTTTTCTTTTTTTTGGGAGGAGAAGAGAATTATTTTTTTTTCCCTAGAGGTTTGGGGTTTTTTTTATCCTTTTCCATTATGTTTCAGAGATTTGTTCCAGACTAGTAGCCTATAGGCTGGGGAGATGGGAATTCAGTCAGATATAGAGCACACAAAAAAGTGTGACAAATTGCAATGACAAGGTTGTGTTCGTAGCTTATGATGTAGTGAAATGAAATCCTGAGCCAAAGAGCACAGGCAGTGGTGTGCTGTGTGATATAGGCGTCCAAGTGAAGAGTGGGGGGAGAAGGGTACAGCAGAAGTAGGAGCATTGAGCCAGGAAAAGTACCACTGCCATTACAGCCAGGCTGTAACATGCTGCTCATCAACAAATGAAGTAAATTTTCTTGCACTCAGTATCAAGGAGCAGAGGGATGCAGTTGGGATTTAACCATCATCAGATATGTTATTAGACATGCACAGCTGGAAGGAAAGAACTACAATGTGTGGGTCAGAAACTTTCAAGCTTGCTGCCTGAACCAGTCAGGATTTCACCTCCATCTGTGTATGCCTTATACTACTGGCTTGAATTAAATACTTCACACTAGAACATCCATTTGGAGAAAACATTCACTGTCTTCACCACCAATCCATTTTGTCTTTCTGTATGACACTTATGAAAGGACTCACCACAATCCTTGCATTTCCTCTTAGCTAGTAAACAAAATTGTCCTGGTCCTAACCAGCATTGTGTGTGAGCATCTTCTATGACGAACACCTCCATAGATTCTGGTCTTGCAGCTAGTAAGACACACAGATCACTTAAGAGGCTTGCCCAAAATTTGTTCACCATAACTGTGTCTCTAGAGAACCTGATCTAGTGAAGGGTGTCCCTGCCCATGTCAGAGGGGTTGGAACTAGATGATCCTTGGGGGTCTCCTCCAACCCTGACAATTATTCTGTGATTCCGTAACTGACCTGAGAATGGAACCCATGTTTCTTGTAATACTTCCTCCACCCAAACCGATCATCCTGAATTTACAGAACCCATGGGGAAAGTATCTGTAAAGGCCACAGGGTCTGCCTCACTGGCAAACCCTGGGCAGAAAGTGCCATACAGGGATAATAAAAGCCCCTGACACTGGCTGATATTTATGGGGTTTTTGGACAAAAAATTCCTTCTGTCCTTCTGCCTAACACAAAGGCACCATCCAACTCAAATGTGTACTTCTTTGCTGCTTGTGGGTACCCAGACTATCCTCTTCCCAACTCTTCTAGGCTCCTCCAAAAATAAATCTTCATAATTTTTTTCATGAACTAATCTCCCAAAGAATGATGGATTTATGGAATTCTAATCTCTTTCATCTGAAAAAAAAAGTTATTTTTACTACACCCTAAAGAAGTGTCTCAAGCCTAACTTCTTGAGCTGCTTCTCTTTGTATTTGCCACATTAATGATTAAATGATCACACTTAACAGAGAACCATTTCCAATATTCGATGTCATACTGCACACTTTTACTCTTCCCTCCAAACCCAGGTGGAATAAGGAATGAACATCACCTTTTGATAACCGGACACACACCTATGTCCCTGTAGAGAAGTAAGAATAAGGCAGCAGTGCCTCGTGCTCTTTCAAAGCCTCTGCTTTCTGAATTTCCTTCCTCTTCAGACAGCAGAGTATCCCTGAAATATTTACATGAATACTCAGTTTATTCTGCTTTCTCCTCAGATTTTCAAGTTCTGATGTGCTACAGACTTTTAAAATTTATTTGTCAGGTAATATGGAAGTCCTGTGGGGAAATTTTGGCATCTGAATAAAATGCAGGTTTGTTGTTTGGATTGTTTGGCAAGTGTAGAATGTCTCTTCTGCCAGTCAGGATGATGTTGAACTTCTAGCTGCAACAAGGCAGGTTTAGACTAGAAGATTTTTTTCCCAGCAAGAGTGGTCAGGGATTGGAATGTGCTGACAGGGAGGTAGTGGAGTCATCAACCCTGGGTGTGTTTAAAGGCCATTTGAATGTGGTGCTTGGGACTATGGTTTAGGATGAACCTTGCACAGTAGGGTTCTGAGTTGGACTTGCCAATCAGAATGTTTCTGTGATTCTGGCTTGAAGGAGCAGGTGCACAAAGGTACTCTTATCAAAAAGAATATGATGACATGTCATGATTAGCCAGATGAGTACAGTGCTGGGGAGCAACTAGCAGGTGATAGCATTCTGTTGAACCTGGAATGGAAAGGTGTTAATCAAACAGGAATCAACATCTGGAAACTGAAGCCACTCATCTCAAAATTAGGGATCAGACACAGATTCTAAACAGTAAGAATAATGAAATAATGGAACAAGGTACTGAGGAAAGCAGTCGGTTCTTCATGTGCTCGTCTTTAGTAATCAGGACCAACTGCTTCTTTTTTAAAACAAGATTTACTCAGAAACAAAAGAAGGCAACTTACTATAAGGGCAGATGTGTGGAACCAACTGGATGAGTTAAAGATTCACTTCTGCAGTTGCTAAACCAGCGTCAAAAATGTATTGGACCTTAGCTAACTAAACCAAAAGAATCAACACAGGAAATTAAAGAGCAGGCCAGGGTTTCCAGGACTCAAAGATGCTTTTTTGTATGTGTGTGGCTAATGCTGAAGAGTTTGTTATCAGCAGTCACAGTAATAAAAATGGAGACTGGGAGGATTACCTCAGTCCATCATAAACTCATTGGACAATACCAATATTTGAGCCTGAAATGAATCCTGATACAAAGCAAGTGAAAACACAGATTCTTAGCAGGGATCATTGTGGGTAGCTAAAGAATCAGCATGGAAATTCTGTGTCATAATGTCAGGTTTTAAACTGCTGGACACTTGTTTAGGGAGAAAAAAGATCCTCTGTGCTTACATGAGAACAGTCTTGTGTCCATTTGGGAAAGGGCTGTGCCCTGCTCACTGTGCCAGGGTTGTTCAAGTACAGTGGTTGTTAAAAGCTCAAGCTAACAGGTGAGAAAGTCTGACAACTCTCCAGCATGAGTTACAAGTCTAAACTTCCTCTAGAGAGATAAGGATGCAGAATTATGTCTATTCTCCTCTATTTTGCTGTAGGATCAACCCACTCAGGTCTAGAGAAAGATGTAGAGGATTAAAGACTTGAACACAATGGTTCTGATCTTCTTCATATTTATTCTGTTGGGAGGAGAATCCAGGTTATGTGATGGAAAAATCCAATGTACATGCAAAAAATCTGGGTTAGGACCACACAATGAAAACCTTTCTATAAGCCAGAGTCTGCTTGAGACAGAATTGTAAATGATTAATTGCTATAGCAAATTTTAAATAGCAATTAATTGCTAATAAAGTGGAAGTGTACATGCAAAGAAAATGATTGTTTTCACTACTCAGGTGAATACAAACCTGCTCCTGTAAATGAGGTTAGAACCACATGTGGCTGTCATGTTCTTGCTATATAATTGACAAGAGACTTTCACACTACTTTACACAGAGTTTAAATGGTCCTTCCTACTATCCCATTTGCAAGTTGAACCTGGATGCTTTCTTCATGGCAATTCATTCCTGGGGAAAAAAAAACAAAACAAGTGGTCCACTTCAGGTACTGGCAGGTGCTATTAGGTCTCTCTGGAGCCTTCTCTTCTCCAGGCTGAACATCCCCTGTCGCGAATATCAATTTAATTAGTATTGATAATCGCGGAGGGGGTCCGGAATAATTCCCCCTGGGTTCTTTGGATGCGTGGTTGGCAGGAATAAATGCACGAAATCGCTTGAAACACAGAATTAACAGTTTAAACAGTCAGAACTTAGAGTACAGAGAGCCTGAATACAAATGCAATTCCAACCGCGTCTAAAAAAGCCCCCGAAATGGGCAGTAGTTTACAATGTTTCTTCCTGAGAGAGGAAAGAAGGATTTATCCTGAATAGAGAGGAAAAAAGAGGGGTTTTGGCTTGCTGCTGGCTATAAGCTGCGATGCCTGCTGCCGCTGCTGCACAGGGCTAATGCTGGACGGGGGTGAGGCTGGAGTTCCTCGCAGCACGAGGAGGATCTGAAGAAGAGAACTAACGGCTGCTGTACCCTCCTTAAATACCCCATTAGGAGAGCGTGGAACTGACCAATAGGCACTTAGCATCCACTGAATGGCCAATTGGTTCAAAATAGTCCCGCGCCCTGGGGTGGGTTTCTCAATACCTGTATTGGTTTACACCCAGCTACCCCGAGCCCAAAGCCCAAAAGAAAACTCAAAGCAGTTTGGAAGTGAGAATGGGGTGTAACACCTTTCAATAACAGATAACAGGGAGAAAGGGGTTTTCTGCTTCTTATAGGAAGCGGGGGAAGGGATACGGAAAACTCAGGAGGAGGGGGAAGGGAGAAGAGATACCACCGCGGCAAGGTTTTTAGTCTGAAAAAAGCAAAGGTCGTGGTCCCGCAGCTGGTGGTGCTGACGAACAGAAGCAGGTTGCAAAACGCAGCTAAGCAGTTCTCGGTCTCCACGCGGCTTGTTGCGGAGCACGTGGAGGAGCAGCGGGGAGCGGCAGGGGATCACAGCGGCGAGAAGGGGCAGAGGGTGCGAAAGAGGGCAAGGGGTGCTGAGCCCCTCCCTTTTATAGTCCAAATCAGGGCAGGAAGTGGGAGTGTTCAACCATGCTACCTGGGAGAAACAGGCCAAACCACCCCTGGGGAAAAGGTAGGGGGTCACAGGTGGGCTTAACCCTTTACAATCCACCCCTGGTTGGATCACTACCATTTTTCCTGCAAACAGATTCTCTTTCCTTCTTGGAATGTGTCCATGGTGTGTGGTATATAGAAGGTTCTTGGCATGAGTCCTCTTACAGTCCCGGCAGTATTCTAGAGCGATGAGTTTTCTCCAGGGNAGGTGGGCTTAACCCTTTACAATACCTTACGACATGTCACAGATCACCTGACTCGGGCGTGTGATTTGTACATGCAGCCTGAGGTCTCCTGGTTCCGGGGCCA
>VWZI01005073.1:5568-33067 GCA_013396835.1 Psilopogon haemacephalus
TTTTTTTTTTTTTTTTTTCCCTTTAATAAATAAAAGAGCCTTTAAAAAATTAATAGTTCTTCAAAATGGAAGCTTCTTGTTTTGGTTGCTCCTGCCAGCAGCTGTGATTTCACGGAGCAGGGAGGCCCCCTAAAGAGAGTGGTGGCATCAAATATTCAGAGCAAGGTGGAGCCACCACTACCTTCTGCAGTCCTCCTGAAATCCCCAAGGCAAAAAGTCAGTTCCTGCACTGAGTGGTAAATGGGGTCACACAGCTCTGCCTGAGCACAAAGCCTCTCTCTTCCAGGGTCTAAGTGATTTGCTTTCCTCGACAGAAGAATCAAACAAGTACCCAATTTCCTGGAGGCTACATCCAAAACCCTTTCTTGGCATCCTTTTCATCGCCTGTTGAGGTTGTCTGCTGTGCCCAGAGCACATCCCAACTCCTGCCTTGATGGGAGCTGTAAGTGTGAGATTCAGAGAATGCTTTGGGGCAGAAGAGTCCTTAAAGATTATCCAATTCCATCCAGGTCCCTAAAGATTATCTAATTCCATTCGGGTCCTTAAAGATTATCCAATTCCACTCAGGTCCTTAAAGATTATCCAATTCCACCCTGGGTCCTTAAAGATTATCCAATTCCACTCAGGTCCTTAAAGATTATCCAATTCCACCCTGGGTCCTTAAAGATTATCCAATTCCACTCAGGTCCTTAAAGATTATCCAATTCCACCCTGGGTCCTTAAAGATTATCCAATTCCACTCAGGTCCTTAAAGATTATCCAATTCCCCCCTGGGTCCTTAAAGATTATCCAATCCCACTCAGGTCCTTAAAGATTATCCAATTCCCCCCTGCCCTGCCATAGGCAGGGACACTTCCCACCAACCCAGGTTGCTCAAGGCCTCACCCAAGCTGGCATTTGGCAACTCCAAGGAGAGGACATGCACAACCTCCCTGGGCAACCTGTGCCAGTCTCTCCTCACCCTCACTGGAAAGGATTTCTTCCTCATCTCCAGTCTCAATCTCCCCTCCTCAAGCTTCAAGCCATTCCCTCTCATCCTACAGATGATGCAGCTCTGCCCCCACCTCCTCCAAAGCTGTACCACACCAAGCACAACACTGCAGGTGCTTAGATGCAGCTCTGCCCCCTCCAAAGCTTTACCACACCAAGCACAACACTGCAGGTGCTTAGATGCAGCTCTGCCCCCTCCTACCCCCCCCAAAGCTGTACCACACCAAGCACAACACTGCAGGTGCTTAGATGCAGCTCTGCCCCCTCCTACCACCCCCAAAGCTGTACCACACCAAGCACAACACTGCAGGTGCTTAGATGCAGCTCTGCCCCCTCCTACCACCCCCAAAGCTGTACCACACCAAGCACAACACTGCAGGTGCTTAGATGCAGCTCTGCTCCCTCCTGCTTTACAAATTGCCCCTGCCAGCCTCTCACAAAGCTCTCAGCACTCTGCTTTCATGTCAAAGACTTTTCAGCAGTGGCAGAACCTGACAGCCTGGATCCCAGCTGGGTCACATTGCCCAAGCTGCACTCAATGAAGCTTCCAGAGCTGTTAATGCAGTTTCCAGATGCAATTCTCTGGGGTGAGGCTAAAGCTGCTCCTTCAAACCTGGCTGTTACAGCATCCTTATCAACTGCAGCAGGCACAGTGCCAACCTGCCCACTAAGTCACCCCCTTCCAACCTTCTTGGTGCAAATGCATCTGCTTATCCTGGTTTCTGGCTCTCTGGTCTGCTTGGCTTTCTAGCCTGCTCAAAGAAAATCAGGATGGATGAGGATTGTTAAGGGCAAATAGGTTCCACTGGGTGATGAGGGACCAGAGGGACAAGGGAGTCTGATGCAATGGGTGTATCATGGTTTGTTTCCACAGTGGCAAGTGTGTGTGTGGACAGGTTGGACAGGCATTAACAGTGCAGCAAGAGACAGGAATGACATATTACCCCATGAAACTCCTAGAGAGAGATTCCAGCAAGAGGAAGACAAAGAAAGAGCAGAGTCAATGACAAACAGAAACAGAAGGCCATACAGTTGCACCCCCACGCACATACAGGGATGTGCTGGCAGATCAAACCCAGCCCCTGGCCCACACCCCTCCTCCCCCAGAAGAATAACCAAGGAAGGCACATATTTGCTCTTCAGCACACACCCACCCCCTCTTCTCTAGAGCACCAGCCCTTTGGCTGACCACCAGGTAGGGCACATTTCTCTTCCTCCTCCTCCTCCTCCTCCATCACCTGGATCGATTGGCAAATGCTCTTTGCATTCCCAAAGGGCAGTGTGGAATCCTGCTCATCCTCACCCCACCCCTTACTGTGGCTGAGGATGTGAGAACACAATCCCTCTGCTGCCCTTTGTCAGCTATTTCTGAGGAGCCAGGAAGTTTTCCTCCTGGGGCTGGGTAAATCCTGATGAAAAATTTCCTAAGCTGGCTTGAAGCTCCTCTGCTTCTATTTCCCTGAAGGCTGCGTGCTTGAAGCACTTTTATCTTGAGGGGGAAAGAAAAAGGAGTCCTCTTTGGGCTGCATTGCTAAATCAAAAGCATCACTTCCTTCTCATCACCATCACCTCTATTTACTGTCTCCAGCAGCCCCTACACTAGGGCTTTGATTTCCATTCTGGTTTCTTGATTTGATTTATTACCACAGCCAGGCACGGCAGAGCTGCTCAATAAAGAGCTGCACCAGACAGAAAGTGGACTGGGAGAAGGTTTGAGAGGCTGAGGTGGGTTTTATGGACCTTGCAGCCACGACTGATCCCAGCTCATATGCCTCAGCAAAGAAGGCAATGGTGCAGTATGCCAGCTGGAAGGGTTTCAAGGAGCTTGGTTTTTCCCCCAAGTTTTCAGTGACAGTTCTGCTCAGAGAGAAGCTGATTCCCATCAACCTTCACTGGACACCAGCGAGGGGAAGTATATGCATGAGTTAATGGGCACCAGTGGGGGCAAGAATATGGGCACAAGCCAAACTCAGGAGGTTCAACAAGGCCAAGGGCAAGGTCCTGAAGCTGGGTTGAGACAATGCCAAGCACAAATCCAGGCTGGGCAGTGAGTGGCTGGAGAGCAGCCCTGAGGAGAGGGACTTGGAGGTGCCGGGGCACAAGAAGCTGAAGATGAGGCAGCAGTGTGCACTTGCAGGGCAGAAAGGCAAGCAGAGGCTGGGCTGCAGCAGGAGCAGTGTGGGCAGCAGGGCCAGGGAGGTGATTGTGCCCCTCTGCTGTGCTCTGCTGAGAGCCCACCTGGAGTAGTGCATCCAGTGCTGGAGTCCCTGGGACAAGAGGGATGTGGAGATGCTGGAGGTGTGCAGAGAAGGGCCCCGAGGATGCTGAGAGGGCTGCAGCAGCTCTGCTGTGAGCACAGCCTGAAAGAGTTGGGGCTGTGCAGGCTGGAGAAGAGGAGGCTCCCAGGGGACCTTCTTGTGGCCTTCCAACATCTGAAGAGGCTACAGAAAAGCTGAGGAGGGACATTTTAGGCTCTGAGGGAGTGAGAGGACTGGAGGGAATGGAGCTTGGCTTTCTGGGCTGCAAGTGCACACTGCTGCCTCATCTTCAGCTTCTCCTCCACCAGCACCCACAGGTCCCTCTCCTCAGGGCTGCTCTCCAGCCACTCACTGCCAGCCTGGATTGGTTCTTGGCATTGCCTTGATCCAGCTGCAGGTCCTTGCACTTGAACTTGTTGAACCTCCTGAGGTTGGCTTGTGCCCACCTCTGCAGCCTGTCCAGGTCCCTCTGGATGCCATCCCTGCCCTCCAGCCTGGCTGCTGCACCACACAGCTTGGGGTTCTCAGCAAACTTGCTGAGGCTGCACTCAATGCCTCTGTCCATGGCACCCACACAGATGTTGAACAAGACTGGTCCCAGGACTGATCCCTGAGTGACTCCACTTGTCACTGGTCTCCACTTGGAATGAGAGAGGAGGAGGAGGAGAAAGAAACACCAAAGGTGAAATATCCAGGACTGTAGACAGAATGTTTCCTTAAGGAGCTGTCAGCTGATTTCACAAAGGATTTCTTCAGTGGGAGAACAATTTGCCAAGCAAATTGCCCCAGGTCAGTGCCACAAACCCTTACAGTGCATCCTCAAAAAAGAAGTCAGTCACAAAGCCCTCAGCTTCAGGTCTGGATGAGGAGTGAACAGACCCACCCTAAAACTGGGACATTTTTGAAGGCATCTACAAGAGAAGTTTAGGGCATTTATGATGTTGTTTATTTCCCCTCCACTCAGCTCTGGGATGAAAAAGGGCAGAGAGTGAACATTTGCTTCCCTGAGAACTGGAGCCAGCAACACCACACTTCAGGCAGCTCTGTGCTGGGGTCCTGCCTGCTCTGCAGCTTCATTGCCTAAAAGTGGAGGTGCAAGCAAAAAAAAAGGTACTTACGAGAAGGCGAATGCCACCAAGGCCCCACTGACCACAATGAAGTCCAGGATGTTCCACAGGTCACGGAAGTAGGAGCCAGGGTGGAGCAACAGCCCCAGGTCGATCATCTGTGGAGGGAACACATGGAAAGAAAGGCTCTGAACAAAGCCAGAGGCAAAGAGGAGCTGCTGAGGTACAGAGATTGAACTGCACAAACTCTTCCTCAGGGCTTCAGAGCAGCAGGGCAGCACCCAGGTGCTCAGTCAAGCTGCTCCTCTTCTCTTCTCCAGGCTGAACACCCCCAGCTCCCCCAGCCTATCCTCACAGCAGAGCTGCTCCAGCCCTTGGACCATTCTTTGTGGCCACCTCTGGGCTTGCTCCAACACTTCTGCATCCTCCTTATCCCCTTACACAGCCACAGCTACTTAACATATTTTTACTTTTTATTTTTATTTTGACTTATTTTCCCCCACCAAATGTGAGATTAAGGACACCAGGAAAGCTGCTGCAGAAAGGCACTGGTGTCTGCTGGCCACTGCCAAGATGAAGCTTTCCATCCTCACCACCTTGCCTGCAACCCAGAGAGCTCTGCTGTGCTCTGTCTTTGTCCTCCATCTTCCCCGAATCATTGAATGGTTTAAGTTGGAAGAGACCTAAAAGATCATCCAGTTTCAACCCCTCTGTGCCATAGGCAGGGACACCTCCCACTATAGATCAGAATGCTCAAGGCCTCATCCAGCCTGGCCTTGAACACCTCCAGGGTGTGTGATCTTTGATCACATTCGGTGCTTCTGTGCTCCACAACCTTCCTGGGCTATCTATGCCAGTGTCTCACCACCCTCACTGTGAAGAACTTCCTCCTAACATCCCCTTTAAATCTCCCCTCTGCCAGTTTAAACCCATTCCCCCTCATCCTGTCATTACAAGACCTTGTCAATAGTCCCTCCCCAGCCCTCCTGTAGTCCTCTTCAGATACTGGAAGGTTGCTATAAGGCCTCCTGGCAGCCTTCTCTTCTCCAGGCTGAAAAGCCCCAACTCCCTCAGCCTGTCCTCATAGCAGAGATGCTGCAGCCCTCTGAAGTATATGAGTAAGAAATCTGAAAGGGGAGGTGAAGCTTTCTGCTGGGACAAGTTCTTACCTTGATCACCATCTCAAAGGTAAAGACCCCTGTAAAAATGTAATCCAAGTACTTCAGAGCCTGAATGGGAAAGAAAAAAAAAATGTGTGTGAGGAGAGACAGCAAAAGCAGCCTGAAACAACCTGCACTTGAGCAACGGGTGGAAAGGCTGCTCTGGTGGTGGCCTCTTGGCTGCACTGGGTAAATGGCATCTGAAGGGAGGCTTTAAACAGTATCTGCCCAGGCTGGAATCACTGAAGGTTGGATGGGATCTTGGAGATCAGCTAAGACCAATCCCTCTGCACTCAGCAGGGACAGCTGCAGCTAGGGCAGACTGCTCAGAGCCCCAGCCAACCTCACCTGGAATGGTTGCAGGGATGGGGCAGCTCTCACCACTTTATCCAGCCTGGGCCAGCATCTCATGACCTTTAGTGTCAAATATTTCTTTCTTCTCTCCATTCTGAATCTCCCCCTTTAAGTTCCAAACCATCACCCCTTGGCCTGCCACAACAGGTCCCATCCCCATCTTTCTGAATGTGCCTTTTAAGCACTGAAAAGCCACCAGGAGGTCTTCCTGGAGCCTTCTCTTCTCCAGGCTCAACATCCCCAACTCTTCCAGCCTGGCCTCACAGCAGAGCCCTTCCAGCCCTGCTGTGGCCCTGCTCCAACAGGTCCCTGCCTGTGCTGTGCAGAGCTGGCCCTAGCACTGCAGGGAGGGTCTGAGCAGAGCAGAGAGGCAGAATCCCCTCCCTCCATCTGCTGCCCATGCTGCTGGGGACCAGCCTAGGGCACAAATCATCAGATTTACATAGCCACGTTTTCCAGCCCCTGCCAGGCTGCATCATCCATGCCCATGGGTTGCTTCAGTGCACCTGCATCCGCAGCAGCCTTTAATGAGGCAAAGTGGATATTTCAAACCAAAATATTTTAATATCCTTTCCTAAAGAGCTTATTTGGCAGCCTCTCCGCAGCAGCCTGGGCTGCTCTTCCCTGCTGCTCTAGCTGCTGATAGTTTGATTAAAGACCTTGGGAGAGTGATAAAATCCTCTTTGTAAAAGTGATGCCACAGTTATTAAGGATGAAGAAGAGAGATTGCTCGTGGCTGCTTCAGCTCCTTACTGATAAAGGGATTCGTGGATCCTCCTCTGGAAGAAGGCAGATTCAGACAGAGGAGACCAAGCCAGGTCAATCCTGCTCTGACCTGCTCTGCTGACTTCTGCTCTGGGGTAATTCAGGGTCCTTAAGATGACTGAAGACTCCTCAGTACGCATCCTGCTCCTCAGTGCACAGAATCACAGTGACAAGAGGTTGGAAGGGACCTCTGGAGATCATCTAGTCCAAGTGCACTGCCAGAGCAGGGTCACCCAGAGCAGGTTGCTCAGGATGGCATCCAGGTGGGATTTGAATGACTCCAGAGATAGACTCCACCACCTGTCTGGGCAACCTGTTCCAGTGTCTTGAGGCATACACTTGTAGAATGGCTTGGGTTGGAAGGGACCTTAAAGATCATCCAGTTCCAACCTCCTTGCCATAGGCAGGAACACCTCCCACTAGACCAGGCTGCTCAAGGCCCCATCCAACCTGTATTTGAACACCTCTAGGGTAGGGGCATCCACAACCTCCCTGGGCAACCTCTGCCAATGTCTCCCCACTCTCATTGCAAATAATTTCTTCCTCATCTCCACTCTCACTCTCCCCTCTCCTAGCTCATAGCCATTGTCCATCATCCTGGCACTCCCAGCCCTTGTCCAAAGTCCCTCCCCAGCTCTCCTGCAGCCTCTTCATCTACTGGAAGTCTGCACTAAGGTCTTCCTGGAGCCTCCTCTTCTCCAAGCTGAACAGCCCCAACTCTCCCAGCCTATCCCCACAGGGGAGCTTCTCCAGCCCTCTGATCATCTTCCTGGCCACGGCATGGACATGCTGAGTGCTAAGTGCTGGGGGAAGCAGAACAGCTTGATTCTGGCCTTGTTGGTTGGTACTCACATCGTTCCTTGGTGACTCAGCTTGGACAGGGTCTTCTGCAGCCAGGGCAATGCTGCTGAGGGCTATGACTATGAGGATGACCATCTCGAAATAGCGCAGGTTGACGATGTAGTGGAAGAGACGCCGGATCCTGCAAAGAGACAAGCAAGACAGGAGGCCTACAGCAGCTGCTGCTGTGACTGCAGTGGGATGGAAGGTGGGCAGCAGGACCACCTTCATCAGAGTGTCACAGAATCACAGAATACTAGAATCATAGAATCAGTCAGGGTTGGAAGGGACCACAAGGAGCAGCCAGTTCCAACCCCCCCTGCCATGCCCAGGGACACCCTACCCTAGAGCAGGCTGCCCACAGCCTCTGCCAGCCTGGCCAAAAACACCTCCAGGCCCCATGTGGCCCCAAACACCTCCCTGCAGGGGCAACCCATTCCAGCCTCTCACCACTCTCATGCTCAACAACTTCCTCCTCAACTCCAGGCTCAATCTACCCATTTCTGGTATTATTCCATTCCCCCTAGTCCTGGCACTCCCTCAGAGCCTCAAAAGTCCCTCCCCAGCTTTTCTGGAGCCCACTTCAGATGCTGGAAGGCCACAAGAAGGTCTCCTGGGAGCCTCCTCTTCTCCAGCCTGCACAGCCTCAACTCTTTCAGGCTGTGCTCACAGCAGAGCTGCTGCAGCCCTCTCAGCATCCTCGGGGCCCTTCTCTGCACACCTCCAGCATCTCCCCAGGGGCTCCAGCACTGGATGCACTACTCCAGGTGGGCTCTCAGCAAAGCACAGCGGAGGAGGAGAATCACCTCCCTGGCCCTGCTGCCCACACTGCTCCTGCTGCAGCCCAGCCTCTGCTTGCCTTTCTGCCCTGCAAGTGCACACTGCTGCCTCATCTTCAGCTTCTCCTCCACCAGCACCCCCAGGTCCCTCTCCTCAGGGCTGCTCTCCAGCCACTCCCTGCCCAGCCTGGATTTGTGCTTGGCATTGCCTCGACCCAGCTGCAGGACCTTGCCCTTGGCCTTGTTGAACTCATCCAGACAGGCCTTGAAAGGCTTCAGAGAAGGAGACTGAACCTCAGTGCACTGCTCTCTCCTCTGTCTCTGAAGCAATGCCATCTGTCTGCCCACCCAAAAGGGCACTGAGAGTTTTCAGCCATCCAGACTCCATTCCACAAATGATGTCCATAAGCTCCCCCATCTCTCCCACTTTGATCTGCCAGGCTGAAGTCCTTGTGAGTTCAAAACCAGGCTCGAAATCCTTTTGATATGCACTAATCCCTTTAAAATTGAGAAAGATCTACTGCCCTGGGAGCCTCTCAGCTGCAACCAGCTCCCTAACTGTGAGCATTGCTCCTTCTACTCCCTCTTGCCAAGTTCCTCTGCACAAATATTTTTCAGTCATAGATTTGATTGCTTTAACCTAATGTAGTTTTTTTTTCTTTCTTTCTTTATTTTTTTTTTCTCTTCACAAACGACATCCAGGAGAAGTGACAAATGCTTCAGCTCCCAAGCAATGCAGAAGCTATTCCCAATTTTCAGCTACCAGCTCATTCTGACCACCATTTCCCACATACTTAAGTGCTGAGAGAACTTCTCCATGTGCTCCATGTCAGGCAAATCAAGGGCTTGGGCTCTGCCTGGCAATCCAATTACACCTAACTAGCCACCAACCTTGTTAGCTGAGCCTCTGATTCAGTTACTCCATCACGTATTTCTCTGAGCAAATATCTGGGCAGTGGGAATTGAGATTTGTTTTCCACATCTACTTCTAGAGGCCTTTTTCTCTGGGTTGCTGACCTCTCTTGAGAAGTTAGCACCAGCCAAAGCACCTGGAGGGAGCCAGCTGGGTCTGCCTCTGGCCCAGAGGGAGAAAAAAACCTCAAGTTGCTGACATTCCTAGAGTTTGGTTTTTGCCTTGTCACTTCCCCTTGCTCCTGAGTTATGAAATGTGTTTCCCAGTGGTCTGGGAAGAGCATATTTGCCTTTTTTTCCCCCAGTTCAGAGCTGTCAGTGATGGGAGGGGAGTGGGAGGGAAAGAACACAAATTCCAGCTGAGGATCCTACAAGAATTTGCTGACATCAAAAACCAGCCCCTAGGCTCCTGCTTCTAATGGCTTCACCCAGCAACACTTCACACTCCCATCCTTTGGTGTTCCACAACTGAGCTGGGCTAGCAGGGGCAGAGAGGAGATTCTGCCACTCTACTCTGCTGAGACCCCACCTGCAGTGCTGTGTCTAGTTCTGGGCCCACAATTTAAGAAAGATGTTGAGGTGCTGGAAGGTGCCCTGAGAAGGGCAGCAAGGCTGGAGAGGGACCTGGAGCACAGCCCCAAGAGGAGAGGCTGAGGGAGCTGGGGGTGTGCAGCCTGCAGAAGAGGAGGCTCAGGGCAGAGCTCATTGCTCTCTGCAGCTACCTGAAGGGAGGTGGTAGCCAGCTGGGGTTGGGCTCTGCTGCCAGGTACCCAGGGACAGAAGAAGAGGACACAGCCTCAAGCTATGCCAGGGCAGGTCTAGGATGGATGCTAGGCAGAAGTTCTTCCCAGCAAGAGAGATTGGCATTGGAATGGGCTGCATGTAGAGGTGGTGGAGCCCCCTTCCCTGGAGGTGTTTAAAGGGAGGCTGCAGGAGGCACTTTGTGCATCCCAGGAGACCATTGGGCAGACTAAATGGGCACAACCCTCAACCTGGACCTGGTCACACTGCTTCATGCATCCCAGGAGACCACTGGGCAGACTAAAGGGGCAAAACCTTCAATCTTGAGTTGATCACACTGCTTCATACATCCCTGGAGACCATTGGGTAGACTAAAGGGGCAAAACTCTCAAACTGGACCTGGTCACACTGCTTCATGTATCTCAGGAGACCATTGGGCAGACTAAAAGGGCAGAACCTTCAACCTTGAGTTGATCACACTGCTTCATCCATCCCAGCAGACCATTGGGCAGACTAAAGGGGCAGAACCTTCAACCTTGAGTTGATCGCACTGCTTCATCCATCCCAGGAGACCTTCTTGGGTGGGAGGGCACATTGCTGGCTCAGGATCAACTGGCTGGCCACCAGCACTCCCAGGTGCTTTTCCCCTAGAGCTTTAACAGCTTTGCTTTGAACACCCATGGCCTGAAGCAACCCCCTGAGGGGTGTCAGAGAGCCTGGGGACTCACGGGTTTGTAGGGCTCAGGATGAACATGGAGCTGTAAGGCAGGATGGGCTTAGGTCCGTTCTTCGTCAAGTCGTCAACGTCTTTCTTCTCCTCGGCTTTGCTCTCAAACTCCACATTGTTCACTGAAGGGAGGGAAGAGAAAGCAGAGAGTTAAAGCAGCTCCCAGGGCAGGCTGCCTGCAACAGCTGGATATGCAAATGGTGCAGCTGGGGAGAGCAAAGAGCCCTGGAAGAGGCTGATTAAATGCAATGAACAATCATTTGATTACTCTCCTCGCTATTTACTACAGCCCTGCCCCGCACGCTGCAATTAGGCTCCTCAGTGGCTGCACTGATGAGCAATGCATCAGCAACAGCCAGGAAATGGAGATGCCCAGGGGCAGACAAAGAGCCTTATACTTTCAGGCTGGTTAGGCTTGATGATCTCCAAGGCTCACTTCCAACCTCGGATTCACAGATTGCAGCAGGTTGGAAGGGAGCCTCAAAGCTCCTCTTGCCCAGTCCCCACCCCTGCAGGCAGCAGGGACACCTCCAACTAGAGCAGGCTGCCCAGAGCCACAGCAAGTCAAGGGAGGTGTTTGGGGCCAGATCCCTGGAGGTGTTTTTGGTCAGGCTGGCAGAGGCTGTGGGCAGCCTGCTCTAGGGTAGGATGTCCCTGGGCATGGCAGGGGGGTTGGAACTGGCTGCTCCTTGTGGTCCCTTCCAACCCTGACTGATTCTATGATTCTATCTTCAATAACTCCAGGAGTGGGACCTGCACACCACCTGTGGACAACCTGTTCCACAGTTTCACTACCCTCATTGTGAAGGACTTCCTCTTGATGTCCAGGGGTGGTGAGATCCTGGAACAGGTTGCCCATGGATCATAGAATGGTTTAGGTTGGAAGGGACCTCAACTCTCAACCTCCCTGCCAGTTGTCTGACCACCCTCACTGCAAACAGCTTCCTCCTAACATCCACTTTCAATCTCCCCTCTACCAGCTTAAACCCATTCCTCCTTGTCCTGTCATTACAAGACCTTGTCAATAGTCCTAGTCCCCATCCCTGGAGACACTGAAGATCAGACTTGATGTGACCCTGGGCAGCCTGCTCTAGTAGGAGCTGTCCCTGATGCCTGCAGGGGGGGTTGGACAAGATGCCCTCTGAGGGTCCCTTCCACCCTGCTGCAATCTGAAGTTGGAAGAGAGCCTTTGAGATCATCAAGCCCAAACAACCTAAAATCATAGAATTAGTCAGGGATGGAAGGGACCACAAGGATCAGCCAGTTCCAACCCCCCTGCCATACCCAGGGACACCCTACCCTAGAGCAGGCTGCCCACAGCCTCTGCCAGCCTGGCCAAAAACACCTCCAGAGATCTCGCACCAAACACCTCCCTGCAGGGGCAACTCATTCCAGCCTCTCACCACTCTCATGCTCAACTTCCTCCTCACCTCCAGCCTCAATCTCCCCACCTCCAGCTTTGCTCCATTCCCCCCCCCAACCCCGGCACTCCCTGATAGCCTCAAAAGTCCCTTCCCAGCTTTTTTGAAGCCTCCTTCAGATCCTGGAAGGCCACAAGAAGGTCCCCTGGGAGCCTCCTCTTCTCCAGCCTGCACAGCCTCAACTCCCTCAGTCTCTCCTCACAGCAGAGGTGCTGCAGTCCTCTGAGCATCCTCATGGCCCTTCTCTGGACATCTCCAGCATGTCCACACCCCTCTTGTCCCAGGGCCTCCAGCACTGGATGCAGTACTTCAGGTGAGGTCTCACCAGGGCACAGTAGAGGGGGAGACACCTCCCTGGCCCTGCTGGCCACACTGCTCTTGCTGCAGCCCAGGATCTGTTTGGATTCTTTGTCTGTCCTGGGTAATTTGTGAATCTATAATAATTTTCAGGCTGAACTGAACATCCCAGCACTGGAAACAAACCTGGAAGGGATCTCTTGGACCCTCTAGCTCTGTGCCTGCACAGTGCACCCCAGTTTTGGCAGAGCTCTCCCTGTATAAAAGGGGTCAAGCTCCATCTCACCTCAGGTTTTTCACTTCTAGGTTGCTGTCCTGAACCTCAGTGCCAAGGTTAGAAATTCATTCTCTGCTCTCCCTCAGAAACTTGCAGTGGGTTTGTGGGATGATTTAGTTATGATAATCTCCAATATATGAACTGGAACACATTTCATGCTGCAGGTTCTCTCCTCAGACAGGTGTTAGACACTTCTCTATTAATTCAGAGGAGCTGGACTCCAAGAACCCCACCCACTGGTATTGGTTAGGCTGCAGGGATCTTATTACTTCTGGTTTTATTTTTGCAAGGAAATGACATTTCATTGTGTGAGAGTGACATGTTCAATAAACTCCTGATTGTATCTCAAGCCAGACACCAGGAAATGGCCAGGAAAGAGGGAGGCTGATAAATTGTGATTGACAGGAGCTTGCTGTTGTAATATAGCACAATTAACCATTTAAGAAAGAGAGAGAGAAAGAGTGCAGAAAGGGAAAGAGTGCAGAAAGGGAAAGAGTGCAGAAAGGGAAAGAGTGCAGAAAGGGAAAGAGTGCAGAAAGGAAAAGAGTGCAGAAAGGAAAAGAGTGCAGAAAGGAAAAGGGAAAGAGATAGGGAGGAAGGGAGGGAGGGAGGAAGGAGAAAGAAAGAAAGAAAAGGAGAAAGAATCCCAGCGTTGGGTAGGGTTGGAAGGGACCTCTGGAGATCATAGAATCATAAAATGGTTTAGGTTGGAAGAGACCTCAAAGCTCATCCAGTTCCAACCTCCCTGTGCCATAGGCAGGGACACCTCCCACTAGATCAGGTCGCTCAGGACCTCATCCAGCCTGTTCTGCTGGTGGCCAGGGCCAGCCCCAATCACCTGCTGCCGGCTCCTTTGCTCTCTCTGCTGGCAACCTCATCCCAAAAGCAAGAGGACAAAGGCACTCACTTGGTATGACAGTGGTGTCCCCTGGTGGGGCTGTGATAGTGACAGGGATGTTCACAGTGGTGGTTTTGTCCAGAGGTGGCTGAATCATCCGAGTCACATTCTTCTGGTTGTCAGCATCTTCTGGCTGCTCTGGCACTTTCTGCAGGTAGGTGGTGGGGAGGGTGTGCACGGGGACACTCACACTTCCACTGACCTCGATCTCACACTGGTTCTCCCTAAGGCAGAAAGGCAAATTGTGTTAATAACGCTGCTGAAAGGGTCTGGAGAACAGGGCTGGTGGTGAGGATTGGCACAGGCTGCCCAGGGAGGTGGTGGAGTACTCATCCTTGAAGGTGTTCAAGAAATGTGGGGACATGGCACTTCAGCACTTGGTTTAGTGGGTGTGATGGTGTTGGGTTGATGTTTGGACTCCTTGATCTTAGGGGTCTTTTCCAACCATAATAAACCACCATGAGGGTGGTGAGACACTGGGACAGGTCATTGAGGGAGGAGGTGGAAGCCTCATGCCTGGAAGTTTTTAAGGCCAGGCTGGATGGGGCTCTGAGCAACCTCATGTAGTGTGAGGTGTCCCTGCCCATGGCACGGGGGTTGGAGCTGGGTGATGCTTGGGGACCCTTCCAGCTCTGACATTTCTATGATTCTGATTCATAGATTGGTTGGGTTGGAAGGGATTTCAAAGATCATCCAGCTCCAACCACCCTGGTACTGGCAGGGACACCTTCCACTAGACAACCTCATCCAACCTGTCCTCAATGCTGCACCCCTTGCTAGACCTCAACCTGTCCTCAATGCTGCACCCCTTGCTAGATCTCAACCTGTCCTCAATGCTGCACCCCTTGCTAGATCTCAACTTGTCCTCAATGCTGCACCCCTTGCTAGGTCTCAACCTGTCCTCAATGCTGTACCCCTTGCTAGGTCTCACAGCCTGTTTTCTTCATGGAAGCCCTCAGCAAGAGCCACAGACTGCAGGACAACTTACTGACAGCACAGTGTGTGACCTTGCCTCTGAGGCTTTCTGAATCAACATCCAAGCAGAAGATTCAGAGGAACTGTGCCACTTAATGTCACTTCATCCAGCTTAAGGAGACATGGATCTGAGGATCATAAGCAAAGGGCTGCCTGGTGCTTGGGTGGCAGAGTGACATTAGCTTTCCAGCATCAGCTGGCTTCTGAATCAAGTCTGACACTGCCTCTGAATGCTCTCCTGAGGCCTTATTTAAATGTGGTGATTCTCTTTTCCAGTCCTAAGCCACCCTGCAATGCTGCTGGCAGCAGCTGAGCAGCTCCTGCATCCTTCAGCTGGAGCTGAGTGAGGAGGGAAGCAAACTTGTGCCCATGGTCAGACTAAAGAGCATTGCAAAGTGGTTTGGATTCCATCAGAAGGGAAGATGACAGGCAGGGAAATTATCATCCTGGTGCTACTCAGGGCCCTCCGTGGTGACAGGAACTCTCTCCTAAAGCATCCCAGGGAAATTCCTCTTCCATCAGGCTAATAAAAGTGACAAAAGCAACCTGTCCTTCTTTATTAACTGCTCTGCCTGCTGCACCACAACCTCTTTTCCTCACTTGACTTGCAGGAGAATTAAACCAAAGTGGGTGGGGGGACACACACATCACTGTCCTTAATGGGAGTAGCCACAGGAGGTACCAAGTGAGGCTGCAGCTGATGGGCTCACCATAGCAGAAAGCAAACCAAAGGGCTACAAGCAAAGGCTGGAGGCCATCTGAAAATGTGGCCCTTGGAAACTTCCTGCAGAGGCTGGGAAATCCTCTGCTCCATGCTGTGTCCCAGAGGCTCTGTTGGTATAGACATTAAGGATGCAGGTGACACAGGGATGGTTCATGGATTCCTACAATGGTTTGGGTTGGAATCGTCAAATAGAATCCTAGAATGAGTCAGGGTTGGAAGGGACCACAAGGATCAGCCAGTTCCAACCCTCCTGCCGTGCCCAGGGACACCCTACCCTAGAGCAGGCTGCCCACAGCCTCTGCCAGCCTGGACAAAAACACCTCCAAGGATCTGGCCCCAAACTCCTCCCTGCAGGGGCAACCCATTCCAGCCTCTCACCACTCTCATACTCAACAACTTCCTCATCACATCCAATCTGAATCTCTCCACCTCCAGCTTTGCTCCATTCCTCCATGTCCTGTCACTCCCTGACAGCCTGAAAAGTCCCTCCCCAGCTTTTTTGTAGCCCCCTTCAGATCCTGGAAGGCCACAAGAAGGTCACCTGGGAGTCTGTCCTCATAGGAGAGGTGCTGCAGCCCCCTGAGCATCCTCGTGGCCCTGAAAGGTTATCCAGTTCCTAGCCCCCCTGCATTGCCATTTGAAAATGTGGCCCTTGGAAACTTCCTGCAGAGGCTGGGAAATTCTCTGCTCCATGCTGTGTCCCAGAGGCTCTGTTGGTATGGACGTTATGGGTTCAGGTGGTTCAGGGACGTTTCGTGGATTCCTAGAATGGTTTGGGTTGGAAGAGACCTGGAAGGTCATCCAGTTCCAGCCCCCCTGCCATGGGCAGGGACACCTTCAGACCTTAAAGATTTTCTAGTTCCTCCTACAAGCCCAGGCTGCTTGATGCCTCTTCCAGCCTGGCCTTGAGCATCCTCAGGGAGGAACATCCACAGCCTCCCTGGTCAAGTTGCACAGGTTGCCCAAGGAAGTTTTGGAAGCTCCATGCCTGGAAGTGCTCAAAGCCAGGTTGGATGGGTCCTTGAGCAACTTGGGCTAGTAGAAGGAACTAGAAAATCTTTAGAGTCCCTTCCAGCCCAAACCATTCCCTTCCATCACCCAACCATGTGGTTCTGTGATGACATTTCCTTCCTCACACCCATAGGCCATTGAGGAGGAAGTTGTTGAGCATGAGAGTGGTGAGAGGCTGGAACGGGTTGCCCCTGCAGGGAGGTGTTTGTGGCCACATCCATGGAGGTGTTTGCAGCCAGGCAGGCAGAGGCTGTGGGCAGCCTGCTCTAGGGTAGGGTGTCCCTGGGCATGGCAGGGGAGTTGGAACTGGCTGATCCTTGTGGTCCCTTCCAACCCTGACTGATTCTAGGATTCTAAGCACCAGAATCATCTTTGGGAACCTTTGTCAGCACCAATTAAGCAAAACCGAAGCGCAGGTCACGCTGGTGGCTGGCGTGAGAGCAAGGAGAACAACAGGGAAGGGCGTGGAGAGGAGAATCAGCAATTTCCTGAGCCATGCCTGGGGTCTTGTGCCCCCTTGTGCCCCAGGGCCAGGGCCAGCCCCGCGGCGCTCACTCACTTGGGCTGATGGTTGCGGTGCTCCTTCTCCCCAGCCTCCCCTTCCTTGTCCCCGTTCTCTTTCTCCACCGAGTCGTATGCGGACAGCGCCCGGTTCCTCAGCCTGTGCCGTCGGTGAGGCTCCTCTCCATTGTCGCCCTTGGAGCTGGGCTCTCCTTCCCGGTTCCCTGTCCTCGACCCTCCCCGGTGGCGGGAGCGCCTCTCGCTCCTGGCTCCGTTGACGGCGCCGTTGCCTTCCTTGCCTTGCCGATCGGCCCCGTGCCGGTGAGTGCGATGCCTGCGGTGCTCCTTCTCGCCTCCTTCTTCCACCGAGCCCCGCCGGTGGTGCCTCTTGCCCCCTTCCTGCCCCCTGCTGCGCTCGCTTTTGCCTTCCTTGCTCCCCCCTTCCACCTCCTTGCTGCGGCTCCTGTGCTGCCTGTGCCTCTCCTCCTTGCTGTTGGTGCCGGGCTCGCCGTTCTCATCCTTGCTCCCGTCGCCCTTCTCTTGCTCCGTTGGTTTGTCCTTCTCCCGGTGCCGGTGGTGTTTTCGGGGAGCCTCCGCCCCATCGCCGGAGCTGCCTTTGGTCTGCTCCACCTCCTGCGCATCCACGGGGCTCAGCTTGCTGATGTTGTTCCTCCCTTCGCTCCTTGGCTCTACCACCAGAGGCCGATCCAGGTGAGTCTTCATGTCCGGCCTGATGTGGAGGGTGGTGGCGTATCTGACCCGCTCCTCCGGGTCCAGCTCGTTGTACAGAGCCTCGCAGCTGGCTCGGAAGTTGTGCATCCGGATCTGGCTGGTCCTCTGCTCCCAGACGGACTTGGATTTGGAGGAGTTCTGCTGCTTGCTGAGGAAGAGGAGGAAAGGGGACAAGTTAGTGTCTGGCTTTGCACCAACTCCCTCAACAACCAACCAAGAAAATAAAAATAATAAAACACCCAAACGAATAAATTTTTTCAGCCGAGAAGGTGGAGTTAGAGAGGTGAGGCGAAGAAATTACAGGGATGGAGAGAGGATGGCTGGCAGAGAAAGTGAGCAGGGATAGCCAGCAGGAACATCAAGATTAGTTTGCCCCCACACCATGGGCCAGGCCCTCTGGAAAGCAGTTATCAGGACCTCTGACAGGCGACCGTCCCCCTTGGAAGGCTCAGGTGAAGTCTGAAAGGGTTAAAGTCTCTGCACACACACACACACACACACACAGAGAAATAAAACACAGGGCACAGCCAGAGCTTTCAAACAGCCTACAAACAACAGCACCTTCCTCCCCACCTGGAGACAGCTGGATAAGCAAGTTAGTGCTGAGCAGGAGAAGTTAGACTGGCAGGAGTGAGGGGAAATGAAGTCAGCTCCCGTAGATCCCAATCTGAGCACCCTGCCACCAGCCCTTTCCCCTTCCAGCCAGCCAGAGAGTCGTGTCCAGGCTGCATGACCATGAGAGCCAAAGTGCTCTAAAACTCACAGCATCCTTCTGAGGTGAGGATGAACCATCCAGGCCAAGCATCCCTGGGGTCTGAAAAAGGGTAAGCAAGAAAGGAAAACTCTTCTGTGTAGGGTGAAAGATTCCAAGGACTGGGAGAGTCACACCAAGATGCAGATGTGCAGAGAGCATCTTTATGCCCTGTGGAGACCTCATCTCTTCTGTCTCTGGCATCTCTAACCCCGTACTGGGCACTGGCAAGGCCACACCTCATATGGTTTTAGTTTTGAGCCCCTCACCCTGAGGAGGACATTGAAGTGTTGGGACAGGTCTAGAAAAGGGCTAAAGTGCTCTAAACCTCCTCTGAGGTGAGGGTGAACCATCCAGGCCAAGCATCCCTGGGGTCTGAAAAAGGGTAAGGGAGAAAGGAAAATTCTCCTGTGTAAGGTGAGAGAATCCAGAAAACTTCTTCCTAATGTCCAAGCAGAAACCTCTTACTTAATGAAACTTCTAACAAAGAGAGGAAAACAATTTTCCTCCCACCTTCAATCTCTCTGCTTCCACAACATCAGCCTGACCTCAGCAGCTCCAACCCTCAGCAGAGAGCCCAGCAGGTAGGCTGACTGCTTCCTGACACACTTTCTGGGGCTCCCTTGATGAAGGAAGAAAGGAAGGAAGGAAGCAGCTCCTGCTGTGTGTAGCTGCTGCTGGGGACTGTCAGGTTCTGTGGTCATGTGCAGCCCCCAGGGCAGGCAGTGCCCAGGTGGCACTGTGGGAGCTGCCAGCTTGGGGCTCTGCAGGGGATCAGCTCCTCACAGAGCGGGCTGCTGCCTCTGGCTGCTAAGAGGCCAAACCTGACTTCAGTTCTCACTGGGGAGGGGATGAGGGCAGCCAGGCAGAGTCACAGAATTGTTTAGGTTGGAAGAGACCTTTAAGATCATCAGCACTTGGCTGGTACTGGGGACCAGCCCCACCATGCCTGGAGGGAACTAAAACCCCCATGGATGTGGTGCTGAGCAGTGTGGCTCAGTGATAGAAGCTTAGCAGCAGTGGTGGGACTGTGAGCTCCAGGCAAGCAGCTGGACTGGATGAGCTCAAAGATCTCTTCCAATTTCAGCAGTACTATGGTTCTGTGATTCTTTTAAAGAAGAGGAGGCTGAGGGGAGACCTCATGGCTGTCTACAGCTATCTGAAAGGAGGTTGTGGAGAGGTTGGTGCTGGTCTCTTCTCACAGGTAATTAAAGATAGAACAAGAGGGAATGGTCTCAAGCTCCCACTGGGTAGGGTTTAGACCAGATATTAGGAAACATTTTTTTCCCAGCAAGAGTGGTCAGGCATTGGAACGTGCTGCCCAGGGAGATGGTGGAGTCACCATGCCTGGAGGGATCTAAAAGCCCCATGGCTGTGGTGCTGAGCAGTGTGGTTCAGTGATAGTAGCAGTGGGACTGTGAGCTTCAGGCAAGCAGCTGGACTGGAAGAGTGGACAGCAAGAGTGGTCAGGCACTGGAATGAGCTGCCCAGGGAAATGCTGGAGTCACCTAACCCTGGATGTGTTTAAAAGTCATTTGGATGTGGTGCTTGGGGCTATGGCTTAGGGTGCACCTTGTAGAGTAAGGATCTGGGTTGGGCTTGGTGACCCTGAGGGGCTTTGCCAAGCTGAATGATTCTGTGATTCTATGACCACTAGGTCCAACCATTGACCTACCACCACCACAGCCACCAAACCACATCTCAAAGCACCACGTCTAGGAACTATTTGAATGCTCCTGGCAATACACTCAGTTTTCAGGTCCTCTAGGCTTGAAGTGTGGCAGAGATCACTGCTAACACACTTCTCTGAGCAGCTCCCCTGCTGCTGCTTGGATTGAGAAGCCAGCAAAGCAACTTCTGCCTGTTGGCTAGAAAAGGAAAAAAATAAAAGAAATCAACACCAAAACCCCCACACATGATTCGTGTGGAATCAAATAAAATTCATATGGGTGACTAATAAGGGTATAAATAAATTCCTCCAGTCGCTGTGTAGACTGCTCAAGAAAGGAAAGTGTATTTTTAGCCACGTTCTAATCTTAGGGGTTTTTTCCTTAATGACTGAGGATGCTGTTCCCAGAACCTCTCCAAACCCTGCTGCAAGTTGGCTCCCCAGAACTCCTTAGAGCTACTCTCCAGTAAATAATGAATGAAAGCTGCCGAGGAAGGTCGCCACTTGAAGCTAAAAATACCTCCCAATACCAGATGGAGGGGGTGAAAGAATAGGTCCTGATTAGGGAGGAAAGGGAATTTCTAGTTAAATACAATCCCCACACCCCCCCCCCCCCCCAAAAAAAAAAAAAACAAAACAAAAAACAAGGAAAAAAAATCCACCCAAAAACCTTCGCACTCTAATCAATTCTTCTGTTCATTAACTTGGAGAGAGGCTCTTTCTCCATGCTCCAATTTTCCACTTGGAAAAATGACAGAGTTTGGGGTAGGAGTGTGCAGAGCAGACTGGTTGATCTCTCCTTGGGTTTGACAAAACAATTCTCTTGCAGGTGAACTCACCACGAGGCTTTCAGTGGGCTCCAGCAGCGACCCCAGCAGCTGCTGCTTGGATGCTTTATGGCACCTTCTTGTCTCTCTGAGCTGGGGCTCCCTGGGGAGCTGCATGAAGGTGTTCCAACAAGCTGCTGCTCTGGGGGGTGTCACAGGGACACCTTCACCAAGGACTATTGAAGGAAAACTACCCAGGCTCTTCCAATGCTATTCCCCAGGCAGCCTGTTCCAATCCCTGACCACTTCTGCAGTAACTCTTCCTAATCTCCAGTCTCAACCTCCCCTGGCACAGCTTGAGCCCATTACCTCTTGTCCTATATCTCTAGTCACCAGGGAGAAGATCCTCACACCAACCTCCTCTCAGGGAGTTGTAGAGAGCAATGAGGTCTCTCCTCAGCCTTCTCTTCTCCACATTCCAAAGCTATCATAGGATCATAGAATGGTTTATGGTGGAAGAAGTGACCTCAAAGATCATCCAAGTTCCAATCCCCTGTGCCATAGGCAGGGACACCTCCCACTAGAACAGGTCTCTCAAAGCCTCATCCAACCTGGTCCTGAACACCTCCAGGGAGGTTGTGGAGCACAGAAGCACAGAATGTGATCAAAGGTCACATTCTGTGCTTCTGTGCTCCACAACTTCCCTGGGCAACCTGTGCCAGTGTCTCACCACCCTCACTGCAAACAACTTCCTCCTAACATCCACTTTCAATCTCCCCTCTACCAATTTTAAACCCATTCCTCCTCGTCCTGTCATTACAAGACCTTGTCAATAGTCCTAGTCCCCATTCCTGGAGACACTGAAGATCAGTCTTGATGTGACCCTGGGCAGCCTGCTCTAGTTGGAGGTGGGGGTTGGACAAGATGCCCTTAGAGGGTCCCTTCCAACCTGCTGCAATCCGAAGTTGGAAGAGAGCCTTTGAGATCACCAAGCTCAACCAGCCTAAAAGTGTAAGGGGAAGAAAGAGAGGAGTTGGACTCAATCACAGAATCATAGAATGGTTTAGGCTGGAAGGGACCTCAAAGCTCATCCAGTTCCAGCCCTCCTGTGCCATAGGCAGGGACACCTCCCAATAGAACAGGTCACTCAAGACCTCATCCAACCTGGCCTTGAACACCTCCAGGGAGGGAGCAGCCACAACCTGCCTGGGCAATCTGTGCCAGTGTCTCACCACCTTCACTGTGAAGAACTTATCATGAGGCACAAGATCCCTTTTCAGGCCTCAAGACTCATTTGGTACTTCAGTTCTGAATTGTGATCAGATATTGCCTCCACATCATCACTAACAAGAGAAGGCAGTTGAAACAAAAAAAAAAAGGGAAGTTAAAAGCCACTTCACTATGGTTTCATCTATCCAAAGACATGCTAGGGTTAAATAATGGAACCATGAAGTTCTCCTAAAATCCACGCAAACTGCATCCATTATGAACTTGTTTTTTTCCCCCTCTGCAGTGCTCAAGCCACACTTCTCCAGAGCACACTCAGGCAAACACACTGCAATAGCTCAGCCCAGACTTTGTTCTGGCCAAAGTTCTAGCAGGAGCTCCAGGCTCTTGACACAAACCAGGACAAAACACATCAGTAATGATGTCACAGCTCCTTTTTGGTTTTTTGGTTTGTTGTTTTTTTTTTTTTTTTACCCTAGAACAATGGAAATAAAGCAGCTGGCCCAGACAGTGAATAACACAAAAGCAAGTGATAGAGATCGAGAGAGATTTGGGCTCTTGGATGGACAAATGACAGATTCCTCCTGGTAGATGATAGTGGAGCTTTTTCATTTCCCTCTGTGTGCTATCAGCTTGCCTAGAGCTGGGTGGGTGCAGCAGGAGATGTGCTGTGGTGGTTGGCGGGGGGAGAAAGAGCTGCTTGAAGTTTTTCATTCAGAAGGGGAAAAAAACCCCAGAATTAAAAATCCCAGCTCGCTGTGGCAGGTGTACAACACTCCTGGGAAAAAAGAGATCCCTAGTTTAAGCCAGTCCCCCTGAGCTCTAAAGCTCAATAAATAACTTCATTTGGTTTGGGAAGTAAAAAACATGAACTTAAACAATAAATAGAAGGTATTTTAGGTGAGGGGGATGACAGAATATAGGGGGGGAGAAGGAACAAAATACAAGGTGCAGGTATATGGTAAGGGGAATGACAGAGGTTAGAGGGGGAGAGGGAGCAAAATACAGGGTACAGGTATAAAGTAAAGGGAATTACAGAGGATGGGGGGAGAAGGAACAAAATACAAGGTACAGGTATATGGTAAGGGGAATGACAGAGGATAGGGGAGAGGGAGCAAAATACAAGGTACTGGTATAAGGTAAGGGGAATTACAGATGATATAGAATCATAGAATGGGTTAGGTTGGAAGAGACCTCAAAGCTCAGCCAGTTCCAACTCCCCTGTGTCATAGGCAGGGACACCTCCCACTAGAACAGGTCACCCAAGGTCTCATCCAACCTGGCCTTGAACACCTCCAGGGAGGGAGCAGCCACAACTGCTCCCAGATGGAGGTTGGGAGATTCAGACTGGATGTGAGGAGGAAGTTGTGGAGCATGAGAGTGGTGAGAGCCTGGAGTGGGTTGCCCAGGGAGGTGATGGAAGCCTCATCCTTGTAGATGTTTGCAGCCAGGCTGGCAGAGGCTGTGGGCAGCCTGATCTAGGGTAGGGTGTCCCTGGGCATGGCAGGGGGGTTGGGACTAGATGATCCTTGGGGTCCCTTCCAACCCTGACTGATTCTATGGTTCTAAGCTCTGCCCAGAGAGAGTGACTGGCATTGGAATGGGCTGCCCAGGGAGGTGGTGGAGTTCCCATCCCTGGACGTGTTGAAGACAAGACTGGATGGGGCACTTAGTGCCATTGGCTAGGGCTGGGTTCTAGGTTGGACTGGATGAGCTTGGAGGTCTCTTCCAACCTGGCTGATTCTGTGATGTTATTCTCTGAGCTGTGTGTCCTTGCCTACACCCATCTAAACCAGCTTCCAAATTCTATGTGCATTTAGGTAAATGCTGCTCCACTTAAAGAAGCAGGAGCATAGCTGCACTTAATTACCTCTCCTGAGTGAATGAAAGATGGAGTTTGGGCTGCTCTTATCATAAATTTGTTATAGGTCCCTTCCAACCTGTGCCAATCTCTGATTCTCTGATAATACAGAAGGCTGCAATTAGCACAAGAAAATGACTCCCTTTGATTTTTTTTGGTCTAAGAATCTAATTCCAGTGTTTTCATTTTTGTTTCCTACCAGCTTAGACCATATATTTTTACAAAAGAATCAAAGAAAGAACACCCCCAAAAAGAGTCTCTGAGTAAGCTTAGCTCTCTCAGAGCAGCAAACCTTACTGATGTTAAAGGCATTTTATGTTCTTTAAGCAACCTGAGGGAGAAAAAAAGTGACATGAATTGGTCTGGTTATTTTTTTTTTTCACCTTTTTCCCCCTCCCTTCAGAAGCTCTTTTTTCTTTCTTTTTTTTTTTTTTTTTAGCANTTTTTTTCTTTCTTTTTTTTTTTTTTTGATCAGCAGATTGCTGTTCAGCTTTCATCTGTGCACACAGACTTCTCCCTTTGGCATAATTACAGCAGCAGGTACACACAGAGGGACAGAGAAGCATCCTGAACCTCTGCTAATGTTCACCCAGGGAATGGGAGCTGACAGCAGTGGCCCCAAGAGGAGGTGTTCCAGTTCATCTAATTGAATTGCAAATTAATCCCCACCCCATATTTCTAACTCTGACATTTAGACCAAGCAAATCCCAGAATGGTGGAGGGGGTGGAAAAGGACCTCCGGGGAGCATAGAATTGTAGAATCACAGAATCCTAGAATCAGTAAGGGGTAGAAGGGACCACAAGGATCATCCAGTTCCAACCCCCCTGCCATAGGCAGGAACACCTCACACTAGAGCAGGCTCATCTAGAATCATAGAATCAGTAAGAGGTGGAATGGACCACAAGGATCATCCAGTTCCAACCCCCCTGCCATAGGCAGGAACACCTCACACTAGAGCAGGCTCATCTAGAATCATAGAATCAGTAAGAGGTGGAATGGACCACAAGGATCATCCAGTTCCAACCCACCCTGCCACAGGAAGGGACACCTCACACTAGATCAGGCTGCCCAGAGCCTCATCCAGCCTGGCCTAAAACACCTCCAGGGATGAGGCTTCCACCACCTCCCTAGGAAACCCTTTCCAGGATCCTAGCACTCTCATGGTGAAGAACTTCCTAACATCCAGTCTGAATCTTCCCATTTCTAGCTTGGTTCCATTCCCCCTTGTCCTATCCAGTCTGCCCCTCCCCTGCCAGAGCAGGTTCACCCAGAGCAGGTTGCACAGGATGGCATCTGGAATAACTCCTGAGATGGAGACTCCAACACCTCTCTGGGCAGCCTGTTCCAGTCCTCTACCACCTCATATTTAGATGGAGCTTCCTATGTTCAAGTTTGTGCCATTCAACCCTTGTTCTGTCACAAGGCACCACAGAAAAAAGCCTGGCCCCATCCTCCTGACACCCACCCTTTAAGTGATGCTAAGCATTGAGAAGATTCCCTCTGTCTTCTCCAGGCTACAAAGACCCAAGCCACAGGCTCACAGGATGTCAGGGGCTGGAAAGGACCCAAAGAGGTCATCAAGGCCAAACCCCCTGCCACAGCAGGACCAGACAATCTAGCTCAGGGCACACAGGAACACATCCAGACAGGCCTGGAAGGGCTCCAGACAAGGAGACTCCACAACCTCTCTGGGACCTACACAGGCAAGAAGTTGCCTCTTGTGTTGAGCTGCAACCTCCTGTGATGCAGCTTCCATCCATTGCTCCTTGGCCTATCCCAGGGAGCAGTGAGCAGATCCTGTCCCCCCATTCCTGACCCCCAGCCCTCACACAGTTATAAACATTGATTGAATCCCCTCTCAGTCTTCTCTTCTGCAGACTAAGCATCCCCAGGTCCCTCAGCCTCTCGTCCCCAGGTAGTGCTGCAGTCCCCTCAGCATCCTCAGAGCCTCTGCTTGACCCTCTCCAGCAGGTCCCTGTCCCTCTGAAACTGGGGAGCCCAAAACTGAAGGCAGTGCTCAAGATGAGGTCTCAGCAGGGCAGAGTAGAGGTTGAGGAGAACCTCCCTGGATCTGCTGGACACACTCTGCCTAATACACCCCAGGATCCCCTTGGCCCTCTGGGCCCCCAGGGCACATTGCTGTGCCATGGATGTTCTCCACCACCACTCTCAGGTCCCTCTCCATAGGGCTGCTCTCCAGCAGTCACCTCCCAGCCTGTACTGCTGCAGTTTATTCTTCCTCCCCAGGTGCAGGACTCTGCACTTGTCCTTGTTGAGCCTCATTTGCTTCCTCTGTGCCCAGCTCTGTCTGTCCAGGTCTCGCTAGATGGCCTCACAGCCTGCAGCTGGATCAGCCAAGCCTTCCAGTTTGGTGCCATCAGCAAACTTGCTGAGCAGATACTCTGTCCCCTCAACCTTCCATCACAAGAGAGATGTTCCAGTCCCCTAACCATAGAATCATAGAATGGTTTAGGTTGGAAGAGACCTCAACGATCATCCAGTTCCAATCCCCCTGTGCCATAGGCAGGGACCATCTTTGTAGCCCTTTTGCAGTAACCTCTCAAGCACTTCTCTGTGTCCTGGAACCAGGGAGCCCAGAACTGGACACAAATAAGACAACAAATGAGATCTTCTGATCTCTTTGTGCTTCAGGAGGTGCTCTACAGATGCCCTATGATGATTGATACCTCCATGCATCGCACCCTGCTGTGGGGTCCAGTCACCTACTGAATCAAAACAAGAGGTTTTTGCAGGAGAAATGCTTTTTAGATACCCACAGAGAAGAAAATGCATCCTCAGCTCATCCATCAAAGCCAGCCCTGGTTTGCATAGGAAATTGCAAATTACTGCCCAGACGGTGCATAGAAATGGTAGAGAGGATGAGAATCCTCAGTTCTGGCTTTCTTTTTTTGCAGTACAAATTTATTCTGTTCAGAGAACAGATGTGAGTCACATCAGCAAAAAGAAAAAAATCAAGAAAAAAATAGGGAAAAAGAGGAAAAAAAGAAGCCTCTGTGGCATTGTCTATATTGCTGGTGGGGGGCAAGCAACAGCCCTCCCTGGCAAACACCTCTGAACGTGGGCAAATCCTCTTGCCAAGGGGAGTTTTTTTGTTTGCAGTGTGATTTTATCCTTTCAAGAGGCAGCTCTGCCCCTGCAGGTTTGGAAAAGCAGGCAAAGTTTTCCAGGCTTTAAGTCCTGCCTGTGCAAATGTTGCCCTGGAATGGCTTAGTTCAGTTTCTAGGGGAGCAAACTCCAGTGTCGGGGAGCAGGCAGCTGGCAGGCAGTAGCCTCTCCTCCATCACTTCCTTTCACCATCCTCTTGCTCCTGCCAGAGGTAGGGGAGGCTGAGAGAGACCCAAAGGGCAGCAGAGCTCTCTCTGCACCTTCTTTCCTGTCAAGATACCTCCCTGGACAGCCTGTGCCATGCTCTGGGACCCTTCCAGTCAAGAAGTTGCCCCTTGTGTTGAGCTGGAACCTCCTGTGCTGCAGCTTCCTTCTACTGCTCCTTGTTCTATCGCAGGGAGCAAGTGAGCAGCCAGGAAATGCATTGGAAGAAATGAGCCAAAAGCTGCCTGGATCTACTTGATTCTCCTAATGTTCACTCTCCCAGCCCTCTGAGATTTCACAGACACCTCACACTTGCTCTTGCCAGTTGCTATAGCTCACCTTTGGTCACAAGCTTAGCTCACACATCACACAAAGAATTTTTAATATAAACATGTCTGAGATCCACCAGTGAACCAGAACCCTCCCATTAAAAAAAAAAACAAAAAAAAAAAAAAAAAAAAAAA
>VWZI01005073.1:40800-57917 GCA_013396835.1 Psilopogon haemacephalus
GCTCCACTCAGGGTGGAGTTCACCAGGTGAAAAGCCAAACTGTGGGCAGGCAAATCTGGTCACCTTCCATCCCTTTGGTGGAGCAGAAGACAAATGAGAGGGAGCCTGGGAGATGGATGAGGTCAGAGCTACAAAGCAAGAGTGGGTAGGACACTGCTGAAGAACTTGGAGTCAGCTGCAAGATGGATGGGACCTCAGTACCCCTGCAGTCAAGGTGGATGTGCCCCAGCACCCATTCAATCAAGATGGATGGGACCTCAGTACCCCTGCTGTCAAGGTGGAGGTGCCCCAGTACCCCTGCAATCAAGATGGAGGTTCCTCAGTACCCCTGCAATCAGGGTGAAGGTACCTCAGTACCCCTGCAATCAGGGTGGAGATGCTTCAGCACCACTGCAATCAAGGTGGAGGTGCCTCAGTGCCACTGCAATCAAGGTGGAGGTGCCTCAGTACCCCTGTAATCAAGGTGGAGGTGCCTCAGCACCACTGCAATCAAGGTGGAGGTGCCTCAGCACCCCTGCTGCTATAATGAGGCTGTTATTAAACAGCCACCTTGACACCACTGCTGGAGTGAGTCCAGAGGAGACCACAAAGAGGATCCAAGGGCTGGAGCACCTCTGCTGTGAGGATAGGCTGAGGGAGCTGGGGATGTTCAGCCTGGAGAAGAGAAGTCTCCAGGAAAACCTTAGAGCTGCCTTCCCATACTTGAAGTGAACCTGCAGATAGACTTTTCCTAAGCTCATCCAAATACAGGACAAGAAGAAAAGGTTTTAAACTGAGGAAGAGCAAGGTTAGACTGGATCTTAGGAGGAAGTTCTTCAGTACAAGGGTGGTGAGATTCTGGAACAAGTTGATGGAGAGGTTGTGGATGTCTCCTCCCTGGAGGTGTTCAGGGCCAGACTGAATTGCAGGTACTGGAATGAGCTGCCCAGGGAGGTGGTGGAGTCACCCACTCTGGGAGTGTTTCAGGGTGGTTTGAATGTGCTGCTTAGGGAGATGGTTTGAAGTGAATCTTGTTAAGCAGGGTCATAGGTTGGACTTGGTGCTCCTGAGGGGTTTTGCCAACCTGCATGTTCCTCTGACTCTGTGAATAAGGCCTTGAACAATCAGGTCTAGTTGAGAGTTAGAGCAGATGATCTCTGTGGCCCCAAACACCTCCTTGCAGGGGCAACCCATTCCAGCCTCTCACCACTCTCATGCTCAACAACTTCCTCCTCAAACCAGCCTCAATCTCCCCACCTCCAGCTTTGCTCCATTCTCCCCAGTCCTGTCACTCCCTGAGAGCCTCAAAAGTTCTTCCCCAGCTTTTTTGTAGCCCACTTCAGATCCTGGAAGGCCACAAGAAGGTCATCTGGGAGCCTCCTCTTCTCCAGACTGAACAGCCCCAACTATTTCTATTTCTACTTCTATTTCTATTCTAACTCTATTGTCAATATCTGCTTGTATCTTGTGCTAAGCTGTGAATAGGAACCTTCACTCCTTAACCTCCAGCTGGATGTGTCTAATCTAATTGGATTTGGTGAATCCAAATGTGTGTGGAGGGGCAGGGAACTCCCAAACCATCACACTCATTCAGCAGCCTACTGCATTTGTAAAGGTGAAGGCAGCTCCTTGAACCCTCCAAGCAGACTGACTCAGCAAGCAGCCACTTTCTTATCCCTAGGAAGTGACATTTTGCAAGTGAGGCAATCAACTGATCGTTTCCTGGAGGTCAATTGTGAAGAGAGGCTGGAATGGTAGAGAAGAGCCAGTGCAGATGGACTGTGGGGTCCCTGGAGGTGTCCCAGAGGCTTGTGGACATGGCACTTTTGGGACATGGTTCAAAATCTATGGAGGTGTTAGCTTGAGGTTGGATTCAATGCTCTTAGAGGACCTTTTGGGGACAGGAGGTGCTCCTGGAGGTGTTCAAGAAACCTACGGACATGGCACTTTTGGGACATGGTTCAAAGGCTGTGGAGGTGTTAGCTTGATGCTCTAAGAGGAATTTTTGGGGACAGGAGCTGTCCCTGGAGGTGTTAAAGAAATGTGTGGATATGGCACTTTGGGACATGGTTCAAAGCTATGGAGATGTTAGCTTGAGGTTGGATTCAATGATCTTAGAGGACTTTTTGGGGACAGGAGGTATTCAAGATATGTGTGGACATGGCACTTTTGGGGCATGGTTCAAAGGCTATGGAGATGTTAGCTTGATTGTTGGATTCAATGATCTCAGAGGACTTTTCCAAGTGAAACAATTCTGTGATTCTCTGAGTGCACAAAATGGTGAGCACAGGAAAATTCTGGAGGCGGAGGAGCAGGCAGAGCACTGCAGAGTAGGAAATGGCCTGGCAGAAGGCTTGGGAGAGGATAAATGCTCTCAAGTCCTTGATGCAGGAATCAAAACAGCAAGCACAGCACCTCCCTGCTGAAACAGCAGAACGACTTCTCACCAGCCCCAGCCCTAGGACAGCTTTATCACCTCTGTGGGAGGTGGACAAGCAGGCTGGGGACATGAACATCATGACTAAGGAACTGCAAGTCACAGTGCCCTTTGCTAACATCAGAGAAACTTGGTTTGGTGGCTGCAGGTGGAGGAAACGTTGATGTTTTCAGATCCCTGACCCATGCTGTAGTGAGCTGCTGCTGCTGCTACAGAAACTCATTTCCATGTGTTATGAAAAGAAAATCAAATTGTAGAACTAAATAAAAAAACCCAAACCATTCCTCAGGAGAAAATAGGAAGGCAAACTGATAAGGGAGGTCCAACTGGGAGGATGGAGGGAGGTTGTAGCCAGGTGGGGTTGGGCTCTTCTCTCAGGCCACCAAAGAATCATGGAAGAGACCACAAGGATCATCTAGTTCCACCTCTTCTGCCCTTCCTGTAGGATCCTTTCAGATACTGAAAGGCAGCTATAAGGTCCCCTCCCAGAGCATCCTCTTCTCCAGGCTGAATAACTCCAGGTCCCTCAGCCAATCCCTACTTGGAAAACTGCATCCAGTTGTGGTGTTCCTCAGTCTGGAGATGAGGAGGCTCATCTCTTGTAGTCTTTCAGGATCTGAAGGGGGCTACAGAAAAGCTGGGGAGGGACTTTTTGGGTTGTCAGGGAGCACCAGGACTAGAGGGAATGGAGCAAAGCTGGAGGTGGGGAGATTCAGAGTGGATGTGAGGAGGAAGTTGTTGAGCATGAGAGTGGTGAGAGGCTGGAATGGGTTGCCCCTGCAGGGAGGTGTTTGGGGCCAGATCCCTGGAGGTGTTTTTGGCCAGGCTGGCAGAGGCTGTGGGCAGCCTGCTCTAGGGTAGGTTGTCCCTGGGCATGGCAGGGGGGTTGGGACTGGCTGATCCTTGTGGTCCCTTCCAACCCTGACTGATTCTAGGATTCCCACTTTAAAAATTGCATCCAGTTGTGGTGTTCACACTTGGAAAACTCCATCCAGTTGCGGTGTTCTATCATAAGAAGGACATGGAACTGCTGGAGCAAATCCAGAGGAGGCCATAGAGCTGATTCAAGGGCTGGAGCATCTCTGCTGTGAAGATAGGCTGTGGGGCCTGGGGGTGTTCAGCCTGGAGAAGAGGATGCTCTGGGAGAACCTTAGAGCTGCCTTCCAATATCTGAAAGGATCCTACAGGAAGGTTGGGGAGAGATTTTTCCTAAGGGTAGAAGGGGGAATGGTTTGAAGCTGAGGCAGAGCAGGGTTAGACTGGATCCAAGGAAGAAGTTCATCAGTATGAAGGTGGTGAGACACTGGAACAGGTTGCCCAGGGAGGTTGTGGATGCTCCCTCCCTGCAGTTGTTGAAGGCCAGATTGAATGAGGCCTTGAGCAACTAAATCTAGCTGAGAGGTGTCGCTGCCCATGGAAGGGAGGTTAGAGCAGATGATCCCTCAGGTCCCTTCCAACCACGATTCTGCACTCACTTGCAGTCATAGCTCACAGAGGTGGCCCTGAGCTACCGAAAATTAGGTGAGAGGAAGCACGGAACGAGGTTATTTTAAGCAACTACCTATGCAGTGTGAAGACTTAGCTCCATTTAAAGCCTTGCTGTTTATTCAGATTTCTAAGAAATCTTCCACACACACACACCCCCCCCCCCCACCCCCCCCNCCCCGTCCCCCCCCCCCCCCCCCCCCCCCCCCCCAACCTCCACTATGATTTGATTAAAAAGAGAGAAGCAAACAGACATCATTAGCTGGCTGTGGGAAACGACAGTACCAGGAAACTCATCCCAGGACTGGAGCAAATATCCTCATTTGACTCCTCTCTGAGGCTGGCCAGGAAATGATTGCAAGGAGAGGATCACATTTGAAAGCAGCAAACAGGGGCATAAATGGGAGCTGATGAAAGCAGCAGTGGCAAAATGAAATGGTAAGAAGAACTAAACAGTCCAATTAATAATGTTGGGGATTTTTTCCCCTCCCCCTGTCACGATCTGGCTCCATTTGGCCTTGTTGCTCTCTGATGAAGTGAGTCACCGTGGCGAGGGGCTGGAGAGAGGGAGCACAGTGAAGGTAGAGAGAGGAATCCTGCTGGATTTTGCCATGAAACTGAAAGAGCAAATTTCTTTTTCTGTGCTCGAGCTTCTCCTCCTGCCTTTGGAGGCCTTCCCCTGCAAAGAGGAGTCTGGAAAACATCAGCAGCTCTCAGTAAACTGCATCAATGGATTATTTCTTTCTTTTTTTCTTTGGGATGATGGTTGTCCTGATGCTAAAATTCCAGAAGAGTGAAATGAATCCTCAAGGAGAACACAGTCTCCAGTAAAGCTATGCAGGGTAGGCACATCTCAGACACAGGCTCACAACCCCAGGAAGGCACAACACAGTGATCTGCCATTGGAATGGGCTGCCCAGGGAGGTGCTGGAGGCCCCATCCCTGGAGGTGCTCAAGAAAAGCCTGGATGGGGCACTTAGTACCATTGGATAGGGCTGGGTGATAGGTTGGACTGGAGGAGCTTGGAGGTCTCTTCCAACCTGATCTTTGGCAGCTCAGCCCCAGTTTTTCCCAGCTCCTGCTGGACAGGAGCCAGGAATAAGCACCTGCAGCCCAGAGGGCAAATGGCAGCCTGGGCTGCATCAAAAGCAGTGTGGCCAGAGATGGAGAGAGGGGATCCTGCCCCTCTGGTCTGCTGAGACCTCACCTGGAGGTCCCCCAACACAAGAGAGACATCGACCTGTTGGAGAGGGTCCAGATGGGGCCAGAAGGATGATCAGAGGGCTAGAGCAGCTCTCCTGCGTGGGAAGGTTGGGGCTGTTCAGCCTGGAAAAGAGAAGGCTCCAGGGAGACCTCAGAGCTGCATTTCGATATCTGACAGGTCTTGCAAGCAGGCTGGGTAAGAACTGTTTAGAAGGGTCTGTGGTGATAGGATGAGAGGCAATGATTTGAAACTGGAGCAGGGAAGAATTAGGTTGGACATCAGGAGGAAGTTCTACACAGTGAAGGTGGTGAAATACTGGAACAGGTTGCCTGGAGAAGCTGTTGAGGCTCCATCCAGGGAGACATTCAAGGTCAAACTCACTGTGGCCCTGGAAAGCCTTCTCTGGTTGGAGGTATCCCTGCTACCTGCATGGGGGTTGGACAAGATGACCTTTGAAGGTCCCTTGGAACCTGATATTCTGTGTGTACCAGATCTTCCTGAGGAATCTGGTACCAAAGGCTCTGTGCATGTGTCCACATCCACCCAGAAATCCCTTCCAACTCTGACTGATTCTAGGATTCTAGATGAGCCTGATCTAGGTCAGGGTGTCCCTGGGCATGTCAGAGGGGTTGGAACTAGATGATCCTTGTGGTCCCTTCCAACCCTGACTGATGCCATGATTCCATGATAAATTCTTAAGGCAGAGATGGCTGAGGAGTAGTTAATTCATTACGTGCACAAATATTTTGCGTAATTACAAAGTCCAAAAATTCACCTGGCGAAATCTACCCTGGGAGAGCTTATTTAAAATAATGCAGTTTAAAAACAAAAACCCTTTAAAAAAAAAAAAAAAAAAAAAAAAAAAAAAACAAAAAAAAAAAACCAAAAAATCAGTTCTTTGTAGCAAGGCAAGAGAGGAAAAACAAACGGAAAGAAATGCTTTGGTTAAATTCACAGCTAAGCGATCGGCCCTGAACTGCTCAGACAACCTGAAGCCCTGCCAGTCAACAGAGGTGGTAAGAAAGGGCTGCCAGAGTACTATGGGATGCTCCACTTGAACAGACCAATACACACTGACACCAAAAAGCAGCAACCCCCCCCCACCAAACCAAGCTCCCAAATAACAAAGTGGTGCTTACGCAGCTATGGAAATGTTGGCTGCAGACATGGGGCTGACTTCTGCCACTTCCTTGGCCTTTTGCAGGGCAAGCTTCTGATTGGTGGCTTCCTCCATCTCCTCCTCATCCTGGTGCAGAAAAACAAGAGAAATTAGGACATTCACGAGGTACTGGCACTAACCAGAAGTCCCCAAGGCATGAGCTGCAGCCTGTCACCGCCAGGCTGTCAGAGCAGGGCAAAGCCATCACAGTAAAGCAGAATTCCACAGCTTCTTGCAAAGATGCTTTGGTAGGGTCTTGATGCCAGCAGCAGCTGGTCAAAGGGAGGTTGAGAAATGCATCTTTACCAGTCCTCCCTTTCAAAGCTTTCTTACCTCTCTGGAATCTCCACTTAGCACTTAGTGTTTGGGTAGGAGGCTCTGGTAGGGACAGACCTGGCAAGTGTGATGCTGCTGGGGTGAAAGGAGCCTCATTTATCTCAGACCTGCATGGGTGAAAATCCTCTAAAGCCCACATCTGACTGAAATGTGTGAGACAGACTTCTTGAATCCTTCAGGAGCACCACCAGTGTGGCTTTTCTGAACCAGCAAGCCCAGTAAACAGCACTGGACTTGACTGGTACCACTCACACTGCTCTTACCCCAAGTATTTCCATTTCATTGCGGACACAGAGGGTGAAAAGAGAAGTGAGGAGCTGCATCAGAGCGTGGTGTTTAGGATCAGGTGTGGATCACAGAGGTGGCTATGTCAATGATTTCTGCCTATCCTCCCACATCGTGAGGATTTAAACCTTTCTATTGGCACTGGAAGCTCTCAGAGGCTACAGCTGGGATTGATTTCCTCTTGCCTGGTGTAAGGACAAGAGAAACACTGCTCAGATTTCAGGCCACAAGATCTAACCTAAATGATTCTCTGGTCCTAAGCAATCACAGAATCACAAAAGTCAGAAAAGATCTCCAACATCATTGAGTCTTTCTATTGACCCAGCACTATCCAGGCCACCACTAAACCACATCCCTCATCCACAGGGTTTTTGGAACACTTCCAGGGATGGTGATTCCACTGCTTCCCTGAGCAGCCTGTTTCAATACCTAATCACTCTTTCAGGGAAGGAGTTTCTTCCTAATATCCAACCTAAATCTCCCCCATTGCAACTTGAGGCCATCGAGGCCAGGGAACAGGATGAGCAACTTCCACCTTGCCCCAGCCTCCTTTCAGGGAGCTGTAAAGACTGGAAGCTCTCCCCTCAGCTTCCTCTTCTCCAGGCTAAACAACCTCACTTCCCTCAGCTGCTCCTCATCAGCCCTGTTCTCCAGACCCTTAATCAGCTTCATTGCCCTTCACTAGACACACTCCAACAACTCAATGTCTTTTGTGTGGTGAGACCTTCATCTCCAGTGGTCACCCAGGTGAATCACAGAATGGTATAGGTTGGAAGGGACCTTAAAGATCATCCAGTTCCAACCCCCTTGTGCCACAGGCAGGGACACCTCCCACTAGATCAGGACGCTCAAGGCCTCATCCAATCTGGCCTTGAACATCTCTGGGGAGGGAGCAGCCACAACCTCCCTGGGCAACCTCTGCCAGTGTCTCACCAGCCTCACTGTAAAGAACTTCTTCCTAACATCCTGTTTAAATCTCCCCTCTGCCAGTTCAAACCCATTCCTCCTCATCCTGTCATTACAAGACCTTGTCAATAGTCCCTCCCCAGCCCTCCTGTAGCCCCCTTCAGATACTGGAAGGCTACTACAAGGTCTCCTGGAAGCCTTCTTTTCTCCAGGCTGAAAAGCCCCAACTCTCTCATCCTGTCCTCATAGCAGAGCTGCTACAGTCCTCTGAGCATCTTCATGGCCCTCCTCTAGACTCTCTCCAACAGTTCCACATCCTTCTTGTGCTGGGGGCTTCGTTTGAAATTCCCATCCACACACAGCCCCTCTGATGGCCACGGCAGTACCACACGTTTTGAGGGGACAACCACACATGATGACAAGAGCAGTCACAGGCTCTTCTGTCAAACTTCTGCCCTTCAAATGTGATGCTGTGAAATAGCTCTGCTCAGAGTAATGACAGCAGACAGCAAGACATCTGGCTTTGAAACAGAGAGTCAGAGAGACTGATCCATCCTCATTTCCATACGTGCAAACAGTTCCTTGCTCTGGCTTTGGTGGTGTTTGCTTAAACCGAGCTCATCTTGAAACCCTTCAGACCCTTTGAGAAGATGAAAGAAATAATGGGAAGCGAATGATAATTAAAAATTGCTGCCGTTAAGATTGCACATATTTTTTTTTCCCCCTCTCCCTCTCCAAACATGAGGCAAACCTCTTCACAAGTGAATTCTTACTGAGCCAGGTCATGAAAACAAAGCCCTGCTGGAGGCTGTATGCAAAGTCAACATTCCACAGCCAGCCACCAGCTTCTGGCACTTTTATTGATGCTTTGGAAGCTGTTTGTAAATCAAGAGGCTCTGCAGAGCACGGATCCTTTGAGGAATAAGGCACCCAAATAAGGAGGTTTTCAGGTTTTCCTTTCATCCCACAGGTATCTTCAAGTTGTTTCTCCTCTTGAGGACTCTCCAGCTGCGTTCAAATCACACGCGTTCAAAGCTGCTTGATTTTGCCTCCTGTGCACCTAAGGCACCAGGTACAGGGTTTGTTCTCTCTTCAAAACTTGTAGCTTCAACTCCATTCTCCTCGGTGCATCAGCAATTCTGCTGGCTTCAATACCCCAAGGTAACAGCAGAAAACACCCCTTTGTCACTAAAGAGGCAGCCACTCCAACCTCAGAACAAGCAGGCTCTCCAGCAGATGATTGCTTAATGGTGATTCTGTAGCTCCTCCCACCTAAAGATTGCAGATCACTACAATAATTAATTCATTTTTTTGCCTGCTATGTACAGTGCCAGGTCTTGCTTGTACACAGGCTCACCTTGTTCTGCTGGAAGCACGCAGCATTGTGATGGTGCAAGGGTGAAGCTGGCTCTGGGCTGTGATGTCAACAGCTATCCATACATATACAGATACATACATCATCCAGTCAGCCATCTATGCATACATACACCCATCCATCCATGCATACACACACACACTCATCCATCCATCCATCAATGCATACATATACCCATCCATCCATTCATACATCATTCATCCATCTAACCATGCATACATACATCATCCATGCATGCATAAATACACCCATCCAGGCATTCAGTCATGCATCATCCCTCCATGCATACATAGACACACACACATCCTCCCATCCATCCATCCATCCACTCACACATCCACACATCCATCCATCTACCCACCCATACAACCATCCACCTGCCTACCCATCCATCCACTCATGCATTCATCCACCCATTCACACATACACATGCCTGTCCATACATCATCTATACATACACCCACCTATGCACCCATCCACCCATGCATTCATCAACCCATGCATACATACACATGCCTGTCTATACATCATCTATACATACATCCACCTACGCACCCATCCACCCATTCATACCTACACACACCCATCCACACATCCACCTATCCACCCATCCACCCACACATTCATACACACATACACCCATCCATCCATCCACCCACCCATCCATGCACTCATCCATCAACTCACCCACACATACATACATACACTCATCCATATATGCACTCATCCATCCATCCATCCACCCACCCATCCATCCATCCATCCCTTCCTCCCTCCATCCACTCATCTTTTCCCATCATCAGTCTAGAACGTCACCACCATTAGAGGGACAAGCACACATAAAGACCCTGCATCTGCAACCCAAAGTGGCAACAGTGGGGGCTGCAGGTGAGCTGGGAATCATTCTGCAGGCAAGTTGGGGAATCATCCTGCAGGCAAGTTGGGGAATCTTCCTGCAGGTGAGCTGGAGATCTTCCTGCAGAGCTGGGGATCATTCTGCAGGTAAGCTGGGAATCTTCCTGCAGGTGAGCTGGGAATCATCCTGCAGGTGAGCTGGGAATTTTTTCTGCCTTTCCAAAAGAGGCAGCTGCAAAGTGCTGGTGGTTTTCCCACGTGAGACTCGGCACTGATCTCCATTAGTTTTACAGTGTAAATGTCAAGAAAGCCTCCTGGGATCAACTGACTCCTAAGTTACTTAATTATATCTCCAGGCCATTCTAGGGTGGGGGGGAGGAGGTTTGCATGATTGTATTTACTTAGCAATAAATCCCTCATTCTCCAGGTATGGGATATAATTGAATTACTTTCATCTTTTTTTTTTTTTTTCCTTTTCTCTTCTTTTGAAAGCCTTTGGTGATTTTGAGGGGGATCATAAATAAAATTACAGATTAAAAAAAAAAATAAAAAGAAGCTTCTTGAGAAGCTTTATGATTTGGCAGGGCTGCTGAATCCATCAATATTTAATTAGGCTTTCTAAACATCAACAAAGTTGGGCTCCTAACCCTCCCAAGTCAGCTGCTGAAATATTCACAAGCAAGCACTAAAAAGATTTGAGAAAGGAGCAGGATGAGCTTCATTATCCACTGATTGTGCTGGGCCTGATCCTCTCTCTCTCTTCACACATCCAAGGGATGCCCATAAATCTCCTCAACAGCCTGCCAGAGTGATGCCTCCAGGCTGAAGATTTTTCTGTGGGGCTTTAAAAGGAGCAGAAACAGTTGTAAAGGAGAAACTTCCTGGGAACACAAAACCCACTGAGATCCGTTAAACCCAGCCCCGAGCTGCATTTAGAAGAGAGGAGGGCTGCAGAACAGGGTCTTGGAGATCAAAGATCATTCATTATACATCTGAGAGCCACCAGCCCTCTTGCATGGTCTGTGCTGGAGAGCAGCTGTCAGGAAAGGAGGTTCCACTCGAAGCTTGAAGCTGGAACCAGTCACACAGCAGAAAAAGAGAGCTTGGAAAGAGAAGCACCACTGCGGCACAGATGAAAGCTGGGGAGGGACTTTTGAGGCTATCAGGCAGTGACAGGACTAGGGGGAATGGAGCAAAGCTGGAGGTGGAGAGATTCAGAGTGGATGTGAGGAGGAAGTTGTTGAGCATGAGAGTGGTGAGAGGCTGGAATGAGTTGCCCCTGCAGGGAGGTGTTTGTGGCCAGATCCCTGGAGGTGTTTTTGGCCAGGCTGGCAGAGGCTGTGGGCAGCCTGCTCTAGGGTTGAGTATCCCTGGGCATGGCAGGGGGGTTGGAATTGGCTGATGCTTGTGCTCCATTCCAACCCTAACTGATTCTGTGAGGATTTTAACCAGGAGCTTCTGGGTTGCTTTGGGCTTCAGCAGCTGGGGAAATCACTTTCAGCTGAAGCAGGGTGGATTTAGGCTGGACATAAGAATTGCTTTACAATGAGAGTGGTAAAACACTGGAATATGTTGCTCAGGGGTGTGGTAGAGGCCCCATCCATGGAGACTTTCAGGAGCAGACTTGATGATCACAAGATCCCAGGATGCTAAGGGTTGGAAGGGACCCAAAGAGATCATCGAGTCCAATCCCCCTGCCAGAGCAGGACCAGACAATCTCAGGTCACACAGGAACACATCCAGACAGGCCTGGAAAAGCTCCAGAGAAGGAGACTCCACAACCCCTCTGTTGTCCCTGCTGCCAAGAAGACAACCTTTGAGGGTCTCTTCCAACCCGATGCAATCTGTGAATCTGAGTGGGGAGGAAGGCTTCTAGAATTCTCTGCCCCCCCTGAGGTGCAGAGCTCCATTGTTTATCCATGAACTCCTGCACCTTCCAGCAGCTCTAAAGAGAGAGCACATCCTTGTTTGCTGCTGCACAAGCACAAGGTTAGTGAACTTCTTCCCCTGTAAGCAGCAGATAAGCTAAAGCTTGTGAGACACCACTGCTGAAGTGGACACTGTGCACCTCCTGCCACTGGCAGGTCATTGATTTAGGGTGATGACAGCAGCACAGCAGCAGGGTGTGCAGGTTGGTGCCCAAGCTGGAAGTGTGCAAACAAACCCTAATGCTGCCTCCTAAACACAGCTGGGGATGCTCCAAGAAGCACAGGTCAGAGCACAAACACAACCTGCAGCACGTCTGTGCAATATGAGCCTCTGAGTTTGTCTCCAGCCTAAATCTATGCAGAGAGTAAAGCCACATCTGTGCCATTTCCATCTCTTGCCAGGACCTGGCTTTCTGCCTGCACTTGGGTTGGCATCTCAGATATCTCTTGCACCTAGTGAGAGGCAGGAAGATCTTCACAACATCTTCACAATAGCCTCCCCAAAGTTGTTTCCAAGGGAGTTGATGGGAGAATGTTGAATCCCTGATTTACCCAAAAACTGAGAAAGGTATGAAACATTACTGTGAGGGAGCAAAAGCAGGGATGTTGATTCCTTGATTCACCCCAAAACTCAGCAAGGTACGAAACATTGCTGTGAGAGAGCAAAAGCAGGGATGTTGATTCCCTAATTCATCCCAAAACACAGCAAGGTTTGGAACATTACTGTGAGGGAGCAAAAGCAGGGGTGTTGATTCCCTGATTCACCCCAAAACTCAGCAAGGTATGAAACATTAGAGCATGAGAGCAAAAGCAGGGATGTCAGTTCCTTGGTTCACCCAAAAAACTCAGCAAAGTATGAAACATTACTGTGAGAGAGCAAAAACAGGGATGTTGATTCACTAGTTCACCCCAAAACTCAGCAAGGTATGAAACATCAGTGTGAGAGAGCGAAAGCAGAGATGCTGATTCCCTGATTCACCCCAAAACTCAGCAAGGTATGAAACATTAGAGCATGTGAGACAGCAAAAGCAGCGTTGTTGATCCCCCGATTCACCCCAAAACTCAGCAAGGTATGGAACATCAGTGTGAGAGAGCAAAAGCAGGATGTTGATTCCTTGGTTCACCCCACAACTCAGCAAGGTATGGAACACTAGTGTGTGAGAGCAAAAGCATCAGCACAACACCTTTGTGTTCCCACCTCTAAAGTTCAAGCTCTAGCCAAACCCTACTAATTGCCTCACCTCTGCTGCTGCAAACAGCAAGTGCTAGGAACTGCCTGGGCAGCACCAGGCAGCAGCAGCCAGGTGAGCAATGCCCACCCTGTAATCAAACAAAGCTAAAGAACGTGAAATAGCTCCCTGAAACAAGCCTGAAATGGGACAAACACCCCCCCAGATCCCTCCCTGCAATGTCAGGTGAGCAATGCCCACCCTGTAATCAAACAAAGCTAAAGAACGTGAAATAGCTCCCTGAAACAAGCCTGAAATGGGACAAACACCCCCCCAGATCCCTCCCTGCAATGTCAGGTGAGCAATGCCCACCCTGTAATCAAACAAAGCTAAAGAACGTGAAATAGCTCCCTGAAACAAGCCTGAAATGGGACAAACACCCCCCCAGATCCCTCCCTGCAATGTTAACTGGCAAAGAGTGACACCACATGAGCTAGAGGAAATTCCAGGGTCCTTGGGAGGTGCTTTAGATCCAGCAGCTCTGGCCTAAGGTTGAAGAAAGAGAAATCTCACACATACCTTGGTCAGCTCTTGAGCATTTGCCAGATTGTCAACAGCGATAGCCAAGAAGACGTTCAGGAGTGTATCTTGTAGGGAGCAGCTAAGGAAAAGCTCTTCAGACAGTAGATCCTGTGAACTGTTCCTCTTCCTAATTGGGATGTTAGGAGGAAGTTCTTCACAGTGAGGGTGGTGAGGCACTGGAACAGGTTGCCCAGGGAAGTTGGGGCTGCTCCCTCCCTGGATGTGTTCAAGGCCAGGCTGGATGAGGTCTTGAGCAACCTGATCTAGTGGGAGGTGTCCCTGCCTATGGCACAGGGGGGTTGGAACTGGATGATCTTTGAGGTCTCTTCCAACCTAAACCATTCTATGATTCCCTGCCCGACTTACAGCCACAGAATCACAGAATGGTAGGGGTTGAAAAGGACCTCTGGAGATCATTAAGCCACAGCAGGGTTACCTAGGGCAAGTCTCACAGAAACACACCCAGGCAGGTTTTGAAAGCCCCCAGAGAAGAAGCCTCCACAACCTCTCTGGGCAGTCACCTCCAGGGCTCTCCCACCATAACACCAAAGAAGTTTCTCCTTATGTTGAGGTGGAACTTCCTGGGTCCCCATTTTCTTTGTCCCATTACTGGACATGGCTGAAAAGAGCCTGGCACCTTCATCTTGCCCTCACACCTCAGATCCCCTCTCAGCCTTCTCTCCTGCAGTCTAAACAGCCCCAGGGCTCTCAGTCCTTCTTCATAGGAGAAACATTCAAGTTCCCCAGTCATCCTTGTAACTCTTTATTGGACTCTCTCAAGTAGATCCCTGTCTCTCTTGAACTGGGGAACCCAAAACTGACGACAGTATTCCAGTGAGCAGTGTCCCTGCCACCTCTGTGTGATACCAGAGAGCTGGAGTCCCTCTGCTGTGAGGCCAGGCTGAGGGAGATGTTCAGCCTGGAGGAGAGAAGGCTCCAAGGAGACCTTCTGGTGGCCTTGCAGTGCTTCAAGGGCTGGTCAGAAAGCTGGGGACAGACTTTTGAGCAGGGTCTGTTGTGACAGGACAAGAGGTGATGATTTGAAACCAAAAGAGGGATGTTCGGACTGGAGAGAAGGAAGAAATATTTGACACTGAGGGTGGTGAAAGCCTGTCCCAGGCTGCCCAGAGAGGTGAGAGATGCCTCATCCCTGGAACCCTTCCAGGTGAGGTTGTTTGGAGCTCTGAGCACCCTGCTCTAGTTGCAGATTTCCCTGCTGACTGCAGGAGGATAGGAACAGACGATCCTGAAAAGGTCTCTTCCAACCCAGACCAGTTTGGGATTCCAAGATCCTATGCAATCCCTGTGCTGCAGCAGCCTCCAGGCAGCACATTGGGCTGCAGGCAGTGTTGGCTGCTGAGCTGTTGCCCCAGTGTTGGCAGAGCATCAGGAGACCTTTCCTGGGCAGCCAGGGACTTGAGCTGACCCAAATAGCCAACTCAAAGCCTCTTTGCTTTCCCTCTCAAGGGCTTTTACCAAACATAATTCAGCGATGACTTCAGAAAGAGACGTTTAGGTCTCAGTGAGATCAGTGTCTCCAGAGTCTGGGTGCTCGTCAGAACCAGAGCCTCTGCTGGTGACAGTGGAGAGCTGGAGCTGGATTTAACCTCTTAGCATGCACTTGGATCCTGGCTGCTGGCTTGAGGTTAGTTAGAATATTTTAATAAGAAAAAATTAGGTTATAGGCTGAGAAAGGAAAACACTGGTGGTGCCTCCTTCACTCACAGGTTTGCTGACAGATGAAAAAGTAAGAACCCAAACATAGCTAAGGAGAGCTGCTCAGGTTTGAGCTCTGGGCTGTTGAGTCTCTCCCTGCTTTCCAGCTGGATCTGTGTAACCCATGCAGGGACATTGGGGTGCAGGCAGGGATGCTAGAGGTGCAGGAAGGGATGCTGAAGGTGCAGGCAGGGAGATGGGGTGTAGGTAAGGGTGCTGAGGGAACAGGCAGGGAGATGGGGTGTAGGTAGGGATGCTGAGGGTGCAGGCAAGCAGATGGGGGTGCAGGCAAGCAGATGGCAGTGCAGGCAGGGATGCTGAGGGCACAGGCAGGGAGATGGGGTGTAGGTGAGGATGCTGAGGGAACAGGCAGGGAGATGGGGTGTAGGTAGGGATGCTGAGGGTGCAGGCAGGGATGCTGAGGGCACAGGCAGGGAGATGGGGTGTAGGTGAGGATGCTGAGGGAACAGGCAGGGAGATGGGGTGTAGGTAGGAATGCTGAGGGTGCAGGCAGGCAGATGGGGATGCAGGCAGGGAGGGTTGAACACTGCTGCCCATGGCACCATTTGGGTGCCAGCCAGCGATGGCTGTTTGGGCTTCTCCTCTGGGGTGCTTCCAAGATGAAGGAAACACTTCCAAGCCTCCTGCTCTGATTGTCTCAGTAATAAATCCATCTTCCTACCCCTGCCTCCTACACACAGATGCTGAAAATGTCTCCTGTAACATAATCAACCTCTGGAAATATCATTAATTTTCATTTAAGAGATCAGGTTGTTTTGATCCAGCTCCAAGCAGACACAATTTGGCAGGCTTGGGCGTTTCTGTGTCTTCCACCACCTCAAACAAAGTCCCTCAGCCCTCTCTGTAGAGCTCAGGGACTCTCAGATATCCCCTAAATTGCAACCTCTGCTCCAGGCTGTATGAGCTGGGCAGAGCCAGGAGCTCTCTGGGGATATGGTTCTGCTGCAGGGCAGCTGAGGGCCAGGGTAAGGGCAGCCTGCTCCAGGCATTTTCTTCTGTTCATTGCATCAGACTCTTCCGTGGGTTTTTCCTCCCCCTGTTTTTTTCCCCTCTCAACAGACACAGCAATTTATCCATTAACTGGATAACAATGAATGCAGCCAGGGGGTAATTTCCTACAAAATGGGCCAAATCCTGCTCTTCCTCTAATCACACTGTGCCCATTGAACCATTTCAGATGCAGAGGTCTGGATCCACAGGCTCTCTGGAACCAGCAATGTAACAGGAGTGACTTCTGGCTTACAAAACCAAAATGGTCTGGCTCTGATCCTACTGATAATCACTTGAAAAATTAAATGGATTCAAAGAAGCAATCGAGCTGCAGTGAGAAGCAGGGGAAACTGGCACCCACCCACCTCTCTTCATGATCACAACACCCTGAACAACTCTGGGAGAAGACAAGGGTCATAGAATCATAGAATGAGTCAGGTTTGGAAGGGACGATAAGGATCAGCCAGTTCCCACCTCCCTGCCATGCCCAGGGACACCTACCCTGGACTAGGCTGGACAGAACCACATCCAGCCAGGTCTTAAACACCTCCAGGGATGCAGCCCCAAATACTTCCTGGGCAACCCATTCCAGGCTCTCCCCACTCTCATGCTCAACAACTTCCTCCTCACCTCAAATCTGAGAGGGAGAGGGGGAGGGAGAGAGGGAGAGGGGGAGGGAGAGAGGGAGAG